>CM060987.1:76503832-76928832 GCA_030765065.1 Deroplatys truncata | reverse complement strand
AGTGGTAGTAGTAGTAGTAGTAGTAGTAGTAGTAGTAGTAGTAGTCGGTCAGCATCAGCAGCAGTTGTAGTACTAGTATTAGTAGTAGTGATGGTAGCATTAGCAGCAGGTGTAGTAGTGTTACGATAAGCATCAACATATATTTAGTAGTGGTAGCATTAGGTAGTAGTAGTAGTAGTGGTAGTAGTAGTAGTAGTAGTAGTAGTAGTACTATTAGTCGGTCAGCATCAGCAGCAGTTGTAGTACTAGTATTAGTAGTAGTGATGGTAGCATTAGCAGCAGGTGTAGTAGTGTTACGATAAGCATCAACATATATGTAGTAGTGGTAGCATTAGGTAGTAGTAGTAGTAGTAGTAGTAGTAGTAGTAGTAGTAGTGATGGTAGCATATGCAGCAGGTGTAGTAGTGTTACGATAAGCATCAACAAATATTTAGTAGTGGTAGCATCAGGTTGTAGTAGTAGTAGTAGTAGTAGTCGGTCAGCATTAGCAGCAGTTGTAGTACTAGTATTAGTAGTAGTGATGGTAGCATTAGCAGCAGGTGTAGTAGTATTACGATAAGCATCAACAAATATTTAGTAGTGGTAGTATCAGGTAGCAGTAGAAGTAGTAGTAGTAGTAGTAGTAGTAGTAGTAGTAGTAGTAGTAGTAGTAGTAGTAGTAGTAGTAGTAGTAGTCGGTCAGCATCAGCAGAAGTTGTAGTACTAGTTGTAGTAGTAGTAGTAGTAGTAATGTTAGCGATAATACTGATTTTAACCAAGAGTAGATCAGTGAGAGGAAGTCACCCGCTAAGCTCTTCTGCTGAGGAATGAGCTAAACAACAGATAAGTTTCGAGAACGACGATATTATGTATAAAAACATAAGCTTACGCATGTACTGTATACTTTAAATAAATTGAAAGGTAAAATACAATTAGAGGATCTAACAATCACTAACATCAGATAAAAATACCTTATAGCGGATAAACAAGCTCATATTCGTAGAGATCCTCCTCCGGTTCTTCCTCTCGTTGTGTCATAGCGGGTTTCAATGATAATTGCGTAATACGTTTGACACAATCTCATCCCGAATCCAGAATTCCTGTTCTAATTTCTCCAAGGATACAATAAACTCTGAGTCTTACGGTGCCACCACTCAAGTACCTGGCGGCTAGTTCTTTAACTCGCCACAGTGATATATCGCCTAAAGATCGCTCCCGAATGCAAGTTTTTTTTCGCCCAGGTTGGAGCTATTGTATTCTAGTCACACACATAGGGCAACAATCACACTGCAGTATGCGCATGTTACTTAAAGTGCTCATCCTCTTAACATTTTTCTCTTGGCATAAGTGTACGTATGAGCTCATTCGGTTCTTCCTTTATTCTAGTGTTACAAAGGAAGCGTATTCGCAGTCAGCATGCCACCATGTTGTCACTGCACACTTAGGAGGAGCGAAATCCGCTTATACATTACAATACACAGCATTGTCTCGTATTACCACAACAACATTGGCTATAGAAATTATATTAGTTTATCAATGACCCAATTCTCAATATTAGTACCGTTTATTTGCCTCTAATAATCACCTGACACAAATGCAGCTTTGTAAATCAATATTGCTTCCACCAGAAAGCTAGCTCTGTAATCTGGGAAAACTATTATTAATCCATCGGCACAAACGCTGATAACATCTTCGCTCTGCCTACATTTTCTAAAATTGAAGTTGCTATCTATCCATGTTTCTTCCATATAAATTATTGGTCAGTGATGACATTTCGGCCTCTGTCGTTATCGACGTTTTCCAACCATGTATATGCAAAGGTATGTGATGAAGAACATTCTTGTCTCATTTAGGTAGCCCCGAGGAGTTTCAACCAAATAAATAGATATTTCTGTATAATGCACTGCTATTTCTGTAGCATGGGTCAAAGGAATGACTACGTTTCTCTTCTATCGTTGTTCGACATAAATGTTATTAAGGTTTGCTACAACTCCTCAAGATACACTGTGAACAGCTTTATCTTTTTACATCGATAAGGCATTAGCATATAAACACAAGTGCTCCAAATTCATCTCCTTAGTTGAAGAAGTCCTTTTATGATATTTTAGATGCTGAATTTAAAATATTTATCCACCTTTTTTCATTACTTCAGTATTCAGTCCCACATGATCGCCTGGATTCCGCCAATGCTGTGCATTTGTTTTCAAATTATTTTCACCTACACTTTAAGTTAATATCACATATTTCTTCATTGAATTCGTTACTGATTTGCTTCTTGCTAGCACAAACCGTATCTGTTTCACAAATTCCGAAGTACTATTTAATTTTATTCTTAAATAAATAAAAAATTTCACAATCTCTGTTTTTTTTCTATAAGCATTTTTCGCGGCTCGCTTCTCCTCCTGAAAACTAATTTTTGTCGATCCTAATTTATTTGTTCCGTGTTCCTTTTAGATTCTTCGACACTCATGTATTATTGTGCGACTCTAAAGCTAGAGTCACATTGGAACACCGGTGACGGTCGTTAGTCACGGTCATCGGTGATTGCATGAACACTTCTACGTCACTGGGTCGGACATTGCAAGTATTGCCATGATTGTTAATAAAATGGACTCGAGCGGGGACAAATTTTTGTTCGTATTTCTACGCAGGAGGAGGAGGAGGGAATGAAGAGAAAACGTTCATTATACGTACATCCACTGTTGCGTGAATGACTGGAGAAAGGATTTCTTTACACTCTGCATGATGATCTGAGACAAGATGACAGGAACGTTTTTCAATATTTCCGAATGTCTAAAACTTCGGAACCTTTAGAAAGTGTGAAAGAGTAAGTCACAGGAATTGACACTATACTAAGGAGGGCTATCGCAGCAGAAGAAAAAAATCTGATGTGTTACACTCACATGACTTTCTCTACTCTTGTACAAACTGTTTTTACAAACGCTTATTCTCCATCTACTTCATGTTAATCGAGATAAACATTTGCAGACTCTATCTTATTGCTAATTTTCTTGTAGGTGTAAGGGGAATATATATTTACAAGGGCTATATAGAAATACAGTAGCCTTTAAGCACATACATATATCTTAATAGCTGGTTGCTAGGTGCAGCACCATTCCCTTTCCCACAGATTAATACTCTTTGCATATCCAAGGCAAAAAAATGAATATTGAATTCCCATTTGAGAAAATAAGTATTGAAAAATTTAAGGGAATAACAAGCAATATCTCGAAAATGGTTCACTCAACAAAAAAATGTATATGACATAAACTGTGTATTTTAACGCGATCTACATTTTTGTGTTGTAAAATTTTGTCTATCTCTTATGGTTTACCAGTTATGCAAAAGTCGTTCACAATGAACAATACTTTTGGAGACATTGCCAGAAAATTCAAGATATACATTTTATTTCTCATAAAATTATCTTAAACATATGATATTTTAATCAAAATCGTTAGAGCCATTTTTGAGAAAATTAAAATTTTCGAAAAATCTTCCATGTAAAGGGTAATCTGGGGTGGGGGGATTTTCTTGAAAACCTTCGTGTCGCATCCTTGGAAGATACTGAAGCTAAATACCAAGTTTGGTGTTTATCCGACTGTTCGTTTCTGAGTTATGCTGTTCACAGACAGACACACACACAGACACACACACGGACATGTTTTCAAAAATGCTATTTTTGGATTTAGGGGGTCTCAAAGCATATATTTCCGGTGAAATCTTGGTATCGAATTTTTGGGTGGAATACAATACTTCCCCTACTTACTATACGTAGTAGAGAAAGTAAAAATGATATCCGACATAGCAGGACGACTTTATACTTAGCCTATAATATTTTCCATGTTCATCAAATCTAAACTCATGACTACCATAACATAGGTACCACTGTGCTCGAGTATACTATAAAAATAACTGCCTATCTAAAAGGATTTGTTTTGTGGGCAAATCCGGAACGCTGCGTTTGTGATTAGTGTCCTAGTACAAACACTCCAATTCAAACTAATGCATGTAGGGTGGTGACTGCTCTGAACATAGTGACCTTGTAGCAAGGGCGAGACACTACTGAATCACAGTGACTGAGTGAGGCAGTGTAGTGTCCCGGAGTGAAGCTCCAATTCAAAGGAATCTCTATCGGTGACCATCGCCAGTGTCCAGTGTGAAACGAGTGGCCAACATGCGCTTTGCGCTTATCTAACAGAATTCTCTCGATAACAAACATTTTGCGCATTGTTTGTTCTCTGAAGTCGCTGAAGTTAACATTGCAACAATGAGCATGTTACTTCATCCAGTGAATGCAAATAAATCATAAATGACACTAAATGGTAACTCCACGTGAAGTGAAACACAGTATTGCAATGCCTTCCCGGGTTTCTCTCTCATTCAGCTCTCTCATTATTATAGCTTGTTATCATTTCCGACTAAATATAAAAATGTCCAACATGTCCAGCAGAAAGTACGAAACGATCAAATTCATGGAAGAAAAACTTTAGAATTAACGAGTCCTATTCCTATACTAGCGGTGCTTTTGGAGAAAATTCGGAAGTCAAAATAAGGTGTATTATAGACGAAATGGCAAAACATCATGGTCATAAAGTCCTCAGATTACCGCCATATCACTGTTGTCTCAATCCAGTTAAGCTAATATGGGCACGCCGTAAACACGCCGTACGAAATCGAAAGTTGTGGCCCTCTGTAAATCACAGTGTTTGAGAAATGTTGAGATAATGTGTAAAGAACCTAAATTCGACTGTATGGGAAAGATGTATGCAGCACAGCATGCAAACTGAGCGAAAATATCAACTTCGATTTTTTTACTTTCTCTACTACGTATAGTAAGTAGGGGAAGTATTGTATTCCACCCAAAATTTCGATACCGAGATTTCACCGGAAATACATGTTTTGAGACTCACTGAATCCAAAAAAAAGCATTTTTGGAAACATGTCCGTGTGTGTGTCTGTCTGTGTGTCTGTGTGTCTGTGTGTCTGTGTGTCTGTGTGTCTGTGAACAGCATAACTCAAAAACGAACAGACGGATAAACACCAAACTTGGTATTTAGGTTCAGTATCTTTCAGAGATGCGATACGAAGGTTTTCAAGAAAATCCCTCCACCCCAGACTACCCTTTACATGGAACATTTTTCGAAAATTTTAATTTTCTCAAAAACGGCTCTAACGATTTTGATTAAAATATCATATGTTTAAGATATTGTCATGACAAATAAAATGTATATCTCGAATTTTCTGGGAATATCTCCAAAAGTATTCTTCATTATGAACGACGTTTTCATAACTGGTAAACCATAAGAGATAGACAAAATTTTACTGCACGAAAAATGTAGATCGCGTTAAAATACACAATTTATGTCATATACATTTCTTTTGTTGAGTGAACCGTTTGCGAGATATTGCTTGTTATTCCCTTAAATTTTCCAATACTTATACTTTTTCTCAAATTCGTTATTCATTTTTTTTATGTCTTGGACATGCAAAGAGAATGGAATGCGCCACATAGCAACCAGCGTTAAAATATTTGACTATCGCTTAAAACCTACCATATTCCCCTTGCATCTACAAGAAAATTATCAATAAGATTGACATCTCGATATCTCCATTAACATGAAGCATATGGAGAATAAGCGTTTGTAAAAATAGTTTGTACAAGAGTAGAGAAAGTCATGTGAGTGTAACACATCAGATTTTTTTATGTCCTGGACATGCAAAGAGAATGGAATGCGCCACATAGCAACCAGCTCTTAAAACATTTGACTATCGCTTAAAACCTACCATATTCCCCTTGCATCTACAAGAAAATTAATACTGACATCTCGATATCTCGATTAACATGAAGCATATGGAGAATAAGCGTTTGTAAAAGTAGTTTGTACAAGAGTAGAGAAAGTCATGTGAGTGTAACACATCAGATTTTTTTAAATGCGAACGCTTACTTGGAGGAAAGGTGACTACGTTGTTTTTTGCGACAGTGAACACCATTTTCTTAGACGGTGTTAAGCATTAGAATAGCACAATGATAAAGTAGCCGAGGTTACGAATATAAATTTAAGAATGAACAAAAAAGAAATAAGTGAAATTCAGTGTCCAATTAAAGGGATGTTATAATAATAGGTAACGTGTTATGACCAGGCAGAGAGGTTTTAGCAAGTAAACAATCAAGTTAGGAACGCACGAAGGGTTGGTGGCGAGAGGAGGTGGAAGCACTGGTGACCAGGTAGTGTTCTCTGAACAAGTATGATCTACGGTTTGAAGGCATTACAGCCTACTTCGATAGCGGCTAGACCAAAATTTAGGAGTATTAAAAGGGAGAAAAAGCAGTGTATGTTTAGCCGTTAATACTGTGCAATAAAGTTAACCCAGTATTTAATTAAGTCACTAATATACCGAAATACGAGCTATAATAGCTTTTCTTTTACATCCAAAGCTGCATTTTTACTTTCTCTACTACATATAGTAAGTAGGGGAAGTGTTGCATTCCACCACATTGGTTTTTTTTTTTTTTTTTTTTTTTTTTTAATGTCCTGGACATGCAAACAGAATGAATGATCCACATAGCAACCAACTCTTAAAAGATTTGACTATTGCTCAAAGCCTACCAAATTCCCCTTGCACCTAGAAGAAAGTTAGCAATAAGATTAACTTCTTGATATCTCGATTAACCTGAAGTAGGTGCGAGAATACCGTTTGTAAGAATAGTTTGTACAAAAGTAGAGCAAGTCGTGTGAGAGTAAGACATCAGATATTTTTAAGCAATATCCGCTCAAAAAACTCTAATCCATAGTTTGGAGCTGAGGAGGTTGAAATTCCACGTTCCTTTCTTATAATGCCACAAGTTCCGTGTGTTTCATTAAGTTACAGAGTGTTTAACATAATACTTTAAACTTCCTCCGAGCTTGAATGTTACATCTGACAGTTTCTCCATTTGTGCTGAAGGTTTCTATACTAAATTCTGCTACAAACTATAGTTATCGTGATGATGTTTTTATGTATGACTTCTCCTTTATTCAGACATACTGCCACAGTTCTCCACTGATCTACATATGCATCGAATAATCGGAACAGCCACAACGAAACCTTGTGTTGGTTTGGGGAGGAGTGTCGGTCACATCTAACATCACCTATATTACGTGCGGCAACACGATTGCTCTGTTTACTTACTAAAACCCCTCTGCCTGGTTATGAGAATGGACGGATTCGAAATGTAGATTTTGAGGAGGCGATAGTTTTGCTGGTTCAATAGGAGAGATTATTACGATAACCACATATATTTCGTGAATATAAGCAGATATCCACTTCGTTGGGTACTCCTAAGAGTTGCCATGAGCCAAATGCGTGGGTGGGCTTACCGAATCGGAGGCCGTAAGATGCAGATGCGAAGTTCGTGTGTGTTCGACGGCAAAAATGAAAGAAGAATATTGGCCGGTAAATAACAGTGAAAGGTAACATGAACTTCTTATTTAGCATCCCTGAGAAGGACCCAAACTCACGCATACAGGATGATCAGTTTTGTTATTCATAAAATGAAAACAATGTGAAGCGTTTACTATCAAACTTTATTTGTTGAAACTTGGCGTATACAGTAGAGAAACAAGGTATTCCTCAGAGGTCTATATGGTACCCAATGCGCACTCTTCACAATACATAGCAGCGATGCAGTTCAATCAATAGTCGTTGTAACATCAGAAACATAATTTTTTGGAAAGCTTAAGTAATTTTTACTTTCTCTATTACGTGTAGTAAGTAGGGAAGTATTGCATTCCACTCAAAAATTCGATATCGAGATTTCACCGGAAATGCAGGTTTTGAAGTGCCCTGAATAAATAAAGCATTTTGGAAGCATATCCGCGTCTGTCTGTGAACAGCATAACTAAAAACGAAAAGTCGGATAACTTTGTATTTGAGTTTAATATCTTCCAAGAATGCGAATCTTCAAGAAAATACCCTATCCCAGACTACACTTCACATGAAATATTTTTCGAAAATTTCGATTTTCTCAAAAATGTCTCTAACAATTGTGATTAAAATATATGTTTAAGATATTTTCATGGAAAATGAAATGTATATCATGAATTTTCGGGAATATTCCCTAAAGCTCTCTTCATTTTGAATGACTTTCACAAACTGGTAAACCGTAAGAGAGAGAGACAAAATGTTACTACACCAAAAATGTAGAACTCGTTAAAACCATTCATATCATATGCACTTTTTTTTCTTTTCTTTTGGACGAGTGAATCATTTCCCAGGCTTCCCTTGCTATTTGTTTGAATTGTCCAATACTTTCACTTTTTCTCAAATTGGGAATTCTTTATTCGTTTATTTTTTGTCCTGGATAGGCAAAGAGAATGGAATTCTCCACATAGCAATCAGCTCTTACAAGATATGACTATCGCTTAAAGCCTACCATATTGCCCTTGCACCTACAAGAAAATTAGCGATAATATAGTTTCTGAAAATTACCTTGATAACATGAAGTAGATGGAGAATAAGCGTTTGTAAAAAATAGTTAGTGCAGAGAAAGTCATATGAGTACATCACATCAGATTTTTACTTTCAGTGTCTTTAAAAAAGCACACTAGAAAGCCAGGAGGGGTCTGGGAAATTTGGGGGCCAAGAAATTTGTCTGTTATGACCACATCATATGCGACTGAAAGCGATGTTTAGAAAGTGATGAACCCTACAATGTGCCAATGGCTTACCATTTCTCAGATATTACAAACCATTTAACTATAGCATAAGCATAAATGATGGGGGGAAATCAATAATGCAAATTAAGAAGTATTGGTCCAGAAACACAAACAACGCATTGCGTAAACGGGGAAGTGGCAAACCGTGATTTTAGTGCCCGAGTTTCAAGTCCAGGACATATATTGCGATACCTGCCTGGGTTTAATATTAGGACGCATTATAGCAGATGGAAATTCCAATGGAAACATAAATAGGGGAAAAAGGGTAGAAACCCAGAAAAATGTTATGCATTTTGGAACAGGAAAGAGGGCAGCATACATGCCATGGAGACATTAGAGGAGAACTGATAAAAGGAGACAGTATCTGGACGAATTGCCGTGACAGAATGTGCATGGTAGTGTGAATACTAGGCATAACTCACCCCAATGGAGAGATCCTTCCCTGCGCCCATCTACACCTGAGGAATTGAGATTAAGTACGTCAGAGATAGACCTAGGACATGCAGAGCCAGTGCCTCAGGAAAGCTCTAAGTAGGCCGTATTATGCCCCCGGTACGGTCACGAGGTATTTCGATGCAAGCAATGCATTATTCCGAGTAGAGGACAAAATTAAGGAACAAAATCACGTTATTATAATAGACAATGACGGTAAAAATTAAATTAAATTGAGTTTTATTTATGGACGCTCTTTAACTGCCGTGGTCCTTAGCGTCCCATTCTATATTGGATATGAAATACCGATAATTTTGCTCAGGTCCTCTATATTAGGCTTGAGGTTCTTTTACGTGCCATAAATCTACGACACGAGACCACCGAATTTACTTCCTTTCCGAAGGAAGCCATGTTAAGGATTTTTACGCCCGAAGAAATCCATCGTCCTCCGCCAGGTTTGAACCCGCGACCTAGATGCTAGCATGGTAACCACTACACCACGGAGTACAACAGACAGACAATGAGGGTGTCACACACAATTAGGCAAACAGACAGGTAGAGAGGTGCAGATATAAGAGATCAATATGATACACTGCAGTAATCGGAAATTAAGGTTTCGATGGAGTAGGAAGAATATTACGCCACAATACATACTGGCGCTTCTGTTTTTGTAATCAGTTCATGAGTATATAAATCTTTAATAGCAAAGGGACTGAAATTGTAGGCGTTAGCTGTAGAGACGTATTCTGCATATTATCGATTAGTCGTTCTAATAAATAACATGTGAAACAACAAGTGATGTTAAAATTAAATACAGCCTTCGTCTTTCTCATTATTTCACATTTGGTGGTCCAAATACTTTTAGGTAGTTATTTAGGTACTACAAGTGCCCAGATAAATTATAAATATAAACAATAAAGTTTGAGAACAGCTGGTCGTGATATTATTGAACTTTTCGCTCAGATAGATGAAAACCCAGAACACGGATCATGGTGAAAGGGAACTTTAGGAGAAATCAGCATTCTTTGAGTGTTTATAGGCAAAAGAGCATGTTAGATGGAGAGGATTTGTTTAGAAGATGACTATCACTTACCTGAGGAGGAAAATATTTATTGTTATTGTTGCAATGAAATAACTGAAAATGAAGTGAGAAAGAGGGTAGACGTAAAGAAATTGGATGCAAGTTGGACAATAACCGTGCCCTTCAGTGCGTAAAAATGGAAACCCCTCCCAGTTAAACGATGTTATTGGGTAATGGTCTTTGGGAGATAAAAATCAAAGTGTATGGTGGGTAAGGGCTGAACAATGAGTAGAAAGAAAAAATTGTTTGAGGCTCTATTTAATAATTGTAGGAAATTCCCTGGGATAATAGGCTTTCTATCGTCTATGAGTATATCTGATATCCATGAGATGGAGCCAGCAAGGCATAAATGCCACGTATCTCTTACTGATCTCAAAGAAAGTATTCTTCAGGAAAAATGTATAAAATGTTAGCTGATGGAATAATTGAACTATCGATATCATCTTATGTAATCTTTTATGTATTGTAAGAAAAAAGAACCGCTGACAGCAAAAGCTTGCAAGCCAGTGATCAGCGGTAAAGCATAAGAAGGGTATCACAGAGAGTACCTACGAAATTCGCTGATATACTAACGGCAAACTTTCGTCTCCTGAAAGCAAAAGTCGGGTGTGGTGTTTGAGAATGCCCTCTCCCCCAAAATTAATTTCTTGTGAGACCCCAGTGAGCCGTATGCGAGGATTGCGAATATTGTACTGGATTACTGCCATCTGAGAAACCTTGTAGAACGTTCGCGCTGTTAGAAAGAGATCAGCGGATTAGCACTTGGTCTGTATGGGTCGTATGAGCTTAACCTCTTTTTTACATGTAGAACTTCGAGCCAGTGTACTCCGACATGCGATACCGAAGGCATCTATCTCTGCTAGCGGGATCGAACAATATAATTAAGCTCGGAAACGAGAACAGGTGCAGTTCGTAGGACGGCCAGAACGATTTTTCCAGCCTGAATGGTCAGCAACAACGTTAGCAAACATTTAAGCTGTAAGTGATTAGTTAGAATAATTTTGACGGATAGCCGCAGTAGTTATAAGATGGGAAGAACATATTGGAATTTGCGCAGAGAACAAACAATGGGGCGAGTGTGCAAGTGTGGAGCTCCTGTTAATGTTTCTGGTGTCAGAAATGTGAGGCGTTCCATAGTCCTTGAATCCTTTTCTCCTGTAGAAATCGAGGAAGATGCTTCCAATTAGATGCATGCTCTCTCACACAATTGACGCAGATGGGGTCATTGGGGCATATCGAACCGTCATGAACTGCTATATCACGAGATATACTGGTTGGCCGGAGTAACGTTACTGCCTATTTCCGAACTTCTGGCAGCAATAACATTGCATTTGGTTAGATATAGGGACAAATAGGCGCACGTTCATAACTGAAAAAATAAAGACGGTAGCACAGTTTTTCACATGTTAAGGGCACATTCTACACTGGGAACTGTTTATATTCTCTCTTTTCTAGCTAACGATACGTCGCGATGACGCCTAGTTGAACAAGCAATTCACAATCTCTTCGTTAGAGAGGCCATAGAAGAATATTTGTGTGCCTGAAAGAAGCAAGGACCTTCGAAGTCATTGCCTCTCAATAAAGAGGCATCACAAAAATACGTGTTGTAGAAGAGGCTGTGTGCAGAGGAGTCATGACGAAAAAGCCCCTGATCCAGGCAACCTCGGTTGGGATCAGCCTCTTAGCCGGGGGAAAAAAACAAAATGACAGCTAAATCTTCCGGTTTGTGCCGGCCCGGAGCATCCACTACAGGTCCGATGTCTAAGAATATTTGCCAGAATTTCCCCTCCACCAGGTTGCGTCATGTTTACCGAAGGCACGCCCGATTTTATGCTCTCACTACTAAAAAACCTGCTATGGTTCCCTAATTTAGGCCACCTGGCCGAAACAGAACTAGTATGGATGCGGGGGACTGTGGTTGTTTACATCCGGCCCTAGATAGCGTCAACATGTCATTTCCCACCTTCCATCCCAGCGACACTTGGTCGCAGAGTTATCCGAAGGTTGGCTGTTTTGGAGCCACATGAAGCTACATGACTTTGGAAGGGCTTCACAACTATCGCCGTGTGTAGAGAGGAGGGTCACATTATCTTCACTCCTGGGAGCACATAAAGGGTAGTGAGAGGGTCCACACTACCTGCATTTTGCAGACCTGTGAAAGCATACAAGGGGTAGTGAGGAAGGTCCGTTCTATCTTTATTCTAGAGACCTCCGAGAGCAACATCGAAAACCGTAGGACAAGAACCACGGAGACGGATAGAATTCTGCTGGTGAGACGAGTTATTAATCCTATTATACCAAAACTTATGAAAAACTAATTAGAAGAAGAGGAGGAGGTTAATGGCAAGGGTATACGTGGCACTAACAAATGAGCACGAAGAGTGACAATAGCTTTGAATTGCTCGGGATACCGGGTACGTCAAAACGGTATCTATATATGTAGGTCCCTGAGGGAGACAGAAAGTAACTGCACTAGTGTATTAGACATGAGTGCTTAAACTACAATTTTGCGTTACAATTGTGGAAAGAGTGGTCTGATTCAGTGGCCCATTGTGTTAGCTATCAATTTTTGGTCTGATTATCAATTGCAGATACCTTTTTCTCAAATCAAAGTATGTAGAAAGCAACTCATTGTATCGTAAGACGTACTTTTCTTCAAATTATTAAGGTTCATTATTCTAAAATATTTATCCCGCATTAACGCGTATTCCCTGTTTCTGACTTTTACCCGAATAAATTGTTAATCTTGCAATTCTTAACCTCAATATTATTTCCGGTTTTAACTAGCTTGAATTTTGTTTGGAATTAAATTCATTAAAACAGCTTAGGTCCCACATTGAAAGCTACGAAGCTACAAAAGCATTGAAACCTAACTTCCTACTCAGCAAACTTTTCAATTTACTGTAGTTCACTTGGCTTCACCCTTTGATACTGATGCAATTCTTGCTACTTTTCTTCCTTCTCTTCGTTCGCTGTCGAGACGAAAATAAGCTAGCGTATTGATATACCGAATGGAATTCCAGTGGCCGGAAATCCAAATCAGCCTATAAAAATTCACTTAAAGGATTCCCAACTGCTGTATTTCGTAAACAATCGTCAGGAGGCGAGGCAAATGGTTGGGGGGCAACGCATTGAACGCCCCGCGTGGTATTATTGACAATGACATTCATTTAACTGTGAATAAAGGCCTAATGTGAATGCCATGGCATAGCGAGGTCGCTTTATTAGGAATGTAGGTATGCTTGTACGTCCCCGCATGTGATTATAGGAGCTAGAAAAAGCAGTTAAGTAATCCTATAGGTTATTATGACCAAAGTATTGCATAATTGAGCTTTTATAGCATGCAAGTCATAAATAACTATGTATAGTATGTTTTGAAATTAATGCATTCAAACTATGCCACATTCAAATTTTCCCATTGTTCTACAAATTAAAATAAAATCATTGCAAATAATAAAATAAAATATAAACATATCAATACCTGAACGGTGAGAACATACAGGTTCTTCGCCCGGTATTCCACCGATAGCTTATGTAAAAAATCGGTGAGCTTATCAGATGATGAAATGAATTTTTCCCTTATATTACTTCAGAAATTCCCCGATTAGGAATATTGCCAAACATGATAAAGTTTGTACAGTTTTCAACTTCGAATTCTTACACCATAGCGACAAAAGCGTGATAACCAAAGTGTGCATCCGAATTTTATAATCATTTTCCATTTCACTAACAGACAAAGATTAAATGATTGTAGCTCTAATATATATATATATATATATTCACTAGTTATAGTTATTTACCTTGCTTTTTATAACTTTTCATCTCTATCGTATAACTCATTAAATTTCTATGAAATTAATAGCGCTTCAGCTCAGCTTTCATCAATTTATTCTAAAGGAAAATTTTCCATTTTAAAGGAATTACTATTCCCTCTATTTATTTATAAGCTAGCATACAAAATAAGCTCGTCACAGTAAGCAAGCAGAGCAAGCCTGTCACTTGAAACAAATAAAACAAACTTGCCAGTGTAAACAAGCAAAACAACCGTGTTACTATTACTCTGCAACCAAGGCGTCATTGTTTTTTAAAACAAAAAAAATTAAATTTGATCTTGTAATTTCATAATTTAATATGAGTTTATAATTGTTGGATTGCATGAAACATTGCATGCAACTTGGGTGAATTAATTACATAATTAAAAATATTTAATTACATCTTTATTTAGGGCACGACAGTAACCTTTTACTCTTCTATAAATCCCAGAATAATAAATTACATGTTGACTAAATCAACATAAATGTATGGTATAAGCAGCTCTAAAAAAGAAATTAATATAAGAGGTAGAGGTAATTAAACGGAGGGGCACACCTCGCCTCTGCGACCAACTAGATCTATTGTGACTACACCCCGTGGAGGCAGGCATGAAATGAAGGAGCCGCAGGAGGCCGCAGGTCCGCATGCAGACAGATCCACACAGACGCACGGAAGTGCCTAATATTCCCAGTTTGAAACACCCGCCTTCACCAGCAGAGGCAAAGAATCCCGGGAGACAGCAACGAAGCGACCCTAACAAGCAGGCCAACGCACTATGACGTTTTACGGGGAGAGATCCTTTAGAAAGTGCATCTGCCTGACACTAGCCGCACCACGGATTCCGAAGATACTTTCTGAAGGATGAAAGGGAAAGAGATGAAAGGAGAAATCGTAGTAGAACACATCACCACAGCATTTACCTAGGCGACCAGAGGAAAACCACGAAAACCCCCATGGTCAGAGAGGGCGGCCACCGGGAAGGAACCCCGGGATCTCCCAAATACAGGTCACAGACTTTGCCGCCTGAGCCATTCCGCTTGGTAATTAGTATAAGAAATAATATCACTATTTATATTCAACCTACTGTTGTATTAAATACCCCTGAGCACGGTGTGTTAAAAATAAATGGAAAAGCCGAGTATATAATAGGCAGTGCTAAACAGAGGGGAACAAGCATAAAGGTTTAATTTTCTTTTGCAGATCGTCGTTTCCCAGCTCCGGATGTATGGGCCCCGATTAACGATAGATCACTATTGAACCAAAGTTTATTTCCATAAGACATGGTACAGCATTGGGCTGTAAACGATTTAACATTTAACTCGGTGTGTTGCATCAATGATGTCAGAGAGGTTAGATCAACACACGAAAGAAGTAAAAAATCGCGTATGCAGCTGGGTTAAACCTAACAAATCTATGCATGTTTGTCATTGGCACTGTCTTTGTGACTCTTCTGTTGTATGCTTCGAAATAAGGCTGCTCCTAGAATCACTCTTAATCTGCTTTATTGAATGATTTGAGTAATTACATTATAACAACGAAGTAAATTGGAAATATGCTTTTTTCATTTAAAGCAACACAGCAATATATGAAATCCGCGAGTTAATAATTCCACACTACTTGCTGGCACTGATATTTGAATCATATCAGCTAATTCACCTCATTTTACAGCCCCACAAAAGGTTATAGCTATCATAATTTATTATAGAGCATCTTAAACATAATAAATAGTTATTGCGTCTATGGTCGAGTAACTAACATGCTAAAGGTCTCGTGCTCGAATCTCAGGTACAGGAGGGGAAGAGATTTTTTCATTTGTTTTTCCCTTCCTTGTTTAGTGTCTGGAAGTATACATAATTACTCACCTTTTAACATTAAAAAGTGACAATATCGAACCATTGGAACCTAAAAACAGCTAGTGAATCAGGCCTCAGCCTCGCTAGTAAGTGCAACATTGGAAGGACAGGCTTTACCTGACTGTCCTAATGCCTCGCCATCTGCTCTGTGACTGTTAAGTTCCTCTTCCCACTACAGGCATTCATATCGTGACCGATTTGTGTGTGTGATGTGTTTTTAATCCATTTCTGATTAAATAAAGGATACAGTCAGAGATGTCTCGCATGGTATTTAGTCTGACAGTCAATGTGTTGTTTGAAGGTGAGTTTACTGTCCAAATAAAACTTGTACTATCTTTCACAAAAGTAAACGGTCAACTCCAATGAGACTGCGCGAAGGGTCCTCAGGCGTTCTTGCTAGATGGTATAAGAATGAAATTTGTTATATGCTTCCCTTGCTGTGCAAGGTATGGCAGCCATTACCTCACCGGGCCGTTTTGTAAAGCAATATTTTAGTAATCATTATAACTAACGGGTAAATGTTGCAAATTCAACTTCAGTATACCTTTAGAATGTATGTGGTTATTGGTTTCGATTAAGTAGTAGACCAGAAGTAAAAGCGATTCCAGTTTTGGGTGCTTTGCTTACAAACGTACGCTTAATCACGAACACGTCCTTTATGTGTTTAGGATAGCCGAACTCGTTAAAGCGGGCAGCTGCTGATCAATAGTAGTAATGAAACGTGGATCAAATCCCAACGAACGTGTACTTTTTATAGGGAACGTCATTAGTTATATAACCAATTAATATAACATTATAGAAATTAATGTAACCTCTTTCTGATACAGCCCCTCCTGGAGAGCCATAAATGACATGGTCATTTTTATTTTGCATAGCGTTGTAATTTTGCCAT
The DNA here is from genome assembly GCA_030765065.1 of Deroplatys truncata. NCBI lineage: Eukaryota > Metazoa > Arthropoda > Insecta > Mantodea > Mantidae > Deroplatys > Deroplatys truncata. The sequence continues at coordinate 76,912,086 of CM060987.1, read as the reverse complement.
CCGTCTTACTAACGCTGCAATACGATTGAAATGTTATAGCTGAATGCTTTATAGAATATTAATAGCAATTGCTGCAAACAAAACAGAGAATATGCCTACCTCAACTGTCAATCATTCCTCTTGAAACTGAAAACATTTTACTTTTAATACTCGCATTCAAAGGCATCTCTCTATAAATTTCAAAGACGAGTACCATGTTAAAGAATTTACTTCGTTCATGCACTGTTAATGTTTAAATTAGCTTACAGCGACTGTAAGGAAGCATTATATCTTCCTGTTAAAAGCCTCGACAACCAAGGTAATTGAGATGTTTCAGGCACAAGAAACGAAAATAACTATTTTGGATATGTTGAAAGAACTCCGAATGGTTACCTTCCTTCATAGCTATTTAGTAGTATTTGGACACAAATACCATTATATATGAGAATCGAAAGCAAATTAATTTAATACATTATACATCATGGGAAAGCACTTAACAAGAAAAAGACGGTATTACTGGTAATAAAAATGCATTGTTGGTTGCATTAGTAATTAGTAGTATATTAAACAAAACACAATTTAGTGCACATTACTTGAACGTGAAGCAAACATTTGCACCTAGCAGCGTTGCCATTTTATATTCAAGCACTATAAGATGTTACCATGTCCCCATTAACGCAATTTCTAGAAGTTTGTTTTTATCCTGATTCTCCATTCTTTAAAAAGGAATATAGATGAATTAAAGACGTTGTTAATTTTCCATTTCAGAAAATAAGCATGGGGGAGGCGAGAATGCAACCACCAACAGCTGGCACTTCAGCTATTTTTGTATGTCTTAGCTATTCCTCAGTTGGATAATTCGCGCCCTATTCATATGATATTAAGTTTTATTCTGTCGCCAACTTAGCAACAATTTCATTGCAACACCTAAAGTTCGTAGCACCGTGAGAAATTATTTAAATATTTTGTTTTTATTTCTAGATGTTTTACATGTTGGTGGTTCCATCCTAGCCTCCCGAGTACTTATTTTCTAAAATGGAGAAATTAACAAACGCCTTTAATTCATTTAGCTTCTTTTATCAGGAATGGAGAATCAGGATAAAGTCACACTTCTAAAAATTGTGTAAATGGGGTCATGGCAACATCCTAGAGTGTTTGATAACAAACTAAATGGCAACGCTGCTAGTTGCAAATGGTTGCTTCATGCTCAAGTAATCTCCAACTGCACTATGTTCTGTTTAATATATCTTAATTACTTTATTCATTGGCACCCAGCAATGCATTTTTGTCACCATAAATGCCGTGTTTTTACTAGTAAATGCTTTCCGATGATATGCATTGTAGTAAATTAATTTGCTTTCGATTCTCACGTAGCATGGTATTTGTGTCGTAATACTGCATAATTCGCTATAAAGGAATGTAATCATGCTGAGTTCACTCAAAATTTCTAAAATAATTATCTTCAGTTTCTTGTGCCTAAAACATTTTAATTTTCTTGCTTGTCGAGACCTTCTAAAACGAAGAAGATATGCTTCCCTAAATCCACCGTAAGCTAATGTAAACATTAATAGTATGAATGAAACAAATTCTTTAACAGGGTACTGGTCTACCAGATTTATAGACAGATGTCTTTGAATCTGGGTATTTAAAGAAAAATGTTATCAATTTCGGAAGGAATAATTGACAGTTGAGGTAGGCGTATTCTTTGTTTTTGCAGCAATTGCAATTAATATTTTATAAAGCATTCGGTTACAAAATTTCAATCGTATTGCAGCGTTAGTATGATAGCGGGCAAAATTACAACACTATGCGGAATAAGATTAACCATGTAATTTACCGCTTTCAAGGAGGAGCTTTATAAGAAAGATGTTCCATTAATATGTATAATTTTATATCAATTGGCGTAGGTTGTATAAATAATGATTTTTCCTATAAAAAACTACACGTCACATGCAATTCGATCCTTGTTTCACTACTACTGTTGATCAGCAGTAGCACACTTTTATTCTAAGAACAGAAAAAACTTCTAGGTGATTAAACATACGTTTGTAAGCAATGATTACTGAAATATTGCATTTCAAAACTGCCAGTTGAGCTGTTGGATGCCAAAAATTGCACAACAAGGGAAGCATATGACAAATTTCATTTTCATACTATCTATGCAAGAACGCCTAAGGATTAGGTGACCCTTCGCGCAGGTCTCATTGTAGTTGACCATTTACTTTTGTGAAGGATAGCACATTAATTGATCATAGGCGCACAAGTGATACCAGAGCTGGCCTTGCAAATATTGATGGAAATATACTCCTTTTGAAAAAATTACGCCATGGACTTTTTCCTATGTTGACCGTGATAGGCCTCCTAGGAGATCGATTTTAAAGCCGACGAAGGTATCTTTGCTGTTTGCGAGTGATAAACTCTTCAAAATAACACAGAAATGTATCACTGGCAGGAAAACAACCTACAGGAGCAATGTATTGGAAAATCAGCACTGTATAGGAGGTGGTGCCGGTCGAGAGATAGAGCCTTGAGGAACACCCGCATTGACGAGAGTGCGAGAGGTAAGGGTTTGATTGAAAAAGAGCAGGAATGACGTTACTCAGCAACACAATAGATAAAGTGTAGCAATTACATATGTTAAAATTATTAATCCAGAATCAAAAGGGGCAAAAATCATAGTTATAGATTTGATATGTACACATCAAAACTTTAATAAACAACTTGCAGATAACAAAGAAAATTCCAAATAGACTTTACGTAACAGTTTCTAAACTCCGGCTGAAAAAATTATGTTTCTCTATATTGTACTACTACTACTACTACTACTAACAACAATAATCAAATGTTTGTTTACCCTTCATCCTTCGCTGATAATTTCTTACGTTATATTTCTTCTTAGCTCTTCTACATAGCCTAAAAGGCCTTAATAATCATTAGCGATGTTAGATCTTTCAAAATTACTGTTAAAAAAACTTGTGTAAACAGAATCGTCATTCTGTAAAGGACATCATGTTCATGTACAACTTTTTTGATATTGATCTTATATAAACACATAGTATTTATTATGTATGTGAGTATGCATGTCTGTTTGTATGTATGTATATGAGTATTTATTTATATATATATATATTTATATATATATATTTATATATTCTTCTTTATATATGTACAAAAATGTGATTATCCATTAAACCACACAAATTATATTGTAAACATTGCACGAATTTACAGAATGACTTTTATGTGTATTTAAACTAAACTAATCATTTTACTGTTCGGTAGTGTAAGGATAATGCGCCTTTCCCGATTTACTACTTATGGTGCCAAGATTAATTTAGGAAGAAGGTGCACTTGTGAGACGCTGCATTCAAGCGCCAGAAACAGGAAAGAAGTATTTCATATCAGAGCGCTCAGTGAGAGCGGTTGAGTGCTCTTCAGCTTTTCCCACGAGATTAATTACTCTGTAGTGCTCGTGGACATATTTAAAAATACGCATTTAAATGCGTATTTGTCGCAAAATGGAAGAACCTCTCAAAGGACAGGAGTCATGTGCATCATTACGAGAACAAGGTTTATCTTAGACGATAGTATTATCGTTGTTTGTATCTTTAGCTCAGATACACATTTTCTTTAAAGAAAACCGAATTAAAAATATGTTTAAGTTTGCCTTTTGCTTTTGTTTTATTTGTTTTATACAGTTGATGATTGTTAAAGAAGTAAATCTCAAAAGGTATTAAGATATATAGAGGAGAAATAGTAAGTATTTATACTTTCAATACCATGCATTAGCATTTTAATGTAGATACGTGATCACTTTTTCTCCTACATAGGTCACACCTCCACAACATCAGTTAATTTATGGTACACTACAGCATGACGATCGTTTTATGGTGAGGCCATGGATCGCACATATGAATGCTTCGCACACTATCTCTTAAACTGGGGGTTTTCGTGCCGTAACTCCCGCGTTACTTACTCATGAGTATTAGTAACATGCACTATAATGAGTAATCAGCTTGTTATAAGTGGAATTAGAAATGGTGCTGATCTGCATAGACATTCCTGGCAACTTCCATTCACACGCATAAGTTCTTCTTGGTAATGTTCATAATTGCTGTTTTTATAGTCCTTAGGTTCGTCTTTAGTATGGGGATTGTTCCTATAAACTTTTCTGGGGGTTCCCACATACAGACGCATCAATTTCGTCAGCTTTTACTTCCGTTACATTTCGTGTAGCGTTTAACCTTTCTCTTTACGACTCTTCTTAAGCTTATTAACCAGAAGTCTTAACAGTTTCTCTATCTAGAACTGAAACCAGGAAATTTATCCTCAAATTGTCTACGGGCATTGCAATGGACTAATAACAAGACATTTAAACTGTTAAGCAAATCACGCAGAACACAGGTACCTTGAATAAACTTTCGCCTTTGAGATGCACAATGTCAACTCTCTTTACAGCACGAACACAGCAGCAATGAAACAAGCTAATAGATAGCCATGAACGCGCCATACGCCGCCAGTTGTGCATCGGAAAAGTACCGAGATCACTGCAGTACGTCGTGCTACGCATATAGACAAGCTGTGACCTCACCTTAAAATGCCTGCAGTGTAGTTAACACTGAGCGGTGTCCTGGTCGTTTGAATGAGAGTATGTGTGATATGTGCATTTTTTATTGTAAAAAATGCAACCGTATTTATTATTCCTTAATATTTTAATAGTTTTAAAGCCATTGTTTTCTCTCTCCTGTTTCAGCATAACTTGACACATAAATTTTAAGTTCTCCAACTTATTTAATTCTGTTTGATGAAGCTCAGTTTATTTGTCTTCTGAAGACAAGTACCGTTATCACTTAAAATTTACAACTGTACAATATTATATAGTAACAGTGATAACTAGAGATATTTTTTCATCAAGAACTGAAAGACTGATAGGCGTACATTCATGCACAAGAGATGACCATTAAAATGACACAAATATAACTTTAAAGTGGTTTTTTAATTTAATTAACACCAAAAATGAACTAAAAGGATCAATAAGGCTTCATAATTTTATCTAAAACATGTAATTACCTTGCAATAATGCTAGTTGGACTCATAGTTATCACTGCTTTGTGTGCCTGGAAGAATTGAAACCGCTCGTGAGTATAAAGACAGTATACGTGTGCATTCTCACACACGCTGCGGCATTTATGCATAGTTGAAAAGAGAGCATTCAGAGTATTTGGGTTTGAACGAGACTGCAGCGGGGCCAGGGTGTCGCACTCTTCAGATTGCGCTAACCATCTCCAGCAAAAGCATTTTTGGAATGTGAAGGGTATGTAAGACGACAATAGGGCCTGCAGTTCTTTAAATTTGCCTCCGTGTGTTTTGATTTGTATTCCCTCCCTCTTTCTTTGTGTTCGTATTCGTATATAGCAAACATACGCATAAACTAATTAATATTGCTTACATGTATTCGTTTTGGCATTTTTGACTCATTCTTTTGCCTTGCAGTTCTCAATCTCCGCTATATACTTTCCTCCAAAACGGAGCGCCTAACAAATCTTACGCGTTTAACGTGTATGCGTTCGTCGTTTGTCTTTGTGCCCTACTGAATCCAGTGCTTTATTGATGTTATTAACGTCGTCCTGACATACACCTGACGATTTTGTATTGTAGTGCTAGAAGGTTTCTATCTGAACACAGCTGATCGGATGGGGGATGGGTGATGAGCGGAGCTGGAAAGAGAGATGAGTCTGTGCCCTAATCTGGTCCACGGAGGAAATAATGTGGGTGGGGGGATTAATTGCATTGGCTGCAGCGAGCCGTTCCATTTCTCCAAACTGTCACTATCGGCGCTAACCAATCTCACCTTTTTATTTTTTAACTAGGCGACTGCTTTTTTGTGGCTACAAATTCACTCTTCCTCAATCAATAGGTTTCTAGGTGTCTGTAATTTTAAAATTGGCACGTTTTGTCCTGAACCATTCCAGAAGAAAATGAGTTAATATGAAGATTTTTGTTGCTATTTACCTTCTCTACCGCTTGCAATGTAGAGAAAAAGTTACATTTCACTTAAACAGTCAATATCGAGATTAAACCTTGAATACATTTTCGATAGGTGTCATGAATGAAGTGCATACCTCAAATAAGAAAATACTCAGAAAAGTACCACACTTTGTATTTAATTCTGGCGCTTTTAAGAATTCAAGACGAACATGTTCATAGAATTTCCCCACTCCAAACAGTCCTTTATACAAAAAAAGCTTCCGTTTTCATTTTCTCAAAAATGAGTAATCATTTTTAAGGTTTTCTTTTAAGAAATGTCATGACAATTAATATACAGTAGGCAACCAGTGTAAATAAATCACACAACCTTGACAAATATTTAAATACATCATAAATTGCTATTTGCCCATGCCTAAATGCAGTAATAGCAAAGAGTATAATATAAACGCATAAACATTTTGATGTTTATGATAAAGTGTCTTTGTAAAATTAAAAACCATATTTAATAGACAATATACTGAAAAAGCTTCTTATACAAATATGAAAAATCTGATGTAATACATTCACATGACTTTCGCTACCCTCTATCTTTATTAGTGGGTATACAAACTATTCTTACAAGTTTATTTTCGTATTTACTACATTTAATCCAAATAAGCCTTTGCAAAAATAGCTACATTACAAATTTAATTATAAATACAAAGAGAACACCAATAGTCAAATGTTTTTAAGAACCGGACGCTAAATTATGGCCTTAAAATTACATACTGTTTCCATGCAATCGCGGGAAAAAACTGAAAATCGATGGAACTTAAAAGAATAAGCATTGAGTAATTCGAATCTTTAATAGCGAATATCTCAGAAACGGCTTATGTCAAAATAAACACATTTTAAGTAAATTGTGTGTTTCAAAGAGATGTATATTTTTTGTGTGCGTTTTCGTCTATCGCTTAACGATTACAAGTTATGCAAGATTATATAAAATTCCTTCCGAATGAAGGGGACTTCCTAGGTTATTTCCATAAAATTCAAGGTATACATTTTATTTGCCATGTAAATATCTTTCATATCGTATTTTAATCAAAATCGTTAGCCATTGTTTAGAAAACCAAAATTTATTAAAAATGTTCCATGTAAAGGAAACCATGTTTGGTGTGGACGGATTTTGTTGGAAATCTTCCTATCGCATCTTTGGAAGATATTGAACCTAAATACCAGGTTTGGTATTTATCCGACTTTTAATTTCTTAGTTATGGTGTTCATAGACACACACACAAGCATGTTTCTGAAAATGCTTTATTTGGACTCAGAAGGCCTCAAAACATCTATTTCCGGTAAAATCTCGATATCGCATTTTTGGGTGGAATGCAATACTTCCCCTACTTACTATACGTAGCAGAGAAAGTAAAAAAGAATAAAAGTGTCCTTCACGCAATACACATTCTATAGAATTCTTCTTATGAACATAACTTTGGAGGTTCCTATGATATGTAGTACTTTTGGCGAGATAAGGTCCGTAATGTGCATACTGCACTCATAGTGTAAAATGGTTTCAGTGGTGTCACCATTGTTCAGATCAAACCAACTTATATTTTAAGTGTTAACACACTATTAAGTTGATTTAACACCGAGGTTAATACAAATTCTGTTTCATCAAACAGTGTTAACTTTAACAATGTGTTAAAATCAGTGTTAAGCTAACACCCTGTGTTAAGGCGTATAACAAATGTTAGAAGTTGGAAAACTGCTCACGCAAAACAAACTGTTGATGCGAGATTGCTACAATTGGCATTTCTGAATGCCATTCCTAATAGAAGAGGAGTCATACGTCATAATAAATTTGAAACCGTGCAAAAGGAGGAATTTTTAAAACGATATGGACTGTCCAAGGGTATGAGTATGGTTTTATGTGAAATACGAGAGGTTAGAATACTACCAACAAAGCATGCCTCTTTCGCCTATGCTACAAGTGTTAAATGGGTACTTAGATTTTATGTTACTAACATTTTTCATTTACTTGGTGGCTGATAATGTTAGTACAACCAATGTTACCGTTTATGGATTTATCTGGAAGGTTACCAAAGCAATTGCTTCAAGAAGCAAATGGTATTCCTTTCGGGTCTGCTTGATTAATTAACGATAACATATCTTCGCCCACTTTATGTTTCAATGCAGTGTCCGCCACCAGTTTAAAACGCTCTTTGCACCTAATTTTTCTGGTGCTGCACTTTATGTTAGCATAAAATTGCCGCAGAACTTTCTTACTGGACTTAGGAGAAACGCATTCATTCCAAATAAATTACTGGCGGATTTTGTCCCAGACAAAATTTTATCCTTTAATGCAAGGCAGTTGGCTTTTTCGCACTTGATAATAGTCTATACTTATTAATCAGATGCTAATTAATTCGTTTCAAATGGTGAAACATTTATTTCGGTTGACATCACGATTCTAAGCTCAAACAATTGAGAACATCACATGGCAATTGCCATGAATGTAAATAATTGTCTACTACTGACACAGAGAGCGCAGTGATGCTCAGACAAAAGTGCATCGGAGCACGTTCAGAAGCATTGTAGTTTTGCCACCGCCTTCTCGAAAGCTAGCGTTTGCAGTTGCCTTTGGCGTTAACAAAATGTTAGCTAACAATTTGCTGTAACAGCTTGATGAAACGCCAAAGTTTTAACACTATGTTAATCTTTGAACAAATAGTTAACAAACAAGTATTTTTAACATCGGTTGGTGAAACCGACCCGAGTATCTGGGATACCGGCTTCTGCGGCGCAGTCCTCTTGGTAAGTCCGTTTAACCTGTTGTATTTATTCATGGGCATTCAGTGTTATTTGCTTGCTCATTGTACTTTCTGATCGCTTTTTTTTTGTTTTCTTGTTTATTCATTTGCGTGTGAGCTCCCTACTGTTTTTCTTTCAATCTTTTGATTGGCCGAGCCGAAATTTTTGAGTAGTTGTAATTCCTAACGTGTTTGTGACCTGCATTGTACGGCCGTTTTTATCGGCGAATTGTAATGTATTTCCAAGGTGTCCATTAGCTGTATTGTACCGCAAGTTTATAGCGTGGAAATTAACAAACGATTAAACTTAACGTGTTGTATTAATAGTAAAATTTAAGGCAGATTGTAACGTTTCCAACTTACCCAAACCTTGTTGGTCCTTCAAAACAAACAACTAGTTAACTTTCATGCACATATGTGCAGCTACAAACGCCAACATAGGTACTTGTAATGCAGTATACAGGGTAGGCCATTTAATTTGAAACTGTACAATATCTCCAAAACTAAGCGCAGTAGAAAGAAATGTCTTGAATAACAGTTGCTTGATGTTATGGGGGAAAGTAAATGCCATTAGTCGTGTTTTATTTGGAGTACGTTATGATGGTCATTTTAGGGTCAATCTAATTTTTTAAACTGTGAACATACCTTTCTATGTTGTTTTCTCACTCTTCATAAAACACTAAACAACATTTGTGTAAAACACTTTTCAATTGTTCTTACACCAACGTAAATAACAACGAAAATTCTGAAACACTGTGTACGAAGAGCGCAATGAATGGTTGTACCACACATTGATGGTCATTGCAGGGTCAAATTGCGTTTTGTAATTGGGAACCAACATTTTCCTCACCACGAAATAAACAACTTTATATAAACCATTTTCTAATAAAAAAACAAAAGATACTCTAAAATGACCATCATAACGCCCTCCCCCTCAACAAAAACACGACTAATAGCATTTACTTTCCCCCATAATATCAAGCAACCTTTATTAAAGGTATTTCTGTTTACAACGCTTAGCTTTGGAGATATTGTACAGTCTCAGCTTAAAGGTCCACACTGTACTCGTATACTTGTGCAATTTTGGGCACTAAGCGGAAATATATTCTCAAAATATGTAAGCCGTGTTATATTTATGAAAACCTCTGGATAAATTCCTCTCCTCTAGTTGTAACTTATATGTGCAAGAGGCGAGGCGCTACATCATAAAGTCATTAGAAGCCTTTTACTTATTTTACTTTCAAGGAATTTTGGTTAAAATAATTACATTAAATGTGAGTAATTTGCATATTATAATATGCACATTCAAACTGACCGGCATTCAGATACACATATTCCTTCAGAAACGCGCGCATGCACATAGCCAAGAAGGCGACCAACTGAGATTCCTCTGCCAGTCCATTCTAAGCATACAAGTTTTCGCTTAACCTACGTACCTACTATGTGTATTTTACATTTTGCAAGCGTATCCAACCATGTGAAGGTATTGTGGCTAGGTTGTGTGAATAGGAACGTTTTGTAAATCTATGAGATTGCACGGTATTTTACTTACTTTTAACGATAGCACTACGTTAAATCGAGAATGTATATTAGATGGTTTCCAGTCCCCCTGACTTACTTGGGCACCTGTCATGGCAGTATATATATATAAAATGTAATCAGTAACAGTACAATTATGTTCCTCGACAGAACTGCAAATCAATGTGAATATGATTAATCATTTAAGGATTAATAGGAAAGAAAAATACCAGTATGTTGCGGTGACGAACCGCGGTCATTCACACGCCCAAGCTACGTTTCTAAACTACAAAATGGCATATATAAGTTAATGTTACAACAAGTTAAGTCTTACAACGGATAGTGCAGTGGCTCCCCTGACGGATGAAAGTTTAGAAGTTTATGTTAATTCTACTTTATCATTTGATGCAGTAATTTGTATCACAAATTATTTAAATGTAAAGAGTGATTATAGTATGAATATGCATTATTATGTGACATTGATTTGAGATGTTTGTTGATTGTAATTATTGTTGGGAAGTAAGTTTATACTGCCTTACTGAAACTGACAATAATAGCGTGCAATAATGCAGCGAGGGGGTGAGCTGTTTATCATTATTGGAAACGAGGAAGTTACGTAATGTTGGCGCGTTTTTCTTTTAGAATTTGCTGGAACATTTCCCTAGAGCATATGTATTCATAATTTTCATTGGATATAAAAATAGACGCTAATGTTGGCGCGTTTTATTAGCCAATTGCAGCTCAGTTATAATCTTTGGGCATATCTGGATGAAGGAGTATAAAAGGTAGGTTAGAGGTAGATCGCCCTCAGTTCATGAAATCTTTATACATTACACGTTGCCTTCAGTCCGTCAGTTCGTCGAAAATATTTTGTATGATACACGTCGCCTTCGGTCCGTCAGTTCGTCGAAAATATTTTGTATGATACACGTCGCCTTCAGTCCAGCAGAAATATTACACGTCGGCTATCGATTCGCAAGTTACGCGTATAAGAGTTATGAAAAATCTCAAGTATGGTAAAGTTAATTATACAAAAGGTTGAAGTACGTGGATTAAAAGTGATCAGTAATAAGTTGTTACAACAGTTTCAGTTTGGCGAGTGTCAAGATCAATGTGTAAATGTGATAGTAAATGTGTTCGACAATAAAAGTGTAAAACAAATTCTTTCATCAGTGTTATTTTTGGATAAGAGACTCCCTTCCGTTTACACAACCTGTATAAAGAGAAGTGCTTGACCAAAAGATCATAGCTAGCCGGAGGACAGTGAACAAAAAATTAAATAAAATTACAGTAGAATTCTTTCAAACTAACACTAATACTGCCGCAAATTGCTAACACCAGATGGAGTTACAAACCTAACAAAGAATTACGTCATAAAATGGCATCACCACGTGAAGTAAACACACATACACAAACATTATAAGTAAAACCGTCGCAAATTGGCTACCACAACGTGGGGCTACAAAAATGTTAAATACAAACAATAATATTAAATAAATAACAGAAGTATACCACTCTCAAATTAGATCACATGGAGTCATAAAATGTTAAATTTATCATTTTTCGTACGTCTTGTATTCTAATACTTCTAATGAATGCTGATTTATGTCATTCTTTATGTGCCTTTCTTAATATTCGTTTCGAAACGTCTGCTATGCCTAGTAAAATAACATAACTATAGGAGATGTATGATCTATATTTCTTGTAATTATATTTCATATTGTGACAAGGAGAAGGCTATATGTGGAACCTCTTGTTGCGACCGGCCGGGGTGCTGGAAAGGAGGAGGCAGGAAGCTACATGGGAATTTCGCAGGTCGAAACTTCTAAAACGGAACGCATATACAGTAATGGGAAACAACAATTAGAAATAACTGATGACTGGAGCACTGCATAATATGTAACGGGTGTTTAATTAAGATGTACGATGTTTCATGTAAGATGTAGGATGTATTGAAGTGCTATAGAAGTGAGACAGCATTGTCTTTATCCCCAAAAGTTGGAAAAATGAATTCCTAGGTATCAGACTTAGAATCGTAGGTCAAAAGCAAGGCTTTATGAACTGGATTGCACATTTTATGTTTGTATTTATTTCAAATTCTATAACGAAAAACCTCAAACTTTACTCTACCATAGAAGTTACTGGTGATAATACAACTACCATAATCAGGCTAAGGATCCGGGACAACTTAAAATTGAAGTTACGTTTACTATGCATCGAGTAGGGTGGAGCGAGGTGAAGTATTGGGGTGTTGTTTACTTGTGAGGCTGTGTGCATTCCGCTTCGTGACTAGAGGTACACTCGCTTCCATTTATGCCGTCACCGTAGCTTCAGGTGCCATTCTACTGGCTCTTACCGGTGGAGGTGTATAGCAAGGAGGTGTGTGTATATATGTTTACCTTCTCGCCCATGCATTGGCATCCTGTTTTATGTGCAGAGTTCTAGATTATTCGCTTATGAATATATAACTTTGTGCAATATCTATGCACGTCATCATTTATAATAACCATGTTTAAATGTATAACTAAATAAAGTCTATTATGCACAATATATTCTCGAAAAAATATGTTTAATGGTAACAATGTAAAACTGAAATGCATTATACTTTTTACTCTCAAAGGAAACACATTTACTAGACATTATTGGAATCATCTGTTCATTCCAAATATATGTACAACTATATAAAACACTTTTTCAGAGTTTCTCTATTCTCTGTGATGTGGGGGTAGTGTTTCTGCCTCACATTCAAGAGGTCCCGAGTTTGAATCTCGGTAAGGATGTTTCCCTTATCCTGAAAAGGAGAATGTTAGGTAACATTAAGATACATGGACCCCGCGCTCATTTGAGCATCATCTCATTTATCATCCGATATGACCTAAACTGTTAAAGGACACTAAACTAAAAATAAAGCTCCATAAACAGTATTTCTAACGAAAGTAATTATAATATAAAATTAAAGTAAATTATACTTACTTTACTCTCTTTACTCTCATAGAGGACACGTTTACTAGACACTATTGTAATAGTCTGTCCATGCGAATGCTGCATGGAATTGCCCTAGCAATGTCTTCAAATGGCAAATTGGCTTCTCAAATATCCACAATTCTTCCGCAGTGTACCTCTGAAATATTTGCATATATCACTTGAGCTAAAATTAACACACACCACTGCTTGGTCGAACACGCCTTTGTATGTGTCCTACTGAATTTTCCTCCATCTGTGCTGTTTACAGTAGCAACTAGGGCAGAGCATTGGCGTTTTCCCCCTTCTTTCTTTTTAAGTTTAACGTCCTTTTGAGGCAGTATTTTTAACACTTGAATAATTCCAATTAAATTATATAATATATAAATTCAATAACGGCCCGCCTTGAAGCAATATGTATGTAATAATTTGAAAAATGTATGTAACAGTCATTGCAAATGCTTATATTATTGTAAACATGTTTAATAACATTATGTGAATACATTACATACTTTAATAATGTAAGAGCTGTGAGAATAATAAGTTTAACGTTGCTAACAATGAGGTAACCTTGAGGCAATGAGTTTGAGAGTTTGAATACTACTAGTCATGATTAGAGCAACGATAATGTAAATTTTGTGACAGTTTAAAATAGTCAACAGCCAGAAAAAGCTTTAGTAAAATGCAGATATTCTATTGGACTAGAATTAGCCAATCAGAGACTTTAAATACAGAAGCTTATGGGTTTTGACGGTTGAAATATGTTCAGTTGCTGGCAGACCTTGGTAGTGACCGGATGGAGGGTGTGTTGTCTAAAGAAATATTACGTATTCGTGTGAATCGTAAAATTATGTGTACGCGTTGACAGGGTGCAGGTTTTAAATTAAAGAATCTCACAGCTCTTAATATCAGTGTAGTGATATTTAATTTGTGTCAAGGATTAATAAAAAGAAGTGAATTTAAACTTAAAATCTGTGTAAGCCTACAATCTTGTCGCACCACGCCCTGATTAAGAGAAACGTGTCTCTAAAGTAATACTGAAGCAGCCGAGGCAAATACAAACATAAATACTATCTATAGAAGCAGTTTAATAATAATGTTAAAAGTTAAATAAATATTTTTTTAAACGTGGAACGTAATAAAAAATATATCTTCAAATTGGCTTCTCATACGTAGCAGTATATTACGTAAACAAAACACCTTCTTCACTTTAACCTGGTAGACTATATCCGACGGTGAATGCGAAATGGTTGAAATGATACTCAAATGAGCCAGGGTCCACAGAACTTAGAATCACCCGACATTCATCTTATAGAGAGAGAAAACCTTATCCAGGTAACTCACCCAAACCGAGATTCCAACTCGGGGCCTCTTGAATGTGAGGCAGATATGCTATACCCTGACGTCAGAGGCGGGCTTTGGCGTCCTTATTTACATAAAAAATACTCTGTTGCACATACATTGGTTGCTAAATTGTCCCGTATCCTTAGCTTGAAAAGGCTAGACACCAAATGGAATGTCTATGTTGAGACATTTAATGGATATATTGAGACAATTGAAAGATATTTATGTTCAGCGTAAATGAAGTCGTGTTAATATTTATTTTTTCACAAGAACAACTGCGGACGAGTTGACATGTGAGGCTGATATTGTGAAGTAATACATTTATCGTCATGTGAAAGCGTTGCTGTCTTACATATCAGTAAAAACTAGCAAAGTAAAAGCAGATATGCGATCGATAAAGCTCAATTCTTATAAATCTTTTGGGCGAGTTCATTTTTAAGACTACTGATGTGGGTCAACTAAGTAAGACTCTCCGCACTCAGGATGCAAATGTAAGTGAAATCTTTCACCCTCGTTTAAAATAAAATACTACCGTCAGGTTATGCTATACAAAGCATGCTGTTCCAATGCACAGCAACGGACCGGAAGCTCTGACGACTGCTTGTTTCATTAGGCAAAAAACCATATTGCCAGGCTTGGTGGTCAGTATTTGGGTTAAACCATGTATTATCTCATAATTATCCATACAATTTACTCCTGTTTTACAGGTTATCCTTAGGTAATGAATTGAATGCATTGTCTGCGTAGTGAAAAAAGTACTAATTCCGTGAATTGTTAATTAGAATTCGAGTGAATGTATTTCTTAATTAACTAAGGGGATTCAGGATTTACTTCACCCTTGGCTGCTTCAGAGATAGCTCCCTCTTCAGTCGATTTATTTACTTGGGATTAGCTCAGAGAAGACGGCTCTTGTTTGTCTTTCTTTATCATTTAAATTTGATTACAAGATATAGTACAATAATGTTTACATATATAAAGCTGTTGGGCTGGTTTGAGGTACACAGATTTATTGGATGGTTAACATTTTATGTATGATTCTATTTAATACATATATTTTTTATTTTTAAAATGCATGTATTTATTTAATTATAGCTCTACATATATAACTATGTGATCAAAAGTATCCGGACACCCCCACAAACATACGTTTTTCATCTTAGGTGCATTGTGCTGCCACCTGCTGCCTGGTACTTATCCGCGACCTCCGTAGTCATTAGACATCGTGAAACAGCAGAATGGACGCTCCGTGGAACTCACGGACTTCTAACGTGGTCAGGTGATTGGGTATCACTTGTGTCAGAAGTCTGTACGCGAGATTTCCACACTCACAAACATCCCTAGGTCCACTGTTTCTGATGTGATAGTGAAGTGGAAACGTGAAGGGACATGTACAGCACAAAAGCGTACAGGCCGACCTCGTCTGTTGATCGACAGAGACCACCGACATTTGAAGAGGGTCGTAGAGAGTAATAGGCAGACATATATCCAGACCATCATAAAGGAATTCCAAACTGCATCAGGATGCACTATGACAGTTAGGCGTGAGGTGAAAAACGTTGGATTCCATGGTCGAGCGGCTGCTCATAAGCCATAAATCAGGCTGGAAAATGACAAACGACGCCTTGCTTGGTGTAAGGAGCGTCAACATGACACGATTGAACAGTGGCAAAACGTTGTGTGGAGTGACGAATCACAGTACACAATGTGGCGATCCGATGGCAGGGTGTGGCTATGGCGAATGCCCGGAGGACGCCATCTGCCAGCGTGTGTAGTGCCAAAAATGAAATTCGGAGTTGGTGTGTTATGGTGTGGTCGTGTATTTCCCGGTGGGAGCTTGCACACCTTGTTGTTTTGCGTGGCACGATCACAGCGCAGAACCACATTGATATTTTCAGCACCTTCTTACTTCCCACTTTTGAAGAGCAATTCGGGGATGGCGATTGCATCTTTCAACACGATCGAGCACCTATTCATACTGCACGGGCTGTGGCGGAGTGATTACACGACAATAACATCCCTGTAATGGACTGGCCTGCACAGAACCCTGACTTGAATCCTACAGAACACCTTTGGGATGTTTTGGAACGCAGACTTCGTGCCAGGCCTCACCGACCTACATCGATGCCTCTCCTCAGTTCCGCACTCCGTGAAGAATGGGCTGCCATTCCCCAAGAAACCTTCCAGCACCTGATTGAAAGTATGCCTGCGAGAGTGAATGCTGTCATCAAGGCTAAGGATGGGCCAACACGATATTGACCTTCAGCATCACCGAACTTGTACGTCATTTTCAGCCAGGTGTCTGGATACTTTTGATCACGTAGTGTAGCTTGTAGCTGTAGCAGGTTCTCGGTTAGTCTGCGTACTTATCTGTGTTTCTTGTCTTCCTAGGTTGTCAAGATTAAAACCATATGAACTTGACGTTTCGGCAGTGACTGAGTTTTAGCTTTACTTGATGAAACTAGTCGTTAGAGTCTATAATCTTACCTGATGAATGTGTTTCAGATAAGCGCAGTAGATTTTAAACTGTGGCAGCTTCACTTTGGTCATATAGTTATTTGACATCGTAAAGGCTTCACAATATTCACACCAGGGAAACACATAATCCTCTAATATGAATATGCAATGAAATAGGGACAAAACGAGAGGATCTCAGCAACTGAAGTTATTTGTACTTGGTACATAATTTGCAAGTCTCAAGAGAAACAACCTACCAGTTATTAATTATATAATATAGTGACTGAATAATTTTGGATGTTACGCTGCCATAATTTTCTGCATTTAGTATATTTTTAGTATACATTATAATGAAGTTGCTTACAAAATATAGAGAAAATGTAGTAAACTTGCTTACATAAGGATTATTAGAACCTTTTGTCATCCAGAAATTACACTACATACATTTAGAGATTTAGGAGAAAGGTTACTCAATAATTTTGATACTGACCCATTAAATGTTAATTACAGAAGCAAATATCCCATGTATATCGTCCACTATGAGGGATCCGATTGTCGTTTATTTTGCTCTTTTTATGCTTACTTAGCATTCCTCCAAGTTTATCCAATGGTTATCTACGTATATTGCTCGGAATAAAAATAATTGACTTTTGTTTTGCATGCATTCAGTAACAACAACTTGAAATTTCAAAGCCATATTAGTATCTCCTGTTACGGCTCCAACAGCTCTGTCCTAAATTGCAGGCCTGTAAATGTGCCTTTGTCGATCAGAAAGAGCAGAACCTTCAGTGGTGAAACAATTATCAATTCACACACTTTTCTACCTTTATAATATAAGTTTATGTCAACAATTAGAAACATTGTGTTTGTCTGGGGTCAGATTTTTAAGTTGCTGGCTTGGAGACTGGTAAATATTCATGCCCGGCAATTTCGACCTTTTTTTTGTTGTTTTTTTGTTTTTTAATTTTTATATCATGGGATCTTATTTTCTCTTGATGTAGCAATTCTTATTAAGTAATTACCGGCTAAAGAGAAGGTACTAAAATTAATTACGGGCTATTCAACGTTTCCAGACTTCCAAAGATCGTCGTAGGGAGGTTAAGCAGGTAAGATTCCGTGCGCTTGTTTTATGGTGAGGCCACGGATCGCGCGTATGCGTGCTTCGCACACTGGTTATTACACTAGGGGTTTTTCGTTTCCCGAGTAACTTCCGCGTTACTTACTCACCAGTGATAGTAAGTACTAACCTGCGAGAAGACATTCCTGGCATCTTCGAATGAAATCTCCATTCACACGCATAAGTTCTTCCTGCATAATATTCATAGTTTCTGTTAATGTACCGTCCTTAAGTTATGGTGTGGGGTTGTTCCTATAAAACCTTTTTGCCTTCTGTACTACGTAGATATAATAAGTAGGGAAAGTATTGCATTTCCACCCAAAAATTCGATATCGAGAATCTAGTGTTTTGGGCCCCCGTAATCCAAAATAAGCACTTTTTTAGAAAATGTTTGTGTTTGTGTGCCTGTGAACAGCGCAACTCATAAATGCAAAGTCAGATAAACATCAAACTTGGTATTTAGATTTACTATCTTCCAAAGACGCATCATGAAGATTTTCAAGAAAATCTCCCACACCAAACTACACTTTACATGGAACATTTTTGGAAATATTGTATTTTCTAAAAAATGGCTTTAGCGATTTTGATTAAAATACCATATATTACACATATTTACATGACAAATAAAATCTATATCTTAAATTTTTTAGGAAGAGCCTATGAAGTCCTGTTGATTCGGAAAAAAATTGTATTATGTTGCATGACTGCTAAGCTTTAAGCGATAGATGAAACTGTACTATAAAAGAAATGCAGATCTGTTTGGAACACCAGCTATTTGTGCAATAAGTCATTTCTGATATATGCGTTATTAAAAGTTCGAATGGTCCATTTCTTGGCCAATCTTTTGAATACCTTTCAACATTCAGTTATTTTTCGCAATTGCATGGAAACAGTATGGAATTTCAAGCCCAGCACATAGCGTCCAATTCTAAAACATTTGACTATCCCTGTTTCCTTTGTATATTTATAACATGTATGATGCAGCTAAGGATTATTTGGATTAAAATGTAGTAGATAAAAACATAGGCTTAAGTACGAATAATTTGTATACTCACTAATAAACGATAGAGGGTAGAGAAAGTCATGTGAATATATCACATCAGAATTTCTTTAGGGATCCCCACATATAAATGCACCAATTTCGTAGATTTTTTCCTCCGTTAGAACATCTCGTATTCGCTTCTCAAGTTTAGCAATCCTGTTGTCCTAAACTTATTAAACAGACGTCTAACAGTTTTTCTACCTGGAATTGGAATACCATGAAATTTCTTCTGAAATTGTCTACACTCCTATCTACATGATTCTGTTTTTAGGTATGTATCGTACATAAAAATTCGTTGTTCAAGCGTGAATTTGTCGGTGGGTGTCAGTGGACAAGACAATGAACACTCTTAAGCAAATTACACACAATACGGATGTCTTGAATAAACGTTCACCTTTGATATGTACAATGCTCAACTCTCTTTACAGCACGAACACAAAGCAGCGACTGAAGTACAACTGAGAAAGGCAACCTTGAACGTGTCATGCACCGCAAGTACCGCATCGGAAAACTACCGAGGTTACTGCAGTACAACGTGCTACGCATATACCTGTCTGTAGCCTTACCTTAAAACGACCGCGCTGTTTAATATGCGCCATTTATGTCACATATATTTTTTTTTGTACAAGATCATAGGAAAAAAATAGAAGAAAGAACGCATATTATCAAAATCTTCCCAAGATTATATAAGTAATTCAATTTAAAATGTAAGAATACAATAAGAAATACATCGAAAATTGCTAATACTACGAAAAAGGAAATAGTTACAAACTCTATATTTAAATGAATGTGTTTTTGCCTATCCATTGTGGTTCCCAATTATACAAAATACAATCACAATAAAAAAAGACTTGACGGGCTATTCACAGGAAATTCAATGCATACGTTTCATTCCTCGTATATCAGTATTTCAAACATATGTCGTTTTAATCAAAATGATTTTGAGAAGATTAAAAGTAACGAAAGGTTTCGTAAAGAGTAGAGATGAAATAAATTTTATGAAAACAATTGCGCCATGCGTCATATAAGGACGCCGAAGTAAAAATACCAAGTTGACATTATTTGCAATTCAATTATATTGTACACACACACACACACACACACACACACACACACACATTTTCTTTCTCCTCGTCCTTTTCGTTCGCTTTTCAAAGCATTCAATTTCTATTATGGGCCCACAAAATGAGTATTTATGTTGGAATTTTTATTCATTTAATCCAAAAGTATTAAAGTGTGTAAATTTCTCTATGTGCGTGCGTCTTATGTGTGAACTTATTTGCTTGCCTTCCTACCTATAAATAAGATAACTAAAAAAAACGAACACTCGCACGAATACCAAGCTTCACATTATGTCCAGCTCTTTCAACAATGCGTCACAAATATTTTCACCTAAGTTTCTCTCTCCAAACTATTCTTTACATGGAACATTTTTTCGTTATTTTTTTTATTTTCTCAAAAGGTTTTAAAACGATTTTAATTAAAACATCACAGGTTTTGAACTTGCCATGATGAGTAAAATGCATAATTCCAATATTCTGTAAGTAACCTTAGTGGTCATCTTCATACTGAATGCATTACGCATTTGAATAGCTGGTAAACCATAAGTGATAGGTAAATACTTCTTACAAGAAAAACGGTGTGTAGGAAGCTTCTTTTGTTTTGTAGTATTAACGTTTCTTAAATATTCCATATTGTATGTATACACAGCCGGGGCCTTTAGAATGGCGTAACTACACGTAAGCTCCTTAAGCTGGACCTTGAACGGATATCGGATGTGTAGGCTATCGGTGGTTTCGGTTGAATACCAAACCACTGTGTAGTTTTATCTCTGGATAATGAATAGGGGACTGTGAACCAACTCTCCAAACCCAAGGTGTTGTTATGCTTTCCGTGCCGAAGGGGTGCATGACTCATGGGAGATGTATCGCTAACGGAGCCTCTAGGATACCAGGCGACCTTCCAGAATATTCACCCTTGCCCCCGGCTCTGCCGGCGTCTTCTATCTTTCCTCCATACTCCTGAAACTTAAATGAACACGGTAAAACAAAACTCTTAAACTGTTCAAGGGTTTCTAGAAGAAGACTTAACAGTAAAAAGCATCTCCGAACCATCTGTAGAGGATTTGGCTGCGGGCGTTGCAATAACGAGACTGGAACCAAGAGACTTTCAGCGGATCAAAGGAGTGATGAAGATACTGCAGGGGAATCTTCAACATAGTAGGGCGGCATCTGATGCCCTCTGTGTGAAGATAAAAGACCTATGATGTCGTACTCATCCAGAAACCCTGGTATTACAAAGGGTTAATTAAAGACCTTACGGAGCCTGGTGGGAAATTAATTTATAATACAAGACTCCAAGAACCTGCATCTTAGTTAAAATGACTTAAATATACTGCCGTTAACGAATCTCTGCTCCAGGGATCTTACCACAGTTAAGAGTAAAATCAATGTGGGAAGATGTACCGAGGGAGTTTATACTCAGATCGGTCTACCTCGCATATGATGTCATTTCACCTCCTACGAGAGAACTAGAACAGCTGGTAGTACTTGTTGTTCCGAGGGTCAGAGTGATGCTGACTCCCATCACATTACGTGGGAGAGTACAGATGCAAATAAAAGATATGAATCTCTATAATTTTATTATATAGAGTAATCTTGAGATACTGAACGTGGGTAACTCACCTATCTTTGTTACTAAAAGAAAAAGGATGTTATTGACGTAACTTTGGCAATCAATTATGTGGGAAAATTTATTAAAAACTGGCATTTATCTGAGGATGAAACTTGTTCAGACCACAGATACATCCAATTTGAAGTACGATGTATTTCAAAATAAATCATAACTTATCGGGATCCAAAAATAACTGACTAGGATTCCTACATGAAAAATCTAGCCAGTAATTTGAGTAAGAAGGATGATAAAATTCATGATTGTGAAGATTTAGAAATTGTTGCAGAGCATTTGTAGAATGCAATAATATCATTTAATGATTATCCTCTGAAAACAAGACAAGCCAAAAGGAATGTGCCCTGGTGGAATCAGAACCCTACAAGTAAAAGGAAGAAAAATGTCGGATTGTTTAACTTTGCTAAACAAACAATGGATTGCTTATAGCAGATATTGACAGAGTGCAATGAAGCCTTGAAGAATGCTAAGAAGGGCTCCTGGAGGAAGCACTGCGAGGATATAGAAACCGCTCCAGAATATGCTAGACTTCAGAAGGCTCTTAGAAGATATCCACAAAGCTTTATTATCAATCTCCAAATGGAAAATGGAGACTATACTAAAACAGAGGAGACGATGGAAGAGTTCACTTCCCTGAATCGAATATAGTTGATGAACATGAAGGAGGATGAGACAGTCTGGAACTGAGGCTCTCGGGGAAGAGAGCCTCCAGGGAAGACGAGAAATCGCCAATTAAGTCATCAAATATGAAAAATTAAAACTCACAGTGTTACCATTTCAAAACTATAACTCTCTAGGAAGCGATTGAATATTTTCTATTATGATTAAACGAGGTTTTGGTGAATAAAATTATCAAATATTTGATACAAATCCTAAGAGAAATTGGGATACATTAAAATGAACTGGACACATCCCAGGGTGGTATTTATACCAGGCCAGGGAACCCCTTTACCCTAACTTCCATAAGACCCATCAGTTTAATGTTTATAATTCTCAAAACTCTTAAAAAATTAATAGATAGACACATAAGAGGAGGTGCTTTGGAGGCATATCATCTGCACCAGAGTCAGCATGTCTGTCGTACAGACGTTTCAACTGAAACTGCCCCTTTTTGGATTGCCATTAAACAGGGGAAAGACAATTCAGAAAAAGGAGATGACACTTGGTGCCTTCATTGATATCAAGGGTGCCTTTGATAACACCTCCTTTAATTAAAAAACTACTGCTACAAGGAAACATGAAATTGGTGAAATCTGCTGTCGGTGAATTTGATTTATGCTGAGAGGCAGAATAGTTCATACAGGTCTCATGGATAGTAGTCTAGCTTCAAAGGTCATGAATGGTTGTCAACAGGGTGGGGTGTTACCACACCTACTATGGAACCTGTAGGGCTACTTGTTCAAGCAGGTAACCTAGGCCTTGATATCACGGGCTATGCTGATGGTATTGTAATCATAGTTAGAGGTAAACACAGGAACAGTCAAGGAACTCAGCAGTTGGACCTAATACGTGACAAAATGGGCTGTGAATGAGGCCTTACCTATTAGTCCTCATAAAACACAGTACACTTTACCAGAAGAGGAGACAAACGGATTAGATTCTCCATATCCTCAAGCTAAAGAACTTAAAATATCTGAGGAAGTCAAATACTTGGAATCGCTTCCACTACAAGATAAACTGGAATCAGCATTTCAAGAAAACAATAAAACGTTCGAAAACAACGTTTGAAGTAGTAAGACGCACGCATGGTAAAAGATGAGAACTAAAATCTACTATGATCCATGGGATATATATTAGGATAATCATACCTTCGATTACCTATGAATCACTGATTTGGTGGCCTAAGATCCTTCAAATAGGCTCTAAACATCAACTGAATAAACTTCAAAGAACAGCATGTATCGCTGTTACAGGTGTTATGAAAACCACTCCTATTGCAGTAATGAGAACACTCTTGCACCTGACGCATTGCATTTAGTTGTAACGAAGGAGGCAAGAATGGTACTGTATAGAACTACAACACGCTATGTAACTGAGAATCTTTCAAATAGACTTAGGTTCGCTAAGAATTAGGAAATACTTAAGAGGTGCATCTTTAGCAATGCCGTCAAACTATACAATTCCAATTAACACTTTATAAACAACTTCAGGGTCATTATCCATCCTGAATGTTGGACAAATAAAATTCTGGAAAATCCTGAGAAAACTTTGATGTGGTTTACAGACGGCTCAAAGGATGGCTCAGGAACAGCAGCCGGAGTATAAGACAAAAGTGCAAAAAGTTTTTTCACTTGGGTGGATGTGCTACTGTTTTTAAACCGAAATTTATGCTATTATTCAACGTATACATGAAAACATAAGGAAAGTTTACACTGGTAAACTGGTCCTTATCTTCTCAGATAACCAGACTGCACTTAAGGCTCTAAGTAATCATAAGGTTACGTCAGGACTCGTTTTAAACTGCCTAAACATACTCATAAGCTTGGCAGAACAGAATGAAGATCAACTCATTTGGATGCCGGTCCATAGTGGCATAGAGAGAAATGAAAAAATGATGATCTTGCAAGACAAGGAGCAGCTTCACAATTTATTGGGCCAGAGCCTGCTCTAGGAACATCTCGATTTTTAATAAGAGAGGCTATTAAGAACTGATCTAAAATAGAGCATCATAAAACCTAACTTAAACCTCCAGGAAAACAATATGGTGAACTATTTATTATAAACCCATGTAAGAAAACAGCTGAAAACTTACTTAAATGTAACAGACTTCAGCTGAGAACAATTCTTGCATTTCTCACAGGACATGTTCCAAGCTCCACGAACACGATGGAAGTGTTTCAGAGTAACTTAGATTGCAGATTGTGCAAGAAAGAAACTAAAACAGCCAGCACATCATATGCTCCTGTGAGGCTTTGGCTCACAGGAGATATATTTCTTTCGGGAAAACGTTCTTCAAACCAAAAGAATTTGAAACCATATCTGTTATCAGAACGTTTTCTTTGGTAAAGGCATAATGAATTGACTTTAAAACAATCCAGGTAGCACAATAAGCCCAAGACTGAAGTGCCTCCGTAGTAATGACAGAAACCTGTATCGTATAAGACAAGGTGAGGCAAGTATATTTATACTCCCAGGTTTAAGTTTCAATCCCCGTCGGAAAGTTTGAAAGTTTGCCATTCATCCGTTTTCTTTTATTTCGCAAGGGGAGGTTACTATGACTTCCGAATGTATTCCGAAAGCTTCTGATATTAATATTTGAATATTATTTCTGCATGCCGTGTGTACGCTTACCGCTAGACTGTACCTGTAGTTTGTTTGGTTTTAACTGCATAGATTTATAATAAAATATATTAATAAAGAACACTATTGAGACAGACTTAAGATTATTAAATGAAAACTTATTTTTCGTTGGTTTTGATTAAGTCCTTGCTTACTTATACATCCTGAAAACTTGTAATTTTCCTGGCTTAGAAATGAAAATCCCTTTTACGACTCACGACATTATATTACCGTAGACAATGAAGAATGATAGAATATCATTTAAATAGTTCTTTTCATGTGTGTTATCATATTTTTGTTATTGTTACCAACAGTCATAGGGACCAATACTACATTGTGTTCTGTTTTTGGAAATATATTCACAGTTTAAGGTTTAATCGAAATCTCGGAACTAAATAAACACACATTCCTGTGTAATTGTTAGCATGTTTGGAAGCTTCAAGACAAAATTAACGGAGGTTTTAAAATAAATTAAAATACTTTAGAGATTTGTCTACATCAATCAAACTTTAAGCAATACTCTGTGTGGTTTGGTAAACACTTCATTCTCATTATTTCGCGCGGTGATAGACGTAACGTAAAAACCCTAGGAAGCATGTCATTTTCAGACCTAAAGATGATTTATGATAACCTTATGAATTCCGTAAAGGTGAAGTGATTAATGTGGTAGCTTTTGAAGGAGAACATAATGAGGGGTCTTCCGTCTTTCTTGACAAAGCACTGAGTTCGACAAGTAACAGATTCCAATAATGTATTGAATTCTCTGCCAACAGCCTTAAATAGAGTTCCTATTTACTGCGTCTTGTCAGCATTTAACTTGTAATACCTAATGAATGTTGAATAATATTGATTACTATTTTTGTGATGACCAGTTGTAAATGTTTATGACAGATGCAGATAGTTGTTCACTCTGTTGAGGTTTATCAAAGTCGTTAATAGATACATAGGTTGGTAGACTACACTAGTTTTGTCGGTTAACGTGTATTGTCTTAAATCTCCGGAACTAGGTCAGCAATTAAATCTGATTAACCATTAACCATTTCCTGACAACCCGAAAAGAGTACACTATAGAATTAGGAAAGAAAGTAGTATGAATTGAATTGAATTTATTGTACAATTTGTTCTACAATTTGGTTTACAATATATACAATGTGTATTAATATATCACTGTACCCTTACATCTTATGTACAATTTGTCTGGTGCTTGTTTTCTTATTGAGCCACTCAGATTGCTTGGCTCCCAGACCTCATCGCTCACTGAGCGGACCTTGCCTCTCTTACATTTCTAGACCATTTTTCCTTTACCTTCCTTAAAAATTCTCCCATGTCCTTGATTTTATTTTCTTCTTTCCCTGTCAACATCTTTATAGCTATTATTTTTCTATCCATATTTTCCAATTTCTTCTCCCACACTTTTTCCCTCCGACTCCTTATTTCCTTACAGTCTGTCATATAGTGTTCTGTACTTTCTATAGTGTTCTGTACATTCTCTTCCTCCACAAAACTCCATATCCCTCTTCCGCTGCCTCACGTCCCTCTAAATACATTCATCCCGTTCTCATCCATACTAAACCTTCCCTTTCTTGTGAATTACAGCAATCAATGTACCTCTCTCTTCCCCACCCCTTCTTTATCAATTTATAAAAGCTTAAGGATATTTTATCTTCAAGGCTTCCCCATATATCTTGTCGTTCTATATCTTTCACTCTGTTTCTTACTTCATTCCAGAATCCGTTTGTATTTATTTCCTCCAACCCCATATATCCCTATTGCAATTGACTTCATTATTTTTTTCGATTTCCTTCCACCAGCTGTTTTTGTTTCTTAGAACCTTTTGCTGAGTAAGGCATATCTTTAAGATTTCACCTTCCTCCATTTTCATACATCTAAACCAAAATTTTAAAATTCTTTCTAATATTATACCTTTCCTCCTCGTCGTTCCTAGTTCTACTAATGCAACCTCGCCTGGTGCTGCCCTTGGTAGACCAATAAATTCTTTATAAAATATTCTATACATTTGGTCAGTTTTCTTACTTAGTTCTCCTACCCATATTTCCACGCATAGAGCATTTTTGATTCTACCAATGCCTCGTACATTCTCTCCAACCATTTTGTCGACATCTCTAACTTATATTTGCATATTCTTGTTAGTGTTATAGCTGCCTTCCCTTTAGCAAACATCTTCCTGCCATGTGCGCCCCATTCTCCTCTATTACTCAATCTTACTCCTAAATAGTCATATTATTTGACTACCTTCAGTTCTTGACCACCTAGAAACTATTCTTCTACCTTCCTCAATTTATTTCCTTTTTTAAACACTATCACTTTAGATTTATTTATATTTATCTTATTTCCCCATTTTTCACAAAATTCTTGAATTTCATTTATTGCTTTTTTGTAACCCTATTATCGATATGGGAGCTACCATAAGGTCATCTGCGTATAATAAACCTGGAATCTCCTTATCCCTTATTACTGGACAATGCTGATTTCTTATTTTTACTCCTTCTAATATATAATCCTTTTAATATATCATCTATGAATAGATTAAATAATGTGGGACTCGGCTTACATCCCTGTTTTAATCCTATTTTTCATTGAATCGTCTCTGTGATACTGCCTTTTTCACCACGTGTACAGAACTTTACATCTTTATATATTTTCCTGATTTCTCTTATAAACCTGCTACTAACTGGCTTTGCCCTTAGTTTATATTCCAAAGCTTCCCTATTTATTTTATCAAAAGCTTTTTCAAAGTCAGCAAAAAACATACATACCCTTCCTCTTTTCCTATTCAAATATTTATCTATTGTAGTATTAATTATAAATATGTTATCTGTCTTCCTTTCCTAAAACCTACCTGGAATTCTGATATTTTTTTTGAGATTCTACCCATTCCCTTAGTCTGTCAGTCAAACTTCCTGTATACACCTTCCCTAATATAGATAGCAGACTTATTCCTCTATCGTTCTCAGGCCTATTCACTCCTCCCTTCCCTTTATAAATAGGTGTCATCATACTTATTTTCCAACCTTCCGGTATGCCATTTTTTTAATTTTATTTCGTTTAGTGATTCTGTCATTAATTCTAATCCTTTTTTAGTTTCACCATATTTTCTCCAAAATTCTGCTGGTACTCCATCTGTTCCTACCGCTTTCCCTTTATTTATATTTCTTAGTTCTAAATATACCTCTTGGGTTGATATTTCTGTATCTAATTTTTCGTTTATCATCATTTCTTGTCCAAAATGTCTATGCTCTAACCTTGTCACAACCCCTTCCCCGATGAGGTTTTTAAAATATTCTATCCATTCAATTGGTGTGATTTCGTTTTTATCCTCCTTTCCTGCTCACCCCTTTTTCTATTTCCCATATCTTTTACTATCTCTCTTTTCGATTGCCCCCTTTAGTTTATTTTTCATGTTTTCTTGCAATTCTTTTTTCTTTGTCCCTCACAAGCATTTATATCCTCATTTGTAAATCATCAAATTTTGCCTATCTTCTTCTTTTCTGATCCCCTCCATTTTATAGGCTCTTTAGAAACTTCTTTTTTGCATGTTTACACTCTTCATCATACCATACCTTATTTTTCTGTACCTTTCTCTGTTTTATTTGCATATCTAGTCCTGCTCTTTTTACTATTGGTCTCATTAATTCCAACGCTTTCTCTGTTTTCCCTTCATAGAGGTTCATGTTTATTCCAGATTCTATAATTTGGCTTACCTTTGAATTTAAATCTGTTGTGAATTTTTCTTCTAGTTCCTCCTTCCATTTATATGTTTTTAATCTCCTCATTCTTGTTACCCCTTTATCCACTACTTTCTGTTCTCCTATCTCTAGTTCCATTGTTAACGGGAAATGGCTACTATTTACCATCTCATTTATAATTTTAAATTTCGTAATTTTCTGCTCTAATTTTTCAATACATAGCATATAATCTATTACACTTTGCCCATTTGCATTTGCAAATGTAAATTCACCTTCTTTGTCGTCTGCCATTGTCCCGTTGCATATCAACAAATTGTTATTTCACAGAATTCAATAACTTTTTCTTTCCTTATTTATTGCACTATCTTTGATTTTCCTTTCTCTTACTTCGTCTTTTTTTGCTTCGTCTATCCATGGCACTTCCCAGTAATCTACAGTTTTCCCCACCTATTCTTGCATTAAAGTCTCCCATTATAGATAATAAACTCTAAGTCTGTTGTTTCCGAAGAAAGTAGTAAAATATCTGCTTGATAATTAGAAAATCAATGAGTCATATTTGGATTTTTTAGATTAAGCGCAGCGTTAAAGCCTTTGTTCCCCGAGTCAAGAGATTAGCAACGTGCATAACATCAACTAGCAACACGGAGTATACAATCGAACGAGGCTAACTATTAGCCCGAGAGGAACTGACGGAATGAGGCCAAAAACGTATCTGTCAAGGCTAATGCATATAAATGAATAACCTGCAAAGAAAGATCAGTATTCGCAATTAAAATTAAATTCGAGGATATTACGGCTAAACAGAATAGTGTGAACACTTGAGGATTAAGTTAGGGTTTCTAATTGAAAAAAGTTGTCCATCATTTGGTTAAAGCATTCCTTAAGGCGGCTATGAACTTTATTCAGGCTGTGTTTCGCGTTTCTGCTCAGGTT
Organism: Deroplatys truncata; assembly: GCA_030765065.1. Classification (NCBI taxonomy): domain Eukaryota; kingdom Metazoa; phylum Arthropoda; class Insecta; order Mantodea; family Mantidae; genus Deroplatys; species Deroplatys truncata. The sequence goes on along the minus strand of CM060987.1, from coordinate 76,882,287 downwards.
CGTTAAAGAGAATACACCCTAAAGTCAATATTAAATTTTGAAAAATTAACTTTTCCATTAATTGATAGCTAGGGTGTATGGAATCGAATGCAGCCGTTGACTACCATAAGTTACATTTTGGTCATTTAAAGGTATCCATTTTAATTGCCTGCAATGATGAGGAAGGGCCAGTTCAGAAGAACAGAGCAAAATCAGCTACTACCACCGGTGATCACTATCCCGTCTCCAGAACACAGGACAGGGCGAGCATAGAGAAGGTCACATCATGCAGCTTTTGAGAACCGGTCTTTCCAATACTTCACATTCTCGCTGTTATCAGAACTCATTTTGTGCGAGTTGTGCCGTATACGTACACTCATATCGGTCGGTCAATTAGATTTTGCGTACTGATGGTGTGATTACGCTAACTGCTGAAGACAAACTGACATTAAAAGAACTTATTAGAAACAATTATCAAATGAAGACTCCAGATTAGCTAAACAGGTCGTCAATAGGCCCATATGCTAGCTGAAGTTTAATACATTGATTTCAAAATGTGTTGTTTTGGTAGGTAATAAAGCTCCCTTTTATAATATACTACTCCTATTATTATTATTATTATTATTATTATTATTATTATTATTATTATTATTATTATTACAATTAATACTTACAATTTGTATGTAAGGGGGTTGGAAGGACAACAGTGAAAATTATAAGTAATCCATACTTTTTGTTGGGTTCTAACGCCTAAGAAATCAAAGGTTTATCCATATCGTGAGTTATAGAGCCACAAATGACCGAAGTTTTATTTACAGAGCTCCGAATGTGCTGATTTATATCTAAGGGTAGTTTTGAGGGTTACACTACGGCCTATTATTCTTGCCGAGTCACACGGTAAGCCACCTTTTACTAATAAGTAATATCCTTGAACGTAAGTAGATTACAGTTCGGTAATATTACGTCGCAATACCCACGTTAGGAAATGTTGAACAAATATGCTCGTGAATAGGCTGTCGAAAAATATCACGTCCATAATGGATGTGGCGATGATGGTAGTGGTAATGCTGATGATGGTGGTTGTGGTGGCAATGGTAAATTAAAATTAAATTGAGTTTTACTTATGAACGCTCTTTAACTGCTGTGTTCGTTAGTGTCACATTCTATATTGGGCGTGAAAGACCGGTAATTTTGCTCAGAGGCCTCTTTATCAGGCTTGAGGCTCTTTTACTTGCCTTAAATCTACGACACGGGACCGCCAGGTTTACCTCTCTTTCGAAGGAAATCATGCTAAGGGATTTTACGCCCGACAAAATTCATCGCCCTCCGCCGGGTTTGGACCCGCGACCTCGGGAACTATATAGTAACTATTACACCACGGAAGACAACAGTAATTTGGTGGCGATGATGGTGATGGTGGTGGTGGTTGTGATGGCAATGGTAGTGGTAGTGTGATGTTGATGGTGGTGATGGGGGTGGCTGTGGTGGTGGCAGTGATATTTAATGTGGTGATGGTGTGATGCTAATGGTGGAGGTGGTAATGGGGTAGTGGCGGTGAGTGATGGTGGTGGTATTGGTTGTGGTGCTGATGTTGGTGGCGATAGCAGTGGTGGTGATGGTGGTAGCGATGGTGGTGACTGTGGTGTTGATAATGATGGTGATGGTGATAGTGGTAGTGATGGTAATGGCGGTGATGGTGTTGGTGATGACGATGGTGGTAGTTGTGGTGATAATGGTTGGTGGTATAGGTGGTGGTGGTGCTACTGGTGGTGGTGCTGCTGTTGGCGGTTGTGATGGTGGTGGTAATTGTGGTGATGATGGTGATGGCGATGGTGCTGATGATGGTGATGGTGATTGTGGTGGCGGTAATAGTGATAATGGTAGTGGTGGTGATGGTGGTACGGTGATGGTGCTGAAGTTGGTGGTGGTGTTGGTGATAGTGATAGTGATTGTGATGGTGGCGGTGATGGTGATAATGGTCGTGATGGTGGTGGTGATGATGATAGTGGTAATGATGGCGATGGTGTTGGTGGCGGTGATGGTGATGGTGGTAATGCTTGTGGTAATTGTGATAGTGATGGTGGTGGTGATGGCGGTGGTGGTGTTGGTGGCGGTGATGGTGATGGTGGTAATGATGGCGATGGTGTTGGTGGCGGTGATGGTGATGGTGGTAATGCTTGTGGTAATTGTGATAGTGATGGTGGTGGTGATGGCGGTGGTGGTGTTGGCGGTGATGGCAATGGTGGTGGTTTTAGTGCTGGTAGTAAGGCTTGGCTAGGATAGTTTGTGTCAATAAGTCTATTGGACCTCGTCACTCGTAAATGTCTGCAGCTTATATAGCAGAAGCTGATTTCCAGAGTTACCGCATACTTCCTTCAACTTTTTAATTTTATTCGCAAAATACATATTAGGGTTAAACGTTTAATGTGTTTAATTTAATATAATTATTTACCTATAAAGTTAGTATTTAATAAAATAATATAATATGAAAATCTTAGTCAATAGGTCCAAGAGAGCAGTATCTTGTTTTAAAGATTCATTAGAACTTAAATTGTCGTAGATAGTCATGTTCTACACACTTTATTTCTTTGGATGTTACGTATATTTTAATTACAATAGATATTTAGGGAATATGTTTAACAGCTGTGTGAGGCAATAAACTGAAATCCTTATGAAACACAAGACCAGAGAGCTTAAACGTTTCTAATACATTGTCGATAGCTGTAATTTTATATGACAGGAATAAATGGTGATAATTTTAACCACCAGAAAACAAAATTGTTAAATTGTTCCAGCTGAAATAGAAATTCTGTGAGTTGACGAGGCTTGAATGAGGAACCTGAAAGAAGAGAAATGCTCAGAGTAACCAGCTTAACCCATTAGTGCATAGCGTCCGTTAAAACGGACGCAAGGAAATGTTAATTTTAGGGTTGTTTAAATCTAATTATGTGTTCCATCTTGGTGTCATTAACTTCAGGAAGAAAGTAGCTAACTTGACTGTAAGTGTTTCCCGCCGATTTGGTTCAGAAACTATGTTTTAGACACACATGTTCACAAGATGGCAGGGAGACAGTACAGGGTTACGCACAAGAGGTAGGCTAATCATTTATATGTCTTTAATTACTGAGAAAATTAGAATTCTAAGGTAGTGGCTATATTTCTAACATAAATATTCACATGTTGAGATACAACACCGCCAGCGAAATGATACTAGTGTTACGGTACAAGCTCTTAAAGGCATATGTCCGTTTAAATGAACGCTATGCAGGTGAAGCGCTCGCTATCAGACCCTTATAAACGGTAAAATGAGCTGTAATAAGAAATGTTACTTGCTGGCTCAGGCGGTAACCGTATAGCTCGTAATCTCATTTATAATTTTGCTGGTGTTTCGAATCCAATTTCTTGTCGATGGTTTTTCTTTTAGCGTAAAATTTATTTATTTATTTATATTGTAGCTACTCTACCACAATATACTTTTATTTTGTACCTGTTTCTTTTGTTTCTACGAAGTTCTAATTGTTATTTTATTATGGTTTTTAGTCTCTACATTTTATTTTGAATTATGTTAGTTTTCCTCATGGTTTTATGGGTGTAGGTACTGAAATGATTTCTCGCACTCATTTTCAGTCTGTCGGTAAGCCAGATGCTGGAAGTTTTTGACGACTTTGAACCTGAACGTGAACAACTAATTTTTGTCACTCCTCCTGAAGATGAGTTAGAAACAGATACAGACAGAGACAAATCTGATGACGAACATGATGCCAACCTGAACCATCTGGGTGGGAATATGCTTCGAGGACATGTGAAGTACAATCAATATCTAGGGACGCTGAAAAAGTAATCCATTTCTCTGTGAAAAACCAATCAGAAAACGTAGTAGTCATTCATTGGAATGGCAACAGTGTACAAATTTTGAAGACTTGAAAATTGGCGCCGTGACTGGGTGTCAAGCGAGAAGAAAAGCAAATTCTCCGTACCATAAGTGAAGACTTTTTATGACATACAACAAAGGAATGGGAGGAGTGGATCAACTTGACCAATATGTGGCAGCTTATCGGCCACTTATGAGACGGGAGAAATGGTGGTGGCCAATATTTTCTTACTTCTTAGATGTTATTGTAAATTCTTGGCTGCTGCACCGCAGGATACACCCAGATCGCTCTGAAGGTCTCCTGAAATTCCGACGTTACATAGCCGTAAACTTGTTGAAAATGAACGGGGAGGCATCTCATCAAGGAAAACTCTTCCCTACACCAATCAAAGAAGTCCGTTTTGATGGAATAAACCATTGGCCACTACTAAATGAAACAGACAGAAGATGTGCAGTGTGTAAAAAGAAAGCTAAGTTCACTTGCAGCAGATCTAAATTAGATCTTCATCCAAAATGCCTCAGAGAATATCACATCCAGTAATTGCTTCAATGAAATCGTAGGTATTATGTAAGGAGTTTTATTTATATATATATATATATGCCCTTTGTAATTTTCAGAAAAAATGTCAGTCATGCATAATGTTCTATTGTTACTTGTGTAATTCATTTTACTTCATTAATAAATAAGTCTTTAGTAACATATCGTTTCATTTAGTATTACTCTTGCTCTTTATATAGAAGTCTATTTACGTAAGTGCATGGCGTCCGTTATAAGGATGGGCAATATTTTGAAAACTGAAAAATATGAAACTTAAAAAACTATTACAAAACGCTTTTTTATGTATTAGAAGTATAAGTTACTTTCAAAATTTAATAGAAAATTTCTAATTAACTTTATGCATTAATGGGTTAATAGGAAAACTAGAAGAACAAACAACATTGAGTAAAACAATTTATGGGATATAACAAGAAAGAAATTAGCACAAATAAGAACATTTTGATGGTTAGGAAAACAAGACTGGGATAAAGGTGGAGAACCATTAACGATGAGAACGTGGAGAAGAAGATGAAATAGTGCGTGTAGTTTTATAACAGAAAGCTTTACATTTAAGACTGAATTTCTCATTTATATTCACCCAAATGTTAAAATTGTAATTTTAGGGGTATATTGTAGAAATGATGAATTTTAAGCTTTAGATATTGTGTAGCTACGGATTCCCATTGCTTTCAGCTGGTGTCTAGCTAGGTCAGGATTGTTATGTAATAACAAACTTTTCTCTATTTGATTAAAACATGTGCATGTGCGCTATGCGCATGAAACAATTTTGCCTCATTTAGAAAATGTAACTTTTATAGTGCTTGTTTTTGCATACTTTGGATTTCTTCATAATTGCATAATATTTATAGAGTATCATTATAATTATTGATATTTTTGGATTTTCACTCGAAAATGTTTTGAAGAATATAATTACCTTATTTAATTATATTTTTAAAGTAGTAATCATAGTTAATAAATAGTAAAATATATTACAAATGCATTTAAAAAAGCTGGAGCCGCATCTGGAACATTCCGATCTACTGGGGCGGGAAATTTCCAACAGGGATACATCAGATAAGCGAGACCAAACCACTTCTGCATTACAGTTTAGTTTTGTTTGTGAATGTTGAGTGGTCGGATGTTACTTTGTGTTACATACAAACTGTAGCGTTCGCTTGTAGAAAAATGCCACCAGTGAAATAAAGTTGATGTACTCAACTAAGTAGTTACGTGAAAACGAAGGTGTGCTAAGTACAGTGGCGACAGGTGGTAAAAAAATCTGATGTGTTACACTCACATGACTTTCTCTACTCTTGTAGAAACTAATTTTACAAACGCTTATTCTCCATATGCTTCATGTTAATCGAGATATCGAGATGTCAATCTTATTGCTAATTTTCTTGTAGATGCAAGGGGAATATGGTAGGTTTTAAGCCATTCTCTTTGCATGTCCAGGACAAAAAAATGTATAACGAATTTGAGAAAAATTATAAGTATTGAAAAATTTAAGAGAATAACAGGCAATATCTCGAAAACGGTTCACTCAACAAAAAAAATGTATATGACATAAATTGTGTATTTTAACGCGATCAACATTTTTTGTGTAGTAACATTTTGTCTATCTCTTATGGTTTACCAGTTATGCAAAAGTCGTTCACAATGAAGAATACTTTTGGAGACATTCCCAGAAAATTCGAGATATACATTTCATTTTTCATGACAATATCTTAAACACATGATATTTTAATCAAAATCGTTAGAGCCATTTTTGAGAAAATTAAAATTTTCGAAAAATGTTCCATGTAAAGGGTAATCTGGGATGGGGGATTTTCTTGAAAACTTTCGTGTCGCATCTCTTCCAGAACCTAAATACCAAGTTTGGTGTTTATCCGACTGTTCGTTTCTGAGTTATGCTGTTCACAGACACACACAAACAGACACACACGGACATGTTTCCAAAAATGCTTTTTTTTGGATTCAGGGGGTCTCAAAACATATATCTCCAGTGAAATCTCGGTATCGAATTTTTGGGTGGAATACAATACTTTCCCTACTTATTATACGTAGTAGAGAAAGTAAAAAAGAAGAAGAGGTGAAGTAATGGCATATTGCATAACAAAAATTATTATTATTATTATTATTATTATTATTATTATTATTATTATTATTTACTACTACTACCACTACTATTATTACCACCACTACCACTACCACTGCTACTGTATTTATTTTGCAAAGGAATATTAGATACTACAATTTAAAATACTTTTATTAAACTTTCTAAACTCACCCTATTTCTTGTAAATTAAATTTCGCAGCCCAAACGACTAGTTTGAAGATCTGTCGATTTGAAGAAACACATTCGTTAAATCGAAGAATGAAGTCTTACATTTTTCCTTAAAGCATCTGCGATTGTATTACGATTTTTTTTCGAAATTTTTCAATTGCAATTGACACTTTAAATGCTCCTCAAAGATTTTATGCTTATTAAAAGCAAGCACGCGTCACGTTTCGGAAGTCAGAAAAACCTTGTGTATTTTAGACACCAAACTGATTACTGAACGAGAGGCATGGTCAACATAACAGCTTTTGTAATGTTAGACTACTGCATAACCTTGCGTATTGCTGGAACCACGAGTCCTTAAAATGAAGGTTGTAACATTTTCCGGCTTTTTTCACTTGGTTCTTAACATTTTGCTCTATTAAATCCACTGGCCCTTCGCAGTTTAAAACTTCGTCCCTGCACTTACTAAACAGTGTCTGATGTAAAGGTAAAGTAAAGGTATGTACCACGGTGTGGCCCATGAGCTTTTCGTGGTTTCCCCGGGTCGCCTGGCGAATGATAAGGTGGTTCATCTTGTATCACAACTCTCCTTCCTCTCATTTCTTGTACCCATCATTTTCCTTGTCTCTGTTTCAGGGTTGTAGGACCAGGCAACCGTGTTTGGCGGGTTGCGGCAGGGCGGTGGTTTGCGCTCTGTAAAGATTTCTTCTCTGGCGTCGTTGCGGTACCGCTCAGTTAGGTCTCTCCTCAGCGTGGGGCTCCGATCTGGAGGATCCTGGAAGTTGATGGCTTGTGGACGAGGACCTACGACGTCGGATGCGTTACATCTGGAAATGTTAAGGAATCCGTCCATGCTTGCGCCCGTCGACATCCGGATCTGGTCGCGCTTCGGGTCTCTCCCCTTATCCTTCCTTACCAGGGGTCATGTTGGAAGCACAATGGGGCGACTGGCCCGCGTGCGATGCTCTGTCCCGCATCCCGGGTGGGCGGTCGTTGGGGATCCCGGGACCTCCCGAATGCGGGCCACAGACATAAGCGCCCGAGTCATTCCGCTAGGTCAGTGTCTCATGTAATATTAACACATATTTCACTTTAACAGCACAAGAAAAGCTATACTTCTAAATAACCTCGAAATCAAACTGACGCCACAGTGAAATTATCGGCGCTTGTTGATATATTATAACATGTTAAGACACTAAACATACAAAGTATGCCTAATTACTTTAAGTTCTTATAACTATGTCCATTAAGGCAGTTGACGAGTTAAAGAGAAACTTCTACCTACTCGCATGTCACTTGCATTTCGTATACACCAGAGTTTCTAAAAATAGAATCTCATTAGACTACGACACTGTTGTCATAGCAACCATGAAGAGTTCGAGTAACTTACCAAAGCAATTCAAAGTCAAAAATATTTAACCTTTATTTAAAATTGTGGTTTCGTTTACTGCAGACAGCGCTCTAGCGAACAGAAAGTCAACCATTAGAAGCGTGAATATCACGCTGTCGGCAACACAGAAAAACGCATGATAATGAAAAAGCTCAATGGCACTTAGCTCTCATCACCTGAATAGCCGCTACTGGCTTAGTGCAGATGGATTCGCTTTATTTTGTTTTCCAAGTTAAGATGTATAAGGGTGGATACTCATTTTCAAGTGACACAGCATTTGAAAATAGACAAACAGATGTAAAATGTTTCATAAAAAGAGTTTCTAAACAGTCGATGCTCAAAGTTAATACCCTAAACGAAGCAACTTGTTCAACTTCGGGCCCCAAACTTTAATAAGGGTCTATACTGGATCCAGGCGTAGTTTAATCCCGATGTTCACAAACACACTGTACCCATCAGCCAGAAGTCTGCTACCACTGACAGTTCCTATCCCATTCTATTGCTAATACCCGCCCATTAAAGATGAAGAACTAAACACAAACACTTAACATTTTTAAACTCCACAAAATGTGTACTTACAAAGTCCTTCCTTAACGAAAATCCCTTTATTATTCTCTCCACTTCTTAAAGGTTTAGCCATCGATGCTTTCCGCTAACGGACTAATCGTTGGCGTCGTCATGATGGTACATTAAACTGTGAGCACGTGGAGGTGTAGCAGACGTTGAGCTACACATTCACGAGAAGAAAGCGAACTTCAAAAATTCGATGATACTTTGGGCTAATAGTTGCGCTACTTTTAAGAATGTCAATCAATAAGTAGAGTAATATTAGATTTAGTATTCACATTGGATTGGTATTGCTTAATAAACTATTACACTGGGAATATGTTTCAAATGGGAAACACAATATAAAAGGTGCTCTTAGTTTTGCAACCAATAACACAGGACTGCAAACATGTGCTTTGTTGACACCAGGATTGAGCTAAGACTGAATACACTATATGTGAAGCTTTCACTTGTACCGACACTCCCCTCTATAAATTAGAACATCCTAAATTACGTTGTTCTTAGAAGTATTTTATACACGAGTCTCTTCTTCGCGAAAATTATGCCCCATTACTTTATGAAAAAACAATAAAAGAAATTCATGATTCTATTAAGCATAACCTAATCTGGGTTTGTATGGATAGAACTCCAGATGCGTATAAACGATCTGTATGTAATGGTTGGTACGCTCGGTCAAAATGGAATTTCAAAGGTTTGTCTTCTAAAAGTTGAAGGAATATTTCAAATCATTCAACAATTGCGGAAATATTCAATAACGCATTGTTATTATGGCTAGAGTGAACTAGTTATGAAAATATTTTTGTTTTTATGTGATGCTGCTCGTTTATGATTAAGGCACGAGGGAGGCTAACTTCTTTATAATAGAATGATTCATATACTATACTTGGCGCATGTAATGCCCCGCTTGAGTGAAACTTCGCGCTTATATTTTTCTACTATTAATAGTTTAGTATCAAGCGTAGAAGCAGTGTTTCTTTGAATCTTCGGGTAGAGTCAATTTGCTTAAATATTTGGCTTCAGAAATTTCACTTCCTCCTGAAGCGATCATTATGGGATGAAGGACCTAGTTACAGGCTTCTTTTTAACGGATTACCCTCCTCTTACAACCATAAGGGTTTACAAACCAATGGTTTGGGCCAGTAGCCTGTGGAGAAGTAGACACGTCTGGATAAAGCATATCCAGGATGGTCAGCCCAATGCTTGGTATGGCGGCGAAGAAGAAAATGAAATGTAGTTATGAAGGGGATGATAGGGCTGCCATATATTATTATAACACTTTTCACATTATTGAGAACTTACTTAAAGCAAACCAGAAAGCATTGTTGAAGCGAAGGGCGCTAAAGGAGTGGAATACAGCAGGTATTAATTTACATTAAGTCACATTTCAACTGCATTCATAGCACTCGAACGAAATGACCATTTGTCACAAATACAACTGTATAATATAAATTAGCTTACCAGAGCTTAAATTTGCAGCAAGTGAAATTGCAAGGCGTGTATGAGTAGTACCAAAATTTGACTATGCACAACAACAAAATCTGGTGTACCACACGTCAGTATATTGCCAATGTCTTGTCTGGTGAAATCAATTCTTAAATGCAACAAGGAATCGTTTCTGTTTTCGAACTTTAAAATGGTTACTGGTATACACTGCGATAGAAAGAATTAAGTTCACTTCAGCAGCAAGTGTTCCAGTCCACAAGTTCAGTGAGTTTTACAACATTCATATTGTTTTGGTAGACTATAATGTCAACTTAGATTTCCAATATGGATGGAAACATAATTTCAATTTTTTCGTTATTTCATAGCTTTTGTGAGGTGTTGAATAGCTCGTATTTTCTGCGTGTTAATGCATACATCTCTGTTTCAAATGCCATAATTATACATATTTTATGTGTTTTAATGCGGTCCCAAGTTATCACTACAGAAAATACTGCATCGCTACAAATTTCGGCATGCATTAACAACCGTCTAAATATCATTTCACTAAACGATCTATAATTTCTATGTACACTATAATATTTAGTTTAGTCTGATCACAGAACCGTAGTGAAACGCTTTATAAGAAAGCAAATCTACAGCAGAACAGCCATGTGTCACAATGCCAACTTTTTCAATAGGAACAATTTTAACTATGGCTATGCGTAACACGTATCATCGCATTGCTAAATAAACAAAAATATCTGATGTGTCACATTCACACAACTTTCTCTACATACTATCGTTTATGTTTATAAAACTTCTACGAACTATTCTTACAAAAGCTGTTTTTCTATCTACGTACTTCATGTTAAACGAAACAAACCTTTGTAGAAACATTTTAATTACGTACTTCGTTATAGGTACAAGAGGGATAGACAGAACCGAGTCGATAGTCAGATGTTTAAAAACGGAATTGCCGTTTAAAAACCCAACTGTATACGTGTCGTAGCGAGAAATAACTGAATAGCAACAGCACTTTAATATTACAAGTTGAAATATTCAAACATATAATTATATCACGAAAATGGGTCATGCCATAAACCTTATTTTAAATAAATTGTGTCTTTTAGCAGTTCCGCGTTTTTTCTACAATAAGTTTTTGTCCACCTCTTAAAGTTTAAAAAGTTATTCAAGATTATACAGAATTCTTTCCGAATGAAGAGGGATTCACAGGCTATTTCCACAAAATTTAAGATATAATTTTTACTGTCAATTAAATGTCTTAAACATATGGTATTTTAATAAAAATCGTAAGACAGTTTTGATAAAATCGAAAATGCTTAAACCTCTTTCATGCAAAGGGAGTTTGGGATGGGAGGATTTTCTTGAAAGTCTTCGTGTCACAACTTTGGAAGATGAAAAACCTAAATCATGTTTGGTATTAATCGGGCTTTCTTATTGGATTATAATGTTCAGGCACATACACACAAGAACTTTTTCTAAAACTGCTCTATTTATTCGAAGGAGTATTTTCGGTGAAATCTCGACATAGAAATTTGGGTGGAATAATATGCCTTGTCTTAGCCTACTAGTGATACAGAAAATTACAACCCAAAGTTTATTTTAACTCACTTAATAAAGATCTGCTATAACTCGACAGGTTCTGCTGGAAACTGCTGCGGAAAGCTTCTTTTACATTTTGTCACGATTCCTTCTTCTCCTCTAGCAAATAGGTTGTAGCGTATAAGATAGGTTTTACTCCTCACAACATTGTAAATCTTGGCAGATAACATAGTTTTTTCTTCACAACTGAAGGGTTTACCACGCGTTTAGCCTTTATTTCCGCGTAAGGTCACCTAAAGGGAGTTTAATTACATTTCTGTGAATGTAAACTTGTAGTTAATTAAAGCCAACAGAGTCCAATGAAATTTACTCTACCTTTTGGTTAAATGTTTTCTAGCTAAAGGAAAATTGTGCTCAACTTAAACGTCGTTTAATCAGACAAAGCTTAAAATGTGTTCTCATTTCTGTAATCTCTAAAAATGTAATAGCAAAGAAGTTTAATAGTTAATTAGATTCAGTTGTCTAAACTACCATTATTAGTGTTTCCTTCCATTCCAAAATAAGGCCAATATGCCATCAAAAGGCAACAGAGCGCAATAAATACGTCTATTTTATTTAATCTTGAAATCGGGTACAGCATTAACGTCATTTGCATCAATTCTAATACATCCACTAAAATAGAACCATAGAATATATAGGAGATTTCTGGAGCAGTTTTTGCATTTATATGGGAAAGGATAGGGAAAACGAGTTCAAGGAGGAAAATGCGTTTATATGGGAGAGATAGATACTACAAGGGTCTATGCTAGGCTACACAGGGGTTGAAGGAGTGGGGATCTGCTTTATAAGTGAAGGTAGGGAATACGAGGAGAAGTGCTAGGCTAGACAGAGTTTGAGGGGCGGAGTATGCGTTTATATGGGAAAGATAGGAAAAACATGAACAGACGATAGGCTAGACAGATACTGAAGGGGGGAATATGGACTTAAATACAGGAGAGATAGGGAATGCGAGGAGAGTACTAGACTACACAGGGGTTGAATGCTGGAGTATGAGTTTATATGGAGGGACTAGGAAAACGAGGGAGTAGCTAGGTTGGAGGAGCGTTCAAGGAGGAAAATGCGTTTATATGAGAGAGATAGAGAAAACGAGTAGAGATCCGTGGTAGAGCAGAGCTGAATGTAATAGAGGGGGAATACGAGGAGAGATAGTAGGTTATACAGAGGTTGAAGAGTACCGTATACGTTTATGCGGAGGAAGATATGCGGAAAGAAACGGAGAGATCCTATGCTAAGAGAGAGTTAAAGGGGACAATGCTCTTTATATGAGGGAGGCGGAGAATACGAGGAGAGGCGATAATCTAGACAGAGGTTGAGGAGTACAGATTGCGTTTATATGCGGAATATTTGGGAAACGGGAGCGATAAGCTAGACGGAGGCTGAAGGAGGGGGAATGTAGGTTTATACCGATGAGCTAGTAAACCTAGGAGAGATGCTAGGCTAGACAGATGCTGAAGGAGAGAAGGACATGTTTTATACGGATGAGATAGGGGAGACGTGGAGAGATGTTAGGATAGACAGAGTTAAAGGAGGAAGAGGTTTAGACCGCAAAGACACCACCAATTAAAGTTTACAAATGTTTTGACACCCTTTGACGGTATTTTCTCGACACTGGGGTGAAGTCCCCCGGCGTTAATGTTCTACAATATCTGTGTCAGGTTATATTAGTCCATGCATAACATTGTCTAACATTATTGAAAAAAGAATCATGGGTTTATACTGCTAAAGTCCTGGCATCAGGTCTCTAAAGGGTTGGACGCAAACCCTCGATCGAAGTATCCCCACGAATGTATCTTGATTGATTAATGTAATTAAACGCTACTAGATTAAGTATTTTTGATTGATTAATGTAAATAAGTGTATATGGATTGACTCGCGCACCTGGGTGCCATTGAATATGTGTGAGTGTGTGTGTGTTTGTGTTAAGGTGATTCAGAGCAGCGATTTTTAATAGAGCCATTTAATGTAATTTTCATACGATTCGGCTAGAATGTATGGTATTTAAGTCATGTTTACAGGTAATTCAGGTAGCGTGACAGGTATTCACGGTAATATAAAGAGTAAAAAAATTATAAAAATTTCTCATCCATTTTTTTTTCTAAATCTTACAAGCTTGTTATATGCTAAACAGTTAGTGCGCGAGACGGAGAGGGGTAAACTGTATATCGGTTTACAGTAAGGTATATAGATGTATACGCCCTAACCTATCGCTACCTTGACTTCTCATTGTCTATTCAATCCTATCATCTTCTAACATAACCACGTGACAAGACGTAACACAGCGTAACATAGCCACGTAAGAAGACGTCACACTACGTAACATAAGCACGTAACCAGTAAATATAACAACGTAACAACGCGTATTAACCATGTAACCACGTATCATAACCACGGAACATGACGTAACATCCTGCGAAGTGGCGTAACCAGAAACGTAACAGACGTAACACCGCCCCGTAAGCAGAGATAACCTTGAGTTTCTTTTAATGAAATTGTAATGTTTTATTCAAGTTGTTTTATTTGAGAGTCTTAATTGAACAGTTTTACGTTAACATACCTTTATTTTAGTTCGTTGTAGGTGGCTCTCTGCTTTATCTAGGCTTGAGACTAGCACTAGGATTGCTTCTAATGGCAGGGTTAACACCTTCCCTTCCATCTTTTTGTTATTCTTCTTTCTTCATCAGACGTCAGCTAGTTGCATACACAGCACACGGATAAACGTCCATTTTTTTAAATTGTAGACTCACGGGGACTCTTCATATTCGACTTACATTCTTTTAAACGCTGTTTGTAATGCTGTAATGTCCATACGCATATGTCGTTATTCCATCCTCAGCATATAACTTTTTTTATCATCAAACGGAGTCAATGTGATTTTATTCACTTGCACTGTGGCAAGAGCATGCTGTCGTGACAGTATCAGATTCATGGGCGTTCTGATGATTTCTCCGGTTTTAAGACAGTCAGTATAGCTCTAATTGTAATGTGCTGATTAATAGCACTACGTTTTATGCCTTTAATGTTTTTATCATTGAGCCGTGGATATCTAAGGCGTACATCTTAGGTCGTAGTCCGACAAAGCGCTGGATGATTTTACTATTAGTCTCATCTTTAAATTTTCCCAACACCTTCTTGTTTAAAGCTGAATAGCATATATGGTTGACAGGGTAATCAGCTGTATCTAGGTGTTCGAGAAAACGTAGCTTGTCCAGGTACACATCTTCAGTTATTACACGATGAATGAACGAATCAGTGTCCATAAACATAAGCTTCAGGTTTTCAGATCCATAATATGGCAGCAACACATCATAATGATATTGGTACATTAACGTCTTGGAGATGTCCAGCACACTCATGCCGATGCATATAGGCTTGTCGAATACGATCTGTCGCGAGGCCATATGTACAGCAGCTAGATTAGCAGCATATATCGTCCTATCGATAAAGGTAGGCTTAGCGATCAGTTTTTCCAGTCTTCTCGTTTGTCACCAACCGTAACGATTACGCAGGTTCTCCATAGTTTTACCGAACATAGCATTGTTGAACAGTTTGTAGAGAACCTTCTCAAAATCATTTGCAGCTTGTTGTCGTAGCCTGTTGTTAAATTCCACATAAGGTTTCAACCACTGTGAATGACGGAATTGTAACACACGATGATTTTTTGTTAGCCGTAGTCCATGATTAAGTGCTTGCATCAAAGCCATGTAATGTACTACATAATTCTTTTGAGGTCCAAGATGGGGTATCAGTTTCTTTGTACTCGGGTCCTTAGACTTCATACACTCAGGCAGAAAAGGCAGGTCGTTGTGTAGATCGTGAAGTTCTGCAGGATACTCGATATCAACTTCTAATATGTATCCAAGAGGATCATCTTCTTGTAGTCTTTCTAAGTCAATTATTTCAGGTGATATCCACTCAAATCCACCATAAGGGAGGGCGTGACGCATGGTCCAACCATATTGGTTATTGACGCCCTCATATGTATTAAATTGGGTTGGTATCGACGGATCATACTTCTCCATGTAGGCGTTGTTTGCTTCAGCATACCGGTGGGAAACTCGACATAAACCTCCTGAATGTCTGATTCCACCATGAGTAATTGGTCATAATCCTGTAACAATTCCAGCTGAATTCCTGTATACAGCAACATGGCGTCCCATGTAAGTCCAGGAGAGGTGAAATAATGGGCAGGGTCGACTTTTTGCGTTTTGAGGGTTTGATCTATAAATGTCTCAAAGACATCAGTTAGAAGAAGTACATCAGAGATTAAGTAGAGTTCACTGTACTCGCCCAGGTTTCTTACATTAAACAGCTCCCGTACATTTCTAGCATGATTGTAGTCAGCATCACTAATTTCTTCTTCATTTAATCTATTGTAGAAGGAGTCCTTAGGAGACAATCAGGTTTCGTTCAAAACACCCCATGACGTGACGTAATCATAGGGAAATACTTCTTTACGAGTCATCAGCTTCATCTTTTCTTCTCCGAAGTGTTTCAGTGTTTCAGGGTACGATGTTAGGTTTTTCACCAGTTTATCCAAGTTTGTACTGAGAAACCGAAAGATATCCACAAACCGAAGCTTTATATCTCCTACATACTTGGAGAATGATATGTAGCTTTCTTCAGGGCTAGGAATTACTTCTACTCGCTCACTTGTGCATCCCAACTCCTTAACAATGAAGTGTGAGCCATAGCCACTGAGGTTCTGAATGAAGACTGGAATATATTTAGGCGTTTTACAGGCTAAATTACATTCATTATGTAGACTTCCACGATATTCACTGATGTGATCATGGTCGCGTACTTTTTTGCAAGGGATGTCAGGTATTCCATAAATTTCTGAGCAGCATAACCACGATATACATAGGGATGTTTAGGAAGACCAGTTTCCAGATGTTCAACGTCGGATGACGGTTTAACGTAAACGCAGAAACTCATAGGTACATGCTGCTGATAAGGGCTTGTATATGAAGTCTCAGGATTGGGTATACATGTATGACATGGAGCGATAATGCTTTCAAAGTCTGCGTAGATGACGTTAGGTAGTTTCAACATCCTTTAAAAAATTTTAAACTGTACAACTGATTTCTCCTTTGCAGGAATAACTACCCTTGCAACACCATGCTGATTACAGATAGCGGCATGTTATTTTAGTTTTTCCGGCCCACTTCATCCATATCGACCATCAAAATGTGTAAACCAACGCTTACAGGTATAAACATGTCCATTATGCATAGTTTTCTGACGTCGAATAAGTTTTTCAAAATTCTTTATATAAACGTAGTGATGTCTCCCACTATTGAAATTTAATAGCAGGAGATCACGGTGTTCAGATAGATCAGTCTCAGCGACCGTTACCGGATACACTTCATGCTTCTCATCCAGGCCGAAGACGTTGATAGACATCCTGTTAAGCTTCTCAAATTTAGGTATTTGAGAAAGTGGTGTAGGGTAGGAAACGCCTATGAAGTCATTTATTTTGAAGTTGCCTGTATGTGCTCACGCGTTGTGAATCCTTCTCAACGAATTTGGCTAATACAGAATACATATAGCATAGCTCATCTGTTAAATTCTGGATGTTAATGCAGGCTTTTCTTGGTTCAACAGATGGAGGCAGGGGTATGTAGCTACTTCCTCGTAGCGGATTGTACTTTTAATACGCAGGCGAACCCCTTCTACAGCAAGCAGTGCACAGTTGCTACCCTTAAGTTGTGATTCCTCCATTTCAGTAACCAACTTCTTCATTTTCGTTTCCAACATAGAGTCCAGGTCCGTTTCTAGGAAAACAGCTTGATTCCGGGTTTTAAATGTTTTGTCGCAGGTTTCTCCGACACTGTTAACAAATCGACACACAGCTACCAGATTAATTTTCACACTTTTGTGAATACCAAGCTCTTTATGTACTGCCTAGATTATCCGCTGTTTCACCTCATGCAGGTTCATATTTAGGTCCTTAGTACATTCACAACCTATAAAATATGATTTCAAGCGTCCATTGAATGAAGTTTCATATTCTCTCATGTCAGAGTCATCCATGGTAGATAATAACTCTTGCTTAGCATGTTCTAATCTACGTTTCTTCTCAGGCCTGTTTATTTCACATGCACATTCGTGTCGGCGACCCTTATAACTGTCTTTGAAGGTTACATTAAAATATTTACATTTGAAGAGCTTCTTACAACGTAGTTCATGCCGTCTTTTATCATACCCACGGAGGAATTTCTTGCAGCATTTACCACAAGAATATCCTGAGGCACTAAGGAATGATATTCTTATATGAGGACTTATTCATCTTTACTATGATGTACTAACGTATTAATTCTTCTTCAAGGAAATGTACGGCTCTTCACCTTGATAACACTTTAGAAAGCCAATTATTTTCTGAGAGAACAGAGATGTTGTCACCTCAGAGATAATTAACAGAATGAAGTCCAGTGCTCGAGATCACACTATTTATAGAGGAGGCATGAACCTTTTTATATCAATTATATCCTGAATTTTATTACTAAAAACGGTGATTAAGCATCTAAATTCTTATATTTCAATTTGTGTTACACTAATGTTCGAGCGTCTCCAAACAGGTTCGGGTGCTTAGAGTAAGTGTAAAGTATTGTGAATATGTATGTATTGTTCAGGTATAATCGTACAGATTCGAGTGCTTGACTAGTGAGGGTGATGAATGATTTATCAACCGAGCAAGGGACAAGTATCTTTTGAGCAAGCATTCACCATGCGAAATGAAACCTAGAAGCAAAAGATACGAATGAAATGAAAGATGCAAATTATATAGAATGAAAGGAAAGCGTGAGAGATGAGAAACCACTCCGACATTCGCCAGCAGACCAAGGAAACCACGAAAAACCTTAGGTCAGAGACCAACGGGAATCGAACCAGTGCTGGGAGACTTCACCCCAGTGTCGAGAAAATACCGTCAAAGGGTGTCAAAACATTTGGAAACTTTAATTGGTGGTGTCTTTGCGGTCTAAACCTCTTCCTCCTTTAACTCTGTCTATCCTAACATCTCTCCACGTTTCCCCTATCTCATCCGTATAAAGCGTATCCCTCTAGCCTAGAATCTCTCCTAGGTTTCCTAGCTTATCATCTCTCCCCGTTTCCCAAATATTCCGCATATAAACGCATACTATACTCCTCAACCTGTGTCTAGACTAGCACCTCTCCTCGTATTCTCCAGCTTTCTCATACAAAGCGCATTTCCCCCTTCAACTCTCTCTTAGCATAGGATCTCTCCGTTTTTCCCCATATCTTCCTCTGCATAAACGTATACGGTACTCTTCAACCTCTGTATAACCTACTACCTCTCCTCGTATTCCCCTTCTATTATATAAAAGGGTGTACTCCTCCTTCAGCTCTGCTCTACCACGGATCTCTACTCGTTTTCTCTATCTCTCTCATATAAACGCATTTTCCTCCTTGAACGCTCCTCCAACCTAGCTACTCCCTCGTTTTCCTAGTCTCTCCATATAAACTCATTCTCTAGCATTCAACCCCTGTGTAGTCTAGTACTCTCCTCACATTCCCTATCTCTCCTGTATATAAGTCCATATTCTCCACTTCAGCATCTGTCTAGCCTATCGTCTGTTCGCGTTTTTCCTAACTATCCCATAAAAACGCATACTCCACACCTCAAACTCTGTCTAGCATTGCACTTCTCCTCGTATTACCTACCTTCACTTATAAAGCACATCCCCACTCCTTCAACCCCTGTGTAGCCTAGCATACACCCTCGTAGTCCGTAACTCTCCCATATAAACGCATTTTCCTTCTTGAACTGTCGCATCTACCCTCGTTTTCCCTATCCTTTCCCATATAAACGCAAACAACTGCGCCAGAATTCTCCTATATATTTTACTGACCATAAACTTCTACTGCGAGTCCTATAGTTCTTACTATTGCCAGTTATTTGCAATGATTGTTACGAGGACATTTCTATCTACTCTTATAATAAAACAAACCCCAATAGTTTTTGATAATTTTAAATCTAGATGTATATAACTTGTATATATTTTTTAAGCACGGGGGTGGCTCGGATAGATCCTAAAGTAGGGTGACTCCTTCCCGGTCAAGGCAGGGGCTCCTATTGTGATGTACTGGAAACCCAAAGAAAATATAGTGAAACACATGATCCATCTTGCTCATGCGTAACAGCATATGCAGCTGGTATCAAGATTTGCGGCAACAGTCTCTCTTAGGGCATTTATAACAACAGGGTCTTCCTATCGCAAATATAATGGCCGATTTGAAGCATGCAGTTGACCACAATTCTAAAGTCATTCCAATTTATGGAGGAGAAGAGTAGTTCAGTTGTCTAACTGGAAACGTTTGGCTCTAAAGTACTCGTGCTTGCCCACCATTACGTTGACACTATCCAAACACAAACAACATATCAACTAATTCCTGTTTCCTTATCGTGGCCTCTCCATGATAACACTAGTGAAGCACTAACACAGTAAGACAGCACGATTCACATAGTTACTAAGCTTCAATTATGTGTTGCATCTGCACAATAATAACCATTCCCAGAGTACAAAGCCCCCGCACAAGTAGGCCACCCTACCTACTACTGCTCTTAGCCACTCAGGACGTTCGCATGTGTATGTGCAACCCATTCAGTCAAAAATGCCCAAACCATCATGAAATATACCATACTCTAAGTCATTTATAAATTAGGCAGTTTGCATCTTCAGTATTTTTCCCAAAGGGGATGGGATTTTGCTTAAACTAACTATAACTGTAATATCTTGCACATTATAATTCTTTTGAAAACTAATGAGTACTATACTAGCTTTGCATTATTATTGTTATTATCATCGTTATAATTATAATTATTATTATTATTATTCGTGTGCATAAACCCTTAGCACAAGAACCATAATCACATTGCAACCATAAGGAAGAGGCATTACTAATTTATGTACTGATGAAACTTTAACTTGTGTTTTAATTTTATTCGCGACCCAGAAAAAACAATTTTAATACCGGTTCCCAAAAATCACATGATACGTATTTTGGACACAAAGAAGGTGAGATAAGAATTGAGGGCGATGGAAGGGGAGATAGAGGAAAATAAATAAAGAAAGAAAAACGAAAAGGGGAGAATAGAGGGAACGAGAAGGAGAGAATCACGTACCTAGATGGAGGAAAAGTCAGGGAGAAGACGGAGAGACAGTAAGAAAGTGACGAAGTGAAAGAGAAAGGGAGAGAAGAAAGAATTAACTCAATTCAATAATTAACTGAAAGAGGCGAGAAGAGCTGCGGGTTATTGCTAGTTTATGAATGAAGTTTTAATACTAATTGCAATTTATTTGCTACGATTTATTCAATTCATTCCTCCTTAAAGGATCTTCTCTTACGAAATTCTTGTAATAGGATTCCAGCTGAATTTCCGGCCCTCTGCTTTTCTTGTAATCCCTATGGTCTGCTTCCCCGTTTACTGCAGGAGTCAATATGGAGATTCCATATTTTTCCAGAAAACTAACACGTGGGGACTACTATAAATTATCCAAACACAAACGTTGGAGTAAAACTGACTTACATAGAACAGTATGGGGAACAACTCCATAATTTACACAAAGGAATATACTATTCAACTTGACCATGTATGAGGTGTTTATAGTTTTACTTTTTACCTCTGTAACAGTTTTAAATGCATACGTGATTTAAATCTTCTTTAAATGATTTTTCACTTGTTTGCATAAAACTTCAAAGCTTCCAGTTTGTATTCTATAAAATCTTTTTTGAGCTCCTTCAAACTGTAAAAGAATGTTAACTAAATTATTTTATTCTAACTGCAGAGAGGTTGCTTTATTTATCCTCATTTGAAAGTTAATTTAGCTGAATTCTTTCCCAGCACACCTCACAGAAATGAATTTTTTCTAACCAATAAATGAACCACTTTGCTACTGGGTAACAATTCCCCCTCCTTGTTACTTATATTTAGCATTACTAAAAACATTTCTGATGTGTTACACTCACATGACGTTCCCTACTTTTGTACAAACTATTTTTACTAGCGCTTATTTTTCATCTACTTCCTGTTATTCGAGATGAACCTTTGCAGAAACTATCCTATTGCTAATTTTCTTGTAGGTGCAAGGGCAATATGGTAGACTTTAAGCGAAAGCCCAATCTTTTAAGAGCTGGTTGCTATGTGGAGCATTCTATCATCTTTATATGTCCAGGACATAAAAAAACGAACAATGAATTCCCATTTGAGAAAAAGTATAAGTATTGGAAAATTCAGACGAATAACAAGGAATATATCGGAAATGGTTCACTGGACATAAAAAATATATTACATAATTGTGTGTTCTATACATTTGTTGTATAGAAAAATTTTGTCTATCTCTTACGATTTACCAGTGCAATAGCCATTCAGAATGAAGGTCTTTTGGGGACATTCCCAGAAAATTAAAGATACACATTTCGTTAGTCATGAAAATATCTTAAATATATGCTAGTTTAATCACAATCGTTAGCCATTTTTGAGAAAATCAAAATTTTCTTAAAATGTTCTATGTAAAAGTTAATTTGGGATGGGGGAATTTCTTTAAAATCTTTGTGTCCCACCTTTGAAAGATGCTGAACCCAAATACCAAGTTTGGTATTCATACGACTTTACATTTTTGAGTTATGCTGTTCACAGACACACATCCACACAGACTTACACGGAATTTTTTTCTAAAATTGCTTTTTTTTGGATTCAGGGGATGTAAAAACATGTCCTTCCGGTGAAATCTCGGTATCGAATTTTTGGGTGGAGTGTCCATACTATACGTAGTAGAGAAAATAATAAAAGCACATGCCATTAAAGTATTTTACACGATTTTTTATATCTTCCCCCTCTTTATCTGGTTGCTTATACCACTTTCTCAAAACCGTCAGCCATTTAGCCACATACTTGGTGCTAAACCAAAATCCTTATGCAAAGAAGGTATTGATGATATATACCCCATTATCAAAACTGACTGCAGTCGTTGCATAAGTCTTCGTAAACCATAGATAAAAGCCTTAGCTTTTATTTATTTATTTCTGTGTTTTACGGAAACTCTTTATAGTACCACTAATTTATGAAACGCGGAAGCTCACTGTGTTGTAGTCATCATTATTTGAAATTTCGAAATTAAACTTTGATTCCATTTAAGTTGGCGAAACCACAAGGAAGTGCTTAACTACAAGATATCGCTTGATCATCTAGTTTCAAGAATCGGAATTGAACACATTTTTTCATCTGGTTGAGGATTCCTTTCAGGTTTAGTGCTGTTTGAGTTCAATAATCACAGGAAGGAATCATTTAGTTGCGGACAACATTAGCAAGTGCAGCAAACTTAATGGAAACGAATTCTAACACCGTAGCTTTCCGTAGTTCCTTTAAATTCAGTGTAAGCTGCTCTTTAGACGCCTTAGACTTTATAGAGCTCTAAGAATTTATTTCTTGTTTTCTGTCTTGTAAGTTCTGACACCTCGTCTTTTTCGGAAAAAAATAAAAGGCCGTGGTCGAAATTACTATATAGAATGCAGTTGAAAGCAGTCATAAAACGTCATAATGACGGCCATGTTTAGACTCAATCAACATGGCTTTGTTGCTGTAATCGGGTTTGTAAGGAATAGCCCATGCAAGTGAGTTACGGAACTTGTGTATACCGGGAAATCCATAAAGCCTGATTTTAATTAAAACGGATCATTCGGGAGCGCTGAAGTAGAAGCTTGAAGTTCACAAGAACACTGGCAAGTGAGAGCCTGGAAACGTGGACACTAACAAACCTAAAATGCTCAGTTATACTGCATAAAATTTTATACACGTTGCTCTTCTTTGCACGTATTTATTTCACCGAAAGCTTAATACAAGATCTTACTATATTCCCTGGCACAGTAAACATCAACGTATCGGTTCTTACGTTTGTTAGGTAATGAAGCCTATTTTACGATCTGATAAACCAGTCATGAAACATGCCTTAATGAAGCAGTATTTTCAATTGATTATATATATATATATTAATATGGCTTAATTTAGAGCAGAGCGCATGTGTGAGAATGGTATGTGAAATTTTTTATTTTTTCAAAAGACGTAATCCCATTAGTATTTCTAAAAAACCCGCTAAACTGAAGGGAAACGGCCTTAGGGAGAAATACAAGCACTGTGCACGTTTTGAATGTAATTACACCCAGAAGTGATAAACTAGACATTAAATTTATGTAGTCTGCCCGAAATTTAACAGAATCCAAAAACACCTTTATGCTACTCCAATGGAGAAAAAATTCCCCTTAAGGGTTTCCTATACTTTTCTTTTTTTGTTACTTTCTCTACTACGTATAGTAAGTAGCGGAAGTATTGCATTCCACCCAAAAATTCCATACCGAGATTTCAGGCAATACATGTTTTGAGGTGCACTGATGCATATAAAGCTTCTTTGGAAACATGTCCATGTGTGTGCCTGTGTCTGTGTGTATGTGTTGTCTGTGAACAGCATAATTCAGAAACGAACAGTCGGATAAACACCAAACTTGGCATTTAGGTTCAGTATCTTCCGGAGATGCGGCACGAAGGTTTTCAAGAAAATCCCCCCACCCCAGATTACCCTTTACATGGAACATTTTTCGAAAATTTTAATTTTCTCAAAAATGGCTCTAATGATTTTGAATAAAATACCATAAGTTTAAGACACTTTTATGGCAAATTAATTGTATATCTCAAATTTTCTTGGAATGTCTCCAAATGTATTCTTCATTGTGAACGATTTTTGCATAACTGGTCAACCGTAAGAGATAGACAAAATTTTACTACACAAAGATGTAGATCGCGTTAAAATACAAAATTTATGTCATATACATTTTTTTTGTTGAGTGAACCATTTTCGAGATCTTGCTGGTTATTCCCTTAAATTTTCCAATACTTATACTTTTTCTCAAATGGGAGTTCGTTATTCATTTTTTGTTGGTCTTGAATATGCAAAGAGTATTAATTTGTGGCAAAGAGAATGGTGCTGTACATAGCAACTAGCTATTAAGAGATATGTCCATGCTTAAAGGCTACTGTATTTCTATATTGTCCTTGCAAATACAAAACAAGGGGAACATAGTAGGCCTTAAGCGATAGTCAAATATTTTTAGAACTGGTCGCTGCGTGTAAAATGTAATTCTCTTTGCATGTCAAGAACATAAAAAAAGAACAACGAATTCTCAGTTGAGAAAAAGTGTAAGTATTGGAAAATTCAAAGAAATAACCAGGAACAACTCGAAAATGGTTCAGTTTACAAAAAAAATGTTTACGATATATATTGTGTGTTTTTACGAGCTCTACATTTTATGTAGTAAAATTTTGCCTATCTCTTGCGGTTTACCAGTTATGCAAAATTCGTTCAGAATGAAAAGGTGTTTTGGGGACATACCCAGAAAATTCAAGATATACATTTTATTTTTATGTCTGGACATGCAAAGAAAATGGAATGCTCCACATAGCTACCAGCTCTTAAAGAGTTGACTATGGCCTTACCATATTCCTCTTGCACCTACAAGAAAATTAGCAATAAGATTAATATCTCGATGTCTTGATTAACATGAGGTAGATGCAGAATAAGCGTTTGTAACAATAGTTTGTACAGGAATAGAGAAAGTCATGTGAGTGCAACACATCAGATTTTCTTAGAATTTGGATACATTCTTAAAGTAGCATTATAAACTCCTTTCTCAAAATCGGAAACGAACATGGCTAGTGTAAGTAGATACATATTAACAGACACTCAATAGCTACTCGCATTGTAAAAGTCTTCTCAGGTTTATATACCAAGAAGGAAATAAAAACACACAAATACAGAACTATTTGTAAGGCTATAGAACACCTTACGGAATTGTTGCAAGTGTACAAAAATTTGCCATTATCAGATACATCCAGAATATTGTACTAAATATTTTAAGGTGTGCACAATACTGCAATGGGTTCAAAGTTGAAACAAAATGAGTATTGGTAATAGTTGTGTTTGTGCACTATAGATCTTGTATTTATTAGCCGCACGGAGCGCTTCGAATCCCCTTATTCCAGACAAACTGTTGTACGGGTGCACCTAGCGGTTCTACCGCCATAAAGCGAAAGTTACGGAAGCCTCGACGCGCTAGGGGCTATAACCCGTCTTTCATGTTAGGTTATATGTCAGCCTCTGTCCTTAAAACTGCTCTACCTGAAAGAGAAATCTTCAATGAAAGCCAGGCGAATTACCACAGACAGGAAACTGGGTCAGTAGCTTTGCACTTTTGCAGTAGCAATTGGAGGTTCCGCTTGCAATAAAGAGAAATACACCTGATATAATATCCCTGATTGAAACCAAGAGATATTGGAAGGAATATAATCCTCTAATAACATTAAAATGCTTTAAAATGAAAAGCGTTCTGCCTAAGGGGTAAGTGAATTTGTCTACCCATTTTAGTATGATAACCGCACTAAACATTTGCATAAAGCTGTTTCCATTAGTAATACCCACTTCCATATAAGTCTGAGAATACTACCAACTACTAAAGTTAAGTAAATTCTGTGAGTATGGAACATTAACATAAAATAAAAAAGTGGGTGCTTAATATTGCAACACACACAAGCCACAGATGTTATCAGCAGTAACAGTATAACAATAAAAGCTACAACAATTATTAAAACTTAAAACACTGAGATCTTTGTAAATATTATCACCAAGCAGCAGAATGACTTTGCTACAAGTATTATTGGTGACGTATACTGGGAATAATCCCCATTACCTGTTTTTTTACCACATTTGTAGTTATACGTATACCGTGCGGATAGTTTTGGGCTTGAACGTGGTGTCCACTTCGAAAGGATGTAATCCACCTTAAATGGATGCAATAAGCAATGTTGAAAATATCTTGAAAAAATCTTTCGCTTCGTGTTTCTTTGTGGAAAATAAAAATAAAAAAACAAACATTGTAATGAATGACACATTTCCTAGCTTACGTTTGATAACGAAGATTATCAAGTGTTTATTAGACATTTTAATACTTCTAGGGGCACATATTACTCTTTTCCCTTGCTGTCGGCAAAACTTTATAAAGTTTTCTGCTAGCCCTACTTTCGAAAGAAAAGGTCTAAAGCAACGCCATTTAAACGCATAACTCACCTGATTTATATCGTATTTTTTAGAGACTGACTTTCTGCCTGATTTGCACGGTAATGGCTGTATTGTGGGTGTTACACTATCGGTGGTTCTTTTCTGAGGATAAGGTATATCAGTTTGCAGGCGCCAATTCTGAGGAGCGTGACACTGCTTGATCTTGACATTTGAAGCGGCTAGAACGCACTGATGGATTTGGCGTGAGAATTTAGTGATTTACTGTGGATTATTGATCATATCTTAGTCAATTTCTCTGCAGGTTGTTGTTTTGTACAAACATTGGCATCATGGCGTGACGAGTTATACTGAGGTCAGTGAGAGGATGTCGATTAGCTTTCTTTGCGGCTTCGTCGGTTTTTCATTTCCCTGAGTAGTATATATTTGGGAGTTTAACAATACTTAATATGCTAATTCATGCATAATGTGCAACTAATCAATCAACATGTCAAAATAAATCCCTCTCCTGCATTTCTGGACACATTCTGACAATAGAGGATGACATAAATCTTGTACTTTTCGGTGAACAAACGATGAAAGATGTCATTGCCAGGTGTTATACCCCTCCTCCTGCTTGCTGCTGACAAGATACGATCGTAATTAACCTCTTTTTGTTATCTTCCTGAATGACCTATTCACCATTTGACAAAATGGGTGGGGCTGTTGGTCTTTGGAATGCGCGGCATTCTCATGTGGTATACAAAAATCCCCCAATATTCTTAAGACTGACATAGGGCTTCTAGCACATTTATGTATGTTAATTAATACCCCATCGCACTTTCCTCTCGTGTACCCTCAAAGAAACCCCCAGTATTCTACAAATCGCGATGGGGCTCCTAGCACACTTACACTACGTGATCAAAGGTATCCGGACACCTGCATGAAAATGACATACAAGTTCGTGAGCCCTCCATCGGTAATGCTGGAAGTCAATATGGTGTTGGCCCAACCATAGCCTTGACGACAGCGTTCACTCTGGCAGGCATACTTTCAATCAGGTACTGGAAGGTTTCTTGGGGAATGACAGCCCATTCTTCACGGAGTGCGGAACTGAGGAGAGGTATCGATGTAGGTCGGTGAGGCCTGGCACGAAGTCGTCGTTCCAAATCATCCTAAAGATGTTCTATACGATTCAAGTCTGGAATCTGTGCACGCCAGTCCATTACAGGGACATTATTGCCGTGTAACCACTCCGCCACAGCCCGTGCAGTATAAACAGGTGCTCGATCGTGTTGAAAGATACAATCGTCATCCCCGAATTTCTCTTCAAAAGTGGGAAGCAAGAAGGTGCTTAAAATATCAATGTATGTCTGCGCTGTGATCGTGCCACGCAAAATAACAAGGGGTGCAAGCCCCCTCCAGGAAAAACACGACCACACCATAACAAAACCACCTCCGAATTTCACTGTTGGCACTACACACGCTGGCAGATGATGTTCACCAGGCATTCGCCATATCCGCAACCTGCCATCGGGTCGCCACCGTGATTCGTCACTTCACACAACGTTTTGCCACTGTTCAATCGGGTGTTGACGCTCCTTACACCAAGCGAGGCGCCGTTTGGTATTTTCCTGCGTGATGTGTGGCTTATGAGAAGTCGCTCGTACATGGAATCCAAGGTTTCTCACCTCACGCCTAACTGTCATAGTACTTGGAGTGGAACCTGATGCAGTTTGGAATTCCTGTGTGATGGTCTGGATAGATGTCTGCCTATTAATCTTTACGACCCTCTTCACATGTCGGCGATCTCTATCAGTCAACAGACGAGGTCGGCCTGTACACTTTTGTGCTGTATATGTCGCTTCACGTTTCCACTTCACTATCATATCAGTGGACCTAGGGATGTTTAGGAGTGTGGAAATCTCGCGTACAGACTTCTGACACAAGTGACACCCAATCACCTGACCACGTTCGAAGTCCGTGAGTTCACGGAGCGTCCCATTCTGCTATTTGACGATGTCTAATGACTACTGAGGTCGCGGATAATGAGTACCAGACATTAGGTGGCAGCACAAAGCACCTAAGATGAAAAACGTATGTTTGTGGGGTGTCCGGATACTTTTGATCACATATTGTATGTATGCTAACTGATACCTCACTCCACTTTCCTCTCATGCACCCTCAAAGAAACCCAGCATTCGTAAGACCGGCATTGACAATAATTTCATTCAAGCAAACCACATTCCATCAAAAATCGCGACTGACAAAGACGCACGTACATCAATAGCACACCCACCCCACCTCAAAAAATCTACAGCTGTCACGAGATACTGTGGAATAGTTCTATCTTTCTAAGAAAAATCACTCTATTCCAACACTGCCTTGAAAGACGCTGTGAGAACAGCGGTATTTCCAAAGAAATCCCTTCTATCAATATGTGTGTCCACGATAGATGAATATGTCACACACATCCTAATAGTGTCACATCCCCACCTTAAAACAATCTGCTGGCAAGGGTCTAGAAATACTGTGGAATAATTCTATGTTTCTGAGAAAACCTCGCATTCCTGCGTTGCGGCATTCTCGCGTAAAATACAAAGGAAACCTCATTCTACACTCTATCAAAATAACAAGTTTCCAACAAACCCCCGCAAAATATCCAGGTGGGAACACGCTTCTTATCAAAGATAGAGAGAGAGAAAAAATTCCCGTGCAAGCTACACAGAAATAACAATACGCTTGTCACATCCTACTCGTCAGCAGCCTCGACTTAAAAAAAATAAAATTCCCTTCCTGACAACTCCCACTCTCTCTCCCCCTTTCTCTCGATAGGCAGAGGGATACGCTTATATGTGTTTAAATTTTTGAAAAAAATTTTATCTCTCGAGAAGGCGAGTACATATTACAGGATACTGAATACCCTTTACAGTCTGATCAAAAACGGTATCATCCTTAATTTCGCATTATAAAACTCTCTGCAGACATCACATTTATTTATTGAGAAAGAATGCTAGTGCCTCTCATAGCTATTGAAAACCTAATGGAAAACATTACAGTATTCATTCAACCAAAAATCAGGGCCTACATTTTCTTCTCTTCAAGCGATAATATGTTAATTTTAGAATAGTAAGAGTCCGCCTGCAACGTTATGAATTAGAAAGCCTCCATTCACCTTTTCCTTCAGGTATTTTGTGATAGTTATTAATGGGCGAGGTTCCATTCATATGTTCACATCGCCTTCTCCATGCAACAAAAGAATGCGTAAACCCCTGAACAAATCGTAAGACATGATCTTATTTTTACCAATACATCGCTATATTCTGTTAAAGACTCCGATACATTTCGTTGCATGTATTAGATTACCACAGAACACAAGGCAGGGTTATCTGTTTTTCAGCGCTAAGCTCTAAGAATAGATAGCAAAAACTTTTGCATTTGCAGAAGATAATGAACAGGCTCTATTCTCAATGAATATTCTCAGATATTTCTAAAAGGCCGGACTTTATTCACAATCCATCGTTTATGAAAAGCGTTCTAGTATATATCAAAGAAATCTTCAATTCTCTCCATCTAAACGTAGGCTCTTTTTCTTTACATAGTATATTCCATTTGTGGACACTTAATCGATTTGAGGAATGCTTGGAATATAGGGAGACTCTCTCAAATAATATCCCAGTCATGCATTGTCATTTATACAAAATTATCTGTTTTTCCACAAAAAGCTCTAGAATGTCATAGAAGAGCCCAATGTTAATACTATGGTTTCTCAAAATGTATACATCTCGGAACGCGCTTCTTGTCTGCATGTTTCTCAGGGCTGTCGATCCTGGTTATTCTTTCCTCCTTTGTAGAGCAGCAAAGTTCTTCTTATTTAAGCATCAGAAGCGTGATAGCAATGAAAGTCTTAGAAAGGGCATAATTTTGGAAATGAGGTAGCTGAAAAAGAATTACATTTGTTGGGTGACAAAGAAATTAAAAAGGCAAAGATTGTTGTTTTTCTTCTAATATGTAAATACTCACATTAATGTTTAGCGTAGTACTGCCTGCTTGACGGGGGAAGAAACTGGAGTTAGCTCTATTACATTCCCATCCACTTGGAAATTGAATTCCATCTTCCCGCCATCTATATGAGTAGTTGCCTGCGCGGGTACTGCAAGAGAGTACTCCACTATATTCCCTGCTTCTCTATTACCTGAATCCAGCTCGTTTTAGCTACAGGCGTCGCCATTTGAATTCTGTAAAGATATAATGTTTTAAGTGTTAGTTATACCGAGATATCGATGTACGATAGCATTACATATGCAATTCAATTTTACATTGCTACTTACTGCAGCTTTGCCTGTCTGAACTGGTGTACGCTGCACTTCTTATTGCACGGAAGTACGAGATCATCTGATCTAACACCTCCGGCTTGTCACATAGGGCTGCATGAGTATATCCACTGCGTACTCCGAAGGACACAGTGATACAAGGCTTGAAACGACGCCATCCACCTCATCGGAATTAGCCTCGCTGAAAAGGAGAAATGCAATTTAATGAGTCATTTTATTTTAGCCGAGTAAATGTTTTAGAAATAGCAATCTCGATAAAAAAAAAGAAATCTGTACTTACATGTTAAATTTTCTGTAGACAGGACAGTTATCCATGCATATACCGCGAGAAGGCTTCTGGTAATGATATGAAGGCATGTTAACACTATGCAGTGTATGATTTCATTGCACAACTCTTTATAGTAATAAGTGTTATGTGATATTTAGCTTAATTAATCTCGTTTTAAATCACTGCAATCTTTAGACATGGCAGTGTGCAGTAATTCAGATCCTTTAATACCGAATTTTACACCATATAATTGCAATTCTGTAGAAACCTACTATATTGACACTAAAGAACCACAATGCCCTTGTGGATTTTCACAGAAATAATAGAGCATGCCCTAAAATATATTTCTCATCTCCTCAACCCCCTCATTAACTACAATTTCAAATTCTGAAAATATGTATAGTATAGAAGTAAATTTTAGTGGCGTATGAATTATCCGCAAGCTAGAATATATTCTAATTATGTATAATAGCTGAACACGGTTTTTAACTTTACTTTAGTCCTTTTATTATCCTTTCTCGGGGGAATGAAATAAAAATTATCCAGTTAAGATAGAAAAGAAATAATAGGAAGGTTGGCAATTTATTAACCTTTAATCCAGAATATTTAAACAAATTTACAATTTTTGAAAGACAATTCCTATAAATGTCTGTGAGATTTTTAACTGTAGAAACATTAGAGAAATTCATTACATGTAGCTGTAGTATTAGAATAAGGGCTGTTCGTATTTTTTGTTACTCGCAGTAAACTTCTGAACACGTGTTCGAAGATATAAGTACCTGCCAAATACATTACCTAGTACTGTACGTATCAATAGTAATACCGCCACAGACATCAATAAAAATAAATATGACAAGTAGCTATCTCTTTGATTCTTAACGCTCTAAGCCGGCTTCTGCAAACGATCAAGCATCTAAAGCAAATGAACCAGGTTAGTATCAAAATCGGAAGAATAAGTTACCAATCGTTCGGATAATGATAGAGGTAAGTGGTTATGATGAGGTCAATGTGTAATAAACTAACCATGTCCATAATATGTGAAAGGACTTGAGCGCCCCTGGCAATCCCAAAAGGAGTACCATTTAACTCACATAATTGCCGCGGAGTCGTGAACGCCGACACGCATTCGACAATGTAATTTTACATCGTTGCTAAGATCCAATGTTTCAAATACCGAGGTCAGGCAATGAAGTAGTTTCAAACCATAGTTTACCACAGGAGGAAATTATGATCACCCTTTCGAACCAAAGTTATCGAAATACCACAAGTTTAAGTATATGGTCTAGTAATGTCCTACTGCAACATATCATGGATCTTGACCTTAAAATGGCCATCTTAGCAGGCGTAGTCTATAAAGACAAAGCTTAGGTGTCGAGCAGAGTGTCAAATGATATTACACTATTGAGATTAGTGCACCTCAAACGATCCGAAAACAATTATCTAAGCTCCTGTATCCAGCTTACTACTGAGACAAATGAGATAAGGAAGCAGAATCACCTCCCCATTCCAACAGCGCATAGTACCCATGATGTAATTGAAGTGAGACGCACTTTACTTGCGTTGAAATGGTACTAGACTATATTCTGGAGCAAATTTAAAGGGAACCTTCCTCTTGCCAAAATCCAAAAGCAAAATCCAAAAGCAGACGAGAATGTGCCATTAAAATCGTCACCCAAAATTTCCGAACGAGGAATCAAACAATACTCATGCTTCCAAATAAACTTCGGGGTCGATGGAACGCAAAATCTTGTTTGAAAAGATAAAATATCTGCCGTTTGCAGCTAGACATTGTCAATGACTGTGACGCAGGTAACTCTTTCAGCCCCACGTTTAGGCGCAATATGATGCAGCCACGCTACGTCCTCCAACAATGAAGCAATACCTTTGCCTCACGGTTGCTGCTTGTCTCCTCCCAGTTGGATCTTCTTTTGCCACGGTTGCTCCGGCATGAAACCTTAACCTCAGGGTTTGCGTGGGTGTGTACAGAGAAACACACAAACGCTGTCTTGGAACACTTTTATTCACTATTTAAAATAATACTTTAGGTTTTGCTGATCACTATTAAATGCATACAAGGATGCTTTGTCTTTACCATGACCGAAGAATATTAACTACAGCTAAGCGTCTACCCTCTAGCAAGTTCGCCAGCATTCTTCTCCACACGAGAGAAAGTCGTCCTGCACTCAGGACAGACTGATCTACCCACGCTAATACAAGGAAAAGCAACGCCTAAACTTCCCCTCTCTCCCCTCAAACGCTTTCCTCAAACTTGGCGTCATGATACTTAGAGTGGCCTTCATCAGGCTAAGTGTAGCTGTACTCGGCTGTTTACCAGGAAAAACTTGCTTCAATGGTATTTACCCTTTCTACCTGAGGCTGGTCCCTAATTAACAAAACTGTGCCCGTCTTGTCTTTCTGTCGCTTTTACAGTCAACAATTTTCACAATGCTTCTCCTTTTTATACATACACTGATTTTAAATATATCATTACTTATTTTATATCACTATACTTCTCAGATTATTATGATAATTATTGCCGTTATAATTTCGGCTTCAACTGCTAGACACTTTCCCGAAAGACGGACACAGACCCTTGTGAAAATATTGTCTGTTTACGAGCTAAAAACGAGCTACTGGCGTCCGATATTGCTAAAACGAACACTTGCCAATTACAATGTAAACAGTTGTTTTTCTCGAAGAAGTCAGACCTAAAATACGATGGATGGACCCAAGTAACCGCTCACACCCAAGTTTAGAAAAATCTGTGGTTACACGATGAAGAGAAGCTCAGTTCTTCACAGTATATCCTATCTTACAGAAACGATAACATTACAGCGTAATTACAGATGGAAAATCCAAATGAGCCCTGGGTTTAGAAGATTATCCTCTACTGTGAAGCAGTGGTAGAAGATAATGCTTCCTCTGTAAGACCGACCCACCGCCACGCACTCGCTAAGGAAAGGCACTAAATCTTCTAATGTGGCAAATATGTGGGTCTAGAAATAAACCCGAGACCTGATTGAGCTTTAGGATTGAAAGTCGAAAGAATGAAGCCATACACAGCTCTCCAAATCCGGCGGAGGGCGTAAAATTCTTAGCATGGCGTCCTCGGAAGGGAAGTAAAGCCGGTGGTTCCGTGTCATAGATTTATGGCACGTAAAGGAACCTCTAGCTTGATAAAGAGGCCTCTTGAGTAAAATTCACGGTCTTTCACACCAATATAGAATGGGACGCTAAGGACCACACAGTTAAATAGCGTCCATAAGTAAAACGCAATTTAATTTTTTTCCAAATCCGGAATCAAGCCTGATTTCTAATGCGTTCCATGTACCCAACAATGGTTCAGGAAGTACTTTGAGGGCGCAAATTATGCTTTTGCATAAATTTCATGGACTCATAAAGCAAAAAATATCAATACTGCTTTATGAAATTTACCAAAATGTTCGCCAGATTATTTAACCCTAAACTAAATTTGCAAAAATTGCTTCCTCCACCACACTTAGGCAGCCACTACTTTCAGAACTTGTGTGCAGAAACACAATATGCTGGTCGCGATTTCGTTCACACGCACCAGGAGCTGAAGAAATATTTACGTCATACATACATACATCCAAAGTATCGAAACAATCGATTACATCCACCAAGTGTTATAAAGGATGCACTATCCACTAGGGGGCGAAAGGCTCTCAAAGAGGTCCCTTATACCAAAATATCCATAACGTATCCTTGCACAAATTCTGAAAGTTTGTCGCTGAAATTCTATTTCACCTGTATAAGCTGGACAGCAACCGTAAATGCATCAAATCTCATAATTAGAAGAAGGCGGAGCAAGGCACATTTGGAAAAACCGCATTCTTTTCTTGTTACAATACTTCTTAATAAAGAAAATATACATCGCATATATAAAGCCGATGTTTCATCACGGACACATAGCATGCCTTCCTCCATCTACTGGCAATGATATGCCAGTAATGAAACTTACACTGTCACTAGCTATGAAAGCAATTGCATAAACCACCTCCTGAGGTTCACCAGAACGACAAGGGCATGGAGTGTTTGGGGGGGGGGTTTGGACTGTTACAGAAGATTTTTATATGCTTGAGCATCTAATCCTACTC
Source organism: Deroplatys truncata (assembly GCA_030765065.1). NCBI lineage: Eukaryota > Metazoa > Arthropoda > Insecta > Mantodea > Mantidae > Deroplatys > Deroplatys truncata. Next base: position 76,846,831 of record CM060987.1, on the reverse strand, counting down.
GCTTCTCCAGTTCGTTATTATAACTCACGGACTTAAACTGTTGACTCTGATTTTCGAAGTAAGTTCCAAGGTAACACATCTTGTAAACTTATCTACAGCTGCTTTTGACATGTTGTGGGCTAAAATTCGGGAAATGGCTTTAAGCCATTCACACTCGATACGTTCACCATAGTAAGTTGACTCTTCACCAAGTAGTGCATAGCTGACATTATAAATGATCATGAATCGTACTTTAGTGTTAAAAAATCTTGTAGTATTGCCTTAGAGAAATACTTTCAATACATCCAATTTCTAGGATTCCTGCATTGATAACCAACACATCCAGTTTACCAAAACGTTGCACAGCGGATTCCATTATCTTTTTGGTATCTACTTCATTGGTCAGTTCTCCCGTCTCAAATAATGGCTTAACTGAATTTTCTGAGGATTCGCAAAACTGCGCTTTTTTAAGTGTTCTACATTGCGCGTAGCAAGTAAAAGACTTGCGCCAATTTGGAGGAGTGAATCGTAGTAGCTGCACCAATGCCAGAACTTGACCCTATGTTAAGAATCACTTTACCACCGAATGCCAAATGCTTGTGAACAAGATAGAGTTATAGTCGCCTGAAGTTAACATACGAGAGCTGTAAGATAAGGCGCATTTGGAGCTGAACCACGCAAAAAGACTTACGTTCAAACTAATTACAACTGAATAAAATTTACAGACTAACCTTTAAAAGCAATACAAGACTTTCAAATGAAATAAATTCACCATTACAAATTGCACTTATGTTTAGCTGAAAATCGCATTAAAATACAGGTAAGGAAGGCAAGCACTTGAAGGTGGATATTGCCGAGTCTTTATAACAATCATTAAACATTAATTTAAGGTCTAAACCTGCCCTGTTTAACACTGAATCAGAAATTAGGACCAAAGCTAACTAGAATCGATTTTGCTAAATAGCATTAGTAATAAAAATAATTTAGATCTAACAGTCATCGCAATCAGTTTGACCAAGATATTCCGGGACTGAATTCCAAACAAAACCACGAGCAGGCTGAAGCGAAAGACTTAGCAAAGTTACTGCAGCACTGGTCGACACCAACCAGTCTCAATGCTAACAAAAGCTCAGGAAGGCAGTCCGAGAAACGCAAATGAAAATTGACAGAATTATGAACCATTTTTGAGAGAAAGTAGTCACAAAGAAAGAATAAATGGTGTAGAATACCTGAAGAATGTACCTATAACAATATCATATACCTGTACCGACCATAGTATTAGGAAAGATGTCCACACGTTGGTGATACTAGCATGTGAGCCCCTTGAAGATGTGCTGGGATGTTTCGAAGTATACTCCATGATGAAGGTTTGTATGTAGTATTTTCCTATAATTTTATTACTTTGATGTTATGGGTTCGTTGCGGAAGATGAGCTGAAGTTCATAGATATGATAATGCGGAGCAGTCCAGTTCAGCATTAAATAATGAACACCAAGAATATAATCTGCCGGAAGGTTTCCACTAACTGCAAGTGGTTTTCGGGAAGCACCATCTAAATTCTTATACTGCTTTGACAGGGTTACAAAAGGAAGACAACGACACTCGGACAATGACTGCGGAATTCACATTGGTAGAAACGTGCTGAACCGCTGAAGAGAAGGTGGGTATAATCTAAAGTTCCATCAGGACTACACAACCAATAAGCAGGCATCTTGATTACCCGAGGACAGTTGAGCAAACTGAATAAATTCATACGGTAATATACACATATATATTACCGCTCTATTACATTATAGTACCATACGGGAATATCTATTGGGAATAAGGTGTTGAGGAATGCGGTTAGGGGAAAATGTAAAAGGTAAACAAACTCCTTGTGAGATTGGGATAAGTTCGTTTTAGTGCTTAGCATTCTGTTTTGAATGGTGAGTGAAGGAAATAAGTAAAATTAGCTGAAAGGAGTCTGGGGTATTTTAAGCTTGGATTTACCCGCAGTGTTTCTTCTGAGGATAAGGGAAATTACCTACAAATTCCCCATCCATGTAATTCATTTTAAACGAGCTTCGAACACAGGACCATTTGAGTATGAGGCAGACACGTTGTCCCCACACAAACATATGGGCGGACGCATTCTGAAGTAGGTTTATTTATTTTAGGAGGAGTTGTATTTTATTTGACTGTTGGGGAGCCGAACGTGAAGTAGTTGCAACCGCTGGTATGGTAAGAAGTTTCCGGTAGCCTTCGCCTCGGTTTAAAAAATATTAACTTTGTAATTTGATTGTTTCTTTAAATATTATATATTTATGTTTGCCTCGGCTGCGTAAGTATTATTGTTAGAGACATGCATTTCTTTGCAGGAAGTAGTGCGTCTAAGACTGTAGACTTACACAGATTGTAATTTTTGATTCACTCCTTTTTATTAATTCTTGACACGATTTAAATAACACTTCACTGATATAGGGAGCTGTAAGATTCTTTTACTAAATACTTGCACTTTTTAAGCACGTAAACTATTTTCGTCTCACACTGAATACATATTAAACTTCTTGAGGACGTGTCTCGCGTCCGGTTAGTTACGCTGTCTACAAACATCTGACTTCTGAATTTGTACAATTTGCCCTATTTCAGTTTCTGATTGGCTAATCCTACTCCAATAGAATACTTTCATTTAAAGTAAAACTTCTTTCTGGTTGTTAATTGGCTATTTTATGAAATGTCTCAAAAATTACATTATTGTTTCCAAGAATGAGTAGTAGCATTATTAAAACTTCTAATACATTATTGCCTCAAGGCTACCTCATTGTTAGCAACTTTTAACCTATTATTCTCACAGATCCTATATTATTAAATTACTTAATACATTCACATAACATTATTGAACATGTACAAAATAATATCAACATTAATACAATGACTGTTACATACATTTTAAATATTGTTATACACATATTGCTTTAAGGCGCGCTGATGTTGAATTCATATATTATACAATTTGACTGAAATCATTTAAGTGTTTAAAATACTGCCTCAATTCTCATACAAGCTCTATAATGAGCGTGGAATGAGGTATAACATATTGATTCTATCTGTCTAATATTACTCTAATATTGCCAGTAACAATATTTAATAATGCAGTATAATTTTAAATGTTGTACAAGTTAATAGCATAAAAATATTTAGGTGCTCTATTAAAGCTAGAAACATGCATTATAAACAAGGATTTCATTGATAATAAACGCATATGCTGAAAAGACAAACCTTCAGTTTTATTTTTGAACTATTTTTAGAATGAACTAAATGAAGAAAATTCCACTGTATAAATAAATATGCAAAACATTCTGTATTTTCTACTTGATTTAAGAAAACATACTAAATTACTCACTTGCTACAGTAAATTGCATCTTCCATAAAATTCAATATATTTGGGGAGTTGTTAACTGCAAAAGCAAGTCTTAACATTGTTCTGAGTTGATCGTCATTCAGTTTGTGTTCCTTAATATATTGATGTAAGTACAGTCATTTAATAATTATTTCGACTTCGAATAATAATTATATTTCCAATAACTTCAACACAGATATAGGATACTAACGGCAGAAGTATTTCATTGGTACTTTGAAGAATTATTATGATGTTCAATTTTGCTTACGTAAATATTATTTATACGTAATATTTGCAAATTTGTGTGCTGTTATGTAATTATTTAGCTCCACGTTGAAGAACGCCACTTTGAGAATGTTATTGAGCCTCGTATTTGTTGCCAACTTTGAAAAAGTTATTTAGCTGGATGCTGGATATTAGATGTGAGAATCCCCGTGTATGTGCGTCACTTACGAAGAAGTATTTAACTTACGTAATGAAGATACATTTTTGTGTTGTTTAATGCTTGGGACGCCAAAACGTTATAGTGAAGATGATGCTTGTTTTACGTAATATTATTAAAGTTATTTGCCTCGGCTGTTTTCAGTCGCACTATACAAACACAAGTTCTTGTAAGGTTGTGATAAGACAAGAATTAAATTACGTCACAGAATTTTACTTTTTTTAATTTCACTACTTTTTATTTCTTTTTTATACTTGCACATTTATAAACACAACACTTTATAAAAGAAAACTGTGAGGCACCATATATTCTAGCGGAGAACACAGTTTTTACCATCCGTACTCTACTGCATCTTACCCGCGAATTTCACGTCTGTTCTTTACAACGTCTTGCCCGCGATTGACTAAATTCAACGGTAAAAATCTTATTGCTTCGGTAATGCCAGTCTCTTATCGGTTAATTCTAATCCAATAGAATTTAAGTATTCGAACTAAAACCTTTCTTTACTGTTGATTGGCTAATTCCAAACTGTAAGCGAAATTACGTTATTACCCATATTTTCATAACCAGTATTTTTTAAAACTTCACACACATTATTGTCACCAAAATTACATTATTACCTCATTATTAACATCCTAAAATATATTATTCTCACAGTTTTTGCACTATTAGAGTATATAAACATTTACATATCACTAATAAATACGTTTACAATAAAAATAAGTATTAAAATGACTTTACATACAATATAAATAATAATTGTATACATACTGTTTTCAAGGTAGGCTGTTATTGAATTTAATAATAATAAAGCACAATTAATATCATTTAGGCATCAAAATGCTGCCTCAAATTTCTACATATTTCAATGAATGTAATTTTCCACTAACTTCAATATAGCTGGGATGTATTTAACGGATGAAGTAATTTCTGGCAATGTTATGGGGAGATTTTCATTTATTATTTTCTAAATTTGTATAAGTATATAAATTAATTGTATACTTTTGATATTAAATTGAAACTTTTCACATTACGGCAGAGATAAGTCTTAATAGAGGTCAAAAGTAATGATCTCTTCTAGCACTTGGGGAGGAATGGAAATTGCGGCATGTTCTGCAGTCACACACAGTATTCGATAACTTGAATTAAAAACAAAGAAATGCATAAAAGTAATGCCTAGATTTTCTTCTTTTTAGCATTAAATGTATGCATTTTTAAAGCGCATATAAATTTATAAACTAAAATCTGGTATTTGATCGTCCTTTTCCCGAATCACATATCACCGCTGAACACGCGGAGACTCGATTTACTTATTTTGTCTTTATTTTATCTACCACTTGTATATGGTAGGAGAAGCAAGCAGTGTACTCTCGAAAAATCTGTGTAGATTCCATTGTAAATACTGCTTTGCTTCTCGCTATGCAAAACAGAAAGCAGTTTTACTTAAGATAAGTGCGGGCACTTATGTGTCTGTCTGTGAACAGCATAAACAGAAACAAAAACTTGAATAAATACCAAACTTGATATTTAAGTCCACAAACCAAGCAATGCTTTGCATGAAAAAAATATATAATTATTTTGTATTTTGTCAAACCATTTCTAATAAGCTTGAAGGAATGTCTTACATTGGGAATATTGGTATTGCAAATCAAATACACACTTTGAATTATCTCTTAATAAAGAACTCGTTGACTTTTTTATCTTAAAAGCTTAAGATATGTATAATCACTGTAGGAAAAAGAAGTACAACTCATTAAAGCATCTAATATGTGCAAAACTATATTTGTGACATCACACTACACTACACCTTTGAAATCTTGTTTGCGTTTTACTTTTCTGTATTTTCTTATCTTTATTTTTATTTTACATCAACCTAGGCGAAGAATGTGCAGTATTAAGGCCTGTACCTTATTCCACTTGGTGTTTAACATAGACGGTTCGGTCAGCCTGTGCTTGTGTACCTATAACAACGCATTGAAACCATTCCTAAAGAATAGTTATCACGACAAACAGAAAATACAGAGAAAGTAAGCTTTTGTATGAATAATCTGCAAAATATCTATGAAAATAAATTACAACTATTAGAAAACGTCGTGAGACTGCTATGAATTGGATATATTTTTGGCGGGGCTCAAAACTGTTTTGATTTGGATGTTTCTACCATCTGCCCTATTGAGTATAAAATATAAACTCTCAATTTATTGCAAGTTCTCCTTCCCTTTACCATGGAAAGTGAGCACTTCTTTGAACAGCTTCACCAAAATTTAATTTGACAATAATAGTAGGTTCCCATTTAAAAAATTAAATTGGCCCTAAAATGGCCATCAGAATGTCCTCTAAGCAAACCACGACTAATGGCATTTAGTTTCCCCCATTAAATCAAGCAACTATTATTACAGACATTTCTTTCTAGAACGCTTAGTTTTGGAGGTATTGTACAGTCTCAATTTAAACGATCCCCCCTATATATACCAGGTGAGTCAGCTACCCCTAGGCATTCGTATCTAGGAGCTGCAAAAGGCTTAAAAAGACGGCTCTTCATGCTTGCAAGGAGGTAGATGAATATTCTCCAGAAGAGCGGAACAGAACACGTGTGGCTTTCGGTCGAGAGGGTTAGTTGACGGAATGTGATGAAGTAAAGGTTAGGTTCCGGGGTTCAAACGTAATACTTATATCAAATTGTTTTGTTTCTTTTTTCTTTCTCCTTGTGTTTATTTTCTGTATTTTAGTATACTAATTGATTTTTATTGACTCTCCTGTGAGCCAAAGACACAAGTATTACAATCAGATAATAAATTGTGGATTATATTTACCCTAATAATCTGTACCGTACCTGCTGTTTTAAATCGTGTTAGTAGTTAGCTTTCATACATTTTGGCGCATGTTGACGCTATTAAATCTAACAGTTTTTGTTTCATGTTCAAACCTTGCTTCATTTCTTCTACTGACAAAAGAGTTGTAAATGTGCTAAGTTCACGGGTAAACAGAATAATGAGGTGTTACAGAGCGTGGATTTCATCAACGAAGTAAATGTTTAAAATGACGACCCCCTTCAACAACGCACATTTGAGTACGTTGTCGGAGAGATCTTCTTGCATGCTGTAGTATGTGCGGTGGAATCCGCCTGCATTCTTCACGTATGAGTGAGTGCCCGTAGATGATTTGGGCTTTGCGGTTCTTGAGCGTAGACCTTGAGCGCAGACCTGTTCCTTTAAATGTCCCCACAGAAAGAAATCCAGTGGGGTGAGATCAGGTGATCTAGGGGGCCATGCGATTGGGCCCCCTCGGTGAATCCACTTTTGCGGATATGTTCTATGTAAGCGATTCCTTACAGTGACCAGTGTGATGGAGCTCCATCTGCTGGAAACACATTCCTGTCCTTTACACTAGTGGCATACCTTCTAGTATCAATGACAATTCTTCATGTAGAAATGCAAGGTACCGTGGTCCTGTGAAGTTGCCTTCAAAAAAGTGCGATCCAATTTGCTGGTCGCCTAATATTCCGCACCAGACATTGATGTTCCACTCTGGAATGCAGCTTCTCACATCTAGTGAGGATTGCCTATACTCCATTAGTGCAAATTATAGCGGTTAGCAGTTCCGTTATTGTGGAATGTGGCTTCATCACTGAAGAGAAAATTTCATAAAAACTCTGCATATATCACTCGCGCATAAAGGTCGCGTCCGTAGAGAGCCTGTTGTAGTTGTAGATGGTACTTAGGGATGATATTTATTACGGTGTAATATGGGCATCACTGAGGACCGACTTAGACTTATATACAGTTCTTGTGCTATAGCCCTTGAACTGATATGTAGATTTTCTTTTGCGTTCTTCACAGCTTCTTCATTGCCTCCAGAGATTACTAGAGCATCGCGAGCAGGTGGTGCTCTTCTAAATCATCCTGTTCTTTGAAAACTGTCTGCAGTAGGTGCCCTCCTTCCTGGAAACCATTTTTCATATAGGCGCTCTGTTGACAGTGCATTACACCTTATTTCTACATAGATTAACAGTACGTTAACATACTCGTGGTTTGTATACATTATGATAGCAGCCGTGTCTCGCAGAAAGGTTTCAAATACTCAGTATATAATAGAGAGCTTATTCATGTCAAGCATTGACGCAGCGGAAATGGCCTAAAACCACTTTGCATGTGTGAGGTGTTTTAAGCTTGGTTGAATGGATGAAGCATAATACCGAGCCCAATAAAATACCTACTAAATTATCCACTTGTCAGTTAAAAACATGGCGATTATTCTATTTTTACACACTTATAATGTTATAAAAATGTTCTTTGTATCATAATATCAAATTATATACTCAAAGAGATAAAAGAAGAGCTAATAAAAAGTTTGAACCAAATGCAAAGGTTTTGAACCCCAACTGCAGTGGCGTAGTGGTAAAGAAACCATAAAAATATCATTCGGCCATTGCTGCCCTGCGAGGTGAGGTTCCTATACGAATAAATGATTGCAGAACTCAGACCCCCACCTCGAATCTTTACATACTTTTTGCAGCTTCATACAGTGTTTGGAGCTCGTTTGGTAGTTTTCACTCAAATAAACAAACTGCATCAACCATTTCAATTACTGTATGAACTGAAATATGCCATAGTTTGTGACAGAAGCGAAATTATCTCCTTAATACTTAGCATTTTTTACAAAGCTGTACAGCAAAACTTTGTTAGCTGACGGCTTAAATCCAATTGGTCGCACTGCTTAGATCTGCCATTTTGTTTTCAAATAGTTTTTACAACCAATGCATGTGATACGTTGTTCCTTCAGGGGCGTTTTCTAAGGTGTGTATGAATGTATACTAAAAAATAAAAGTTTGTAAAATCAATAAAAGTGTTACTGCAGCTCACAATGTCAGGGTGGGATGTTTTTGGCATCGATATACATGGCGATTGCATTCTGCCCCGTAAAACACTTATGCACTGAGTTATCTATCTCTCCTGTATAAAGTGCTATGCAAATCAGCCATTATAAGACATTCAAGAAAGGCGTAAGACATACATGTCGCTTGGCACGTTGCATTTTTCTACATAATTCTTTTTACAATGTTCCACTTATAAACTAACTTAACATATGTACAAATTTCCTTGCCAGCTATGCTGCTCTTTTTGTCTGGCACCCTGGCCTTCTGGCTCCTTTAAGCATTCCCTACTACCTTTTATCTCTATTGCCCATCTTCTCCTTCCTCCGTTTGCCTTTCCACCTTTCTTATCTCTCTTACTTTTCTAATCCATTTCTCTTTTACTTTCTTTAAGAACTTCCCCATATTCTTAATTTGCTTTTCTTCTTTTCTCGTTAGCATTTTAATTGCTACTATTTTCCTATCAATTTTTTCCCATTTTTCTTCCCATACTTGTTGTCTCCATTCTGCTAATTCTTTCATTCTGTCATATAATGCTCTGTGCTTTCGCTGTCGTAGCATAATTCACAAATTCCATTTTTTACCCCTTAACCCTCTCAAGTTCTCATTCATGCAAACGCTTCTTTTCCTGCTCTATTACAATAATCCACGTACCCTTCTCTTCCCCATTTCCTTTTTACTAATCCATAGAACCCTAGTGACTTTTTATTTTCTAAGCTTCCCCAAATCTCTTGTCTTTCTATGTCCTCCACTCTGTTTCTTACTGCTATCCAGAAACCATTGCTATTTCTTTCTCCTGTTCTCCAGATATCTCCCATTCCTATCTTCTCCATAATTTTTTCTACCCCTGCTCACCAGCTACTTTTATTTTTCATACTCTTTTGTTGTTCCATGCATATCTTTAAAATTTCCTGTTTATCTTTTCTCGGGCACCTAAACCAAAATTTTAATATCTTTTCCAGTATCACTCCCTTTCTTCTTGTTTAGCCTGAAGATATAAGTTTAAGTTGTAACATTACTCTTCGGAAGTTCCGTCATACTTTAGGCGAGATAAAGTAGCCTGCCAATTCAGCCTCCAGTTCCCGAGACCGCGGGTTTAAACCCGGCGAAGGGCTATGGACTTTTTCGGGCGTAAAAGTCCTTAACATGGATTCCTTCAGAGGAGAAGTAAAGCCGGTGTTCCCGTGTCGTAGATTTACGGCATGTAAAAGAATCTCAAGCCTGATAAAAAGGCCTCTGAGCAAAACTTCTGGTCTTTCATGCTTAATTTAGAATGGGACGCTAAGAACAATAGCAGTTAAAGAGCGTCCGTAAATAAAACTCAGCTCCTATTTACTGCCAATCCGTGGCTAGAAACAAGCCCGAAAAACAGAGGTGGTCATGATTGTAGGGTGTAGCAGTACACCGCAGTACCAACATAAGTAGCTCTGTTTCATTGCATTTTATTCACCATAGTATACGTAACCCAACTGACAAGTAGCCCTCTAACTGCTATAAGATGTTCAATTAGCGGCTTAGAAATTTCAAGGTCGATGAAAAATCTGTTCCATTCCACTCTTAAGGAACTCATTGTAGTAAGGCTGCACCACTAAAAGGTTTTCTTCAAGCCACAAGCATCGATCCACTGCTACGCTTTTTCAGTTGCATAACTATGAACGAAGAAACCCTCATTAGCAGAATGGCAACTCTTTGCGTTGCTAAAGGGAGCCTATCGTTCCTGTTTACCCTCCAGTATTTTAACATTTGCTTCCCAAAGTTCCACTTATAGGCTGACAACTACCTTATCACAAGTAATGTCCAGCTTTTCTGCATTTTAGTCGCCGCAAAATGAATATATGATTATAAAATGGCTAGTATATCGGAGCAAAACTGGTTTAAAATATTGGTTTAAAATATTTGAAATGCTGAATTACAATGCAAATAAATTGCAAACTGTTTTATCTTTCCGACTTACTAAAAGCCACATGAAGGGTTTTAAGCGACACATCAGTGTTGAATTATCCAAAGAATGAATATATTCTTCCAAAAAGCACGTTGTTTCAGTTTAAGACTATATACGTGTGCAGTATTAGATTTTACAAACCTTTCGAGCCTGCAGTGCTGTGGTTCCCTAATAGGAATGCTGAAGCAGCGCTTGCATAGTAAGTTAGGTTAAGCAGATCCCACAAGTTAGAACAAGTAGATTCAAAATATATCATTTAAAATAAAAAAAATCGGGTAATATAAGCTAGTATAAGAGAAAGCAACTAAAAGGCTCGTGTATAAGTTAAGCTACGATTACGCGATATATTTCCAATATAGGCACAACTCCGGATAAATTAAAGAAACTGGTTATTACTTTCTCTACTACGTATAGTAAATAGAGAAAGTATTGTATTCCAATCAAAACTTCGATACCGAGATTTCACCGGGAATATATGTTTTGAGGCCCCCTGAATCCGAAAAAAGCATTTTTGAAATATGTCCGTGTGTGTTTCTGTGAAAAGCATAACTCAGAAACGAACAGTCGGATAAACACCAAACTAGGTATTTAGGTTCAGTATCTTCCAGAGATGCGACACGAAGATTACACGGAGATTACCCCAGATTACCCTTTACATGGAACATTTTTCGAAAATTTTAATTTTCTCAAAAATGGCTCTAACGATTTTGATTAAAATATCTTATGTTTAAGATATTTTCATGACAAATGAAATGTATATCTCGAATTTTCTGGGAATGTCTCCAAAAGTATTCTTCATTATGAACGACTTTTGGTAAACTGGTAAACCATAAGAGATAGACAAAATTTACTACACAAAGAATGTAGATCGCGTTAAAATACACAATTTATGTCATATACATTTTTTTCATTGAGTGAACCATTTTCGAGATATTACTTGTTATTCCCTTAAATTTTTCAATACTTATTTTCTCAAATGGGAATTCGTTATTCATTTTTTTGTCTTGGATATGCAATGAGTATTAATCTGTGGCAAAGGGAATAGTGCTGCACCTAGCAACCAGCCATTAAGAGATATGTATGTGCTTAAAGGCTACTGTATTTCTATATTGCCCTTGTAAATATATATTCCCCTTACATCTACAAGAAAATTAGCAATAAGATAGAGTCTGCAAATGTTTATCTCGATTAACATGAAGTAGATGGAGAATAAGCGTTTGTAAAAATAGTTTGTACAAGAGTAGAGAAAGTCGTGTGAGTGTAACACATCATATTTTTTTTTTACGTACTGGACATGCAAAGAGAATGCAATGCGCCACATAGCAACCAGGTCTTAAAGGATTTGACTATCGCTTAAAGCCTGACATATTCCCTTTGCACCTACAAGAAAATTAGCAATAAGATTAACATCTCGATTAACATGAAGCATATGGAGAATAAGCGTTTGTAAATATATAGTTTGTACAAGAGTAGAGAAGGTCATGTGAGTGTAACACAACAGATTTTGGTTGTGAATGTTGGTACAACTGGTACAACTTCATGCGTTAGTACAATTTTTGTTGTTTCTTTTCATTTGTTCAAAACGGTTTAACCATTTTGCTTGAACAAAGTGAGTGGCATTTTTTGAACTAGTGTTGATTAAACTCTGAAGCATTTTTTGTGGATGCATGAACTTTTTGCTGTACAATGCATTATTCTGCTATCGTAAAGCATTTTGTGTAGTTAATGTAGTATATTTATTACACAACATTCATCATTATAGGTGACAGATTTCCTTTCGTTTGCATAAGATGGAATTTCACTCAGATGAAAAAGATAATTTGGACATACTAGTATGTTTAACGTTTACCACTTACGCTGCAAACGTTGAGAGCAGAAACGTATAAACGGAGAACGCTGTCGAAGATGTTAATTTCATCATTGTAATATCAACTTTGGAACCATGAGGCACAAAAGGCTTTCTCAGGCATCTGAAACACTCTCCAGTACTCAGAGTAAGTGAAGACTGTCCCCGTAGTCGAGTGGTCAGCATTCTGATTTCTCAACCCGAAGGTACCAGTTTTGATTCCCGGCTGGGTGATAGGAATGTTTATTTAACTATAATAATTTTCTACACATCACACATTATGAATGAAGATTTTCATCCAAACAAGTCAGTTTTAATGGTTACATATTTCTTTGCATTCATCTGCTGACGTTACCAGCACAGTGTCGATTGCGCAGTATGAAGATAAATCCAAGTCAAGAAAACATAAATTCACTTTTCATTCCATCTGATCATCTTTTTGAAATAAGAAATCTTGGAAAAATTTGTTAAGCGAAATCAAATCAGAACCTTAAACAGTCAGTCTTAAATTGATAATTCTGGCAGAAGTAGTACTTGTCTTCGAGGCTACCACTGTAAGCATTTGCACAAATTATTCTGTGTCAACAAAGAGTTATCTAGAGTGATTAAAATGGCTCTTTTTTGGGGGAGGGCTATATAACCCAAATGATACCTCCAGTGTTAATACAAGTGTAATTCATTAAAATAATTTAAATCAAGGGTACACGCTTCTATTCGATTAAATTTTCATAAGAAATATATCCGATAAAATACGAGGGTGGATCGAAAAATAACGCATAATCACTTTTTACAAAAAAGTTTAATAGTTAAAACAAAACAAAAAATTACAAGTGAACTTACAATTTTTATCTACTTTTAGACATAGTCAGCAAGTTTCGCAACACATTTCTCCCATTGTGATACCAGTTTCATATATTCCCCGTTCGTAGAAATCCATTTCCTTGGAATATAGCCACCTGCGGAATGTTAATTTCACTTCCGCATCTGTCACAAAGCGTTAGACGGCCACGAACTTCATTGGACCAAATAGATAAAAGTTCGACAGTGCAAGTTCTGGACTGTATGGTGGATGCTGGAGCACCTTCCAACCAAATATGGAGATTTTCTGACGAACAGTAGCAGCAACTTGGGGGCGAGCATTGTCATAAATAACTTTGACAACGTCAAAATTCATTTTGTGGCGTTTGTCACGAAGGGCACGACGCAACTTCACCAAAGTTTCCATACACGCCACTCATGTACCTGTGACTATGACTCGGTTTATGCCCTTTGGTCTCCAAATATCGAACCATACCTCTATGCTCTTCACACGTGGACGACAGTAACATGCGCGCCATCTTTGTTGCGTAGTTCACGCTTCTCTCACTAGAGCTGCGCATGAAACAAAAAATACCTTCTGTAGCGAAAACTTCAAACTATATCTGTGTGAAATTGAAACATTCCAGCTGGAATACCAAGGCAGAAAAAATTATTGTGCGTTACTTTTCGATCCGCCCTCGTATCAGGAGTTATGCGAACACCTGATGCAGGTGGTTAACTCTGTGAATAAGGCAGGTAATGTTTAAATGAAGGAAAGAAAATGTCGACAAAATACAACTTAATTTTTTATGAACTGACACAAACATAAACAATAATGAATTAGATATATCACCACATAGCTACCAGTTAAAGTCTTAAGTCCCTCATTCCTATCATTACGGTGAGTTGAGGTAGTCCTTTTCTACAAATGTTGACGCCAAGGTGAAACATTGGAATAGAATTCGCAGCACGTTGAACATGCACTTGGGCTTTAGTATGTATAGCTTGGTAAGACATCAAGTTCAGTGAATTTACAAAATCATCATGAGTCTCTGGTGTTATGAATTCCGTGACGCTCATTTAAAGCTTCGCCCCACTTTCAGCATTTTGCACCATGGATAGCAATCATAGCACATGTTTTGTACAGTCTGCTGCCGTTGACTAAACTGGATGTATAGCTGTAACCAACTGTATGTATAGCAAGCATAGGCGCCTTTAAATGCAGGTTATGGAACTTCTAATTTCTCCTAGTAATCAAAAGTAAAAAAAAAATATCTGATGTGTTGCACTCACATGACTTTCTCTACTCTTGCACAAACTATTTCTACAAACGCTTATTCTCCATATACTTCATGTTAATAGAGATAAACATTTGTAGACTATCTTATTGCTAATTTTCTTATAGATACTAGGGGAATATATATTTACAAGGGCAGTATCGAAATACAGTAGCCTTTAAGCACATACATATCTCTTAATAGTTGGTTGCTAGGTGCAGCACTATTCCCTTTTCCACAGATTAATACTCTTTGCATATCCAATTCAAAAACATGAATAACGAATTCCCATTTGAGAAAATAAGTATTGAAACAATTAAGGGAAGAACAAGCAATATCTCGAAAATGGTTCACTCAACAACAAGAATGTATATGACATAAATTGTGTATTTTAACGCGATCTACATCTTTTGTGTTGTAAAATTTTGTCTATCTCTTATGGTTTACCAGCTATGCAAAAGTCGTCCACAATGAAGAATACTTTTGGAGACATTCCCAGAAAATTCCAGATATACATTTTATTTGTCATGAAAATATCTTAAACATATGATATTTTAATCAAAATCGTTAGAGCCATTTTTGAGAAAATTAAAATTTTCGAAAAATTTTCCATGTAAAGGGTACTCTGGAGTGGGGAGATTTTCTTGAAAACCTTCGTGTCGCATCCTTGGAAGATACTGAACCTAAATACCAAGTTTGGTGTTTATCCGACTGTTCATTTCTGAGTTATGCTGTTCACAGACAGACATACACACGGACATGTTTCCAAAATGCATTTTTTTGGATTCAGGGGGTCTCAAAACATGTATTTCCGGTGAAATCTCGGTAGCGAATTTTTGGGTGGAATACAATACTTCCCCTACTTACTATACGTAGTAGAGAAAGTAATAAGGAGCTATATTATTCATGCTTAATCAAATTTCTATATTAAAGCGCTTCGCAATCGCCATTGAGGCCAGCATGAATACGATTTATTTGAAGAAGGGAATGGATAAGCAGAACTGTCATTTAAACGGGAGGAATTACTATATTGCCCCACAGATATACAAACAGCAGTTTTTTGAGGAGACTTTCAGACGTAACCACAATAGTGAGTAGAGAAATTACAGAGGAAGAGAGCAAACAGAGCAGGAGTGATTATAGCTGTGTGTGTGTTGAAGGAACTGCATTAAAGCATGACAAACGGGTTTGCGAGGAATATGCAATAAAGAGCTGACGCTAACAGTAAAAGGAAAGGATCAGGATTAAAGAGAATTGAAGAGGATAGAACATTGAAGCTGGTACTGTGAACAACTAAACATGTATGGTTAATGTCAGCGTCTTCTGGAGGACCATAGGGACAAATTGAAGAATCGGTTTACGATGGTGTCACTTGCCATGGCCAAGCCGCATTATGATGATGGTGGTGGTGATATTCGACGGTAAATATGATAAATATCAAACTATAGCATTATCAGTATATCTTCCTGAATGTGTTGTAGTAATCTGTTCGTGTTATCTTATTTGCTGAGCGCCTGTTATTGTTTTATTATTCTTTTAAAATTTAGGTTCTTTGTCTTCCGGCTAGCTATTATTACTCAGTCGAGCAAATATCTCTAAGCAGGGCGTGTAAACGGAAAGGCGTTGTTACTAAAAGATAACACTGACAAAAGAATTTATTTTCACACTTTTATTGCCGTCATACTTAATTAATAGTTCACATTTTTAATATTTCTACACGCCTGACTGAAACTGTTATATTTCCCAATGTAATTACTATCGTAATAGTTGTCGCGTACTTCAGATTTTGTAACTAACTTTACAACGCGAGAGATTCTGTAGAATTGCGTAATGTGTACCGCGAGAGATCGCTGAGAACTGCGCGACGTTTACCTCGTGAACGATTCTGTAGAACTGCGCGATATTTGCTTTTGGCTCAAGAATTTATACTCCCTCACCCCGAAATGCCTAAACATTATAATAGAACTGCTATTGGTTACTAAATCGCGCCAACATTAGCGTCTGTTTTGTCAGTCAATCATAATTACTAAAACATATGCTCTAGGGAAGATATTCCCTCCATTTCTAAAGAAAGGTACGCTACCCTGACGTCATTTGTTTGTCTCTTCTTAATGATAAACAACTCACCCCCTCGCTTCATTGTTACACACACTATTGTCAGTATCAGTGAGGCCGTGTAAACTTCTTTCCTAAGAATGCTTATGACTAACAAACATCTAAAATCATTGTCATACAATAATGTTAGTTTACACTACAATCACTCTGTCATTCACAGCGTTGTGATATAAAATACTGCCTCAAATGGTCGGTAATGTCTGCCTTTTGAAGCTTTCGTACTAGACCATTCGACACTCCAGAGCCGAAAGTTACCGTACCTAAGACTGGTAAAAAGTCTATATATGGGCGTCTAATGCTTTGGAATTCCTCTTGTGAAATGCTCCTCATTGTAGGTTATTCCGGCATGTCCCTTAATCCACACAAAGTGAATGCTTTGACTCTCAGCTGTAGCGTTTTATATATAATTGTATAATACTGGAGTTTTGTACAATATAAAGTGAGTGAATATATTCGGTTCTTTAATTTTATGCCGTTGCAAAATGAGTAAGAGATTTGGGAGAGGAGGATTAAGTCAACGGGTTCACCAAGTATATTGTAGAGTATACGATCTTACGCGATTCTTGATCCCGCCTGTGGGATGTTTTAATCTGCATTGCCGGTCCATACTGAGTCCATTCTTCAGAGAATTATCACCTAAGCTTACTTATTACAGTACAACAGAACTGCACATATAAATCGCTCTATGACAGCATAACGTTTTTGAGTGATGACATACTTCACCGTCCTTCTGGCCTTTCAGACCTAAATTTAGGAACTTTTTAAATAAGTGAGATATTAGACGTTAAGTTTGTGTAGGGAATCCCCATACGACCAAGGAAATATAAGGCAACAATCGCCGTGCCGTAGCCAATATTTTGGTGTCAGTGTTTAGTAACGCCATAACCGGGCTTTTCTAGAGACAGAAAATAGCTTTTAATGCGAAAATATATATGCTCAAATGGTTCATTACTCAGGGGAGAAAATTTAGGCCAGCTCTCCGTATATGCACGAGTAGATTAATGTAGGAGTGTCGTGGGAATTGCGGTCACTCGATTTCGTCATATATAATAACGGTATTACCTGATAACTACAGTTTTCTACCATAGTATTATACTAATACGAGTAAACTGAAGAAATGAGTGCAATTGGCGTCAAGCTGGAGCACATCTTTTCTGGTCTGTACAAAATACGGAGATGTGTACATTTCCGATGGAGCTACGCTGTGAGCACACGAAGTCCATTCTCGAGCTGAATGAGTCACTGCTTCTGCAGCAGTTTTAATTGTTAGAGAGGAGTTGGAAGTGTTCTCACGAGCTTTGTTCCTTTAAACGGTGCTTTATGCCTGAGGTGCTACGTTAAAATCCAGGGAGAGACGGATGTACGGTCGATGATGCCACAGCCTCGCTTCAGCAAGTGGAAAACGACCTGTTACAGAAGCTTATTCATTTGTTTAATTTAAAGTCTGTTCAACATGTAATGAATGATAACAATTATAGCCCAATTAGTGCTTCTGCTTTCAGCCTCTTTCACAAAACGTGAAAAATTGGAACCCGTGAAATTCAGGCACAGATTGAAGTTTGGAATATTCCCCATTTTCATGCAACTTTAAAAATGTATAATATGCACTTGATTGGCATTTGCATAGCATGAAGTCTCTATACCGGTTTCGCAAGCTGAAGAACAAATCGAGACTCAATAATAGGTTTGTCTGCTTCAACCGGTCATCTATTAGGTGTGCATTTCGACACACTGTGTGTATTTATTTTGCACTTGGATGTTAATAAATTACTAGGTGCCCCCAAACGTAAAATATCCCTTTGGTATTCCGGAATGTACAATTCAGACGGTTGTAACGGAAACGTTTCTGAGGGTATTACCTACAATGTCACTGTCATAAAATTGCTTAGAAACGTATTAACGAAAATTCTTCTGAAAGTGCATGCATTTTTCAATATAAATACATCCTTACTACAAGAGGTAGGGTAAGAAATGATGATAAATGTTAATTTATATATATATTAGTTGGAAATATAGTCAACTTTTTGGAAGTTTTGTACTTAAAATTTTGCCCTTATTTAAAGTAAATTGAAAATACGTTGGATAATTATTCTAAATTCTATTGCAACTTCATTTATCAAATACTCACTAAGCGAGAACTTAAGTTTCTGTGGTGAAAATGCTAGGTGACATTGCTGGCATTCTCATTATCGTTCCAATTAGTTTTACTGTTTGTGGTTGTCACCATCTTCATTATATCACGTGCTGTTGTTCGATAGCAAAAACAAAACATATCCATACACGTATTCAATAGTGGCCTAAATATAATTTGGCAAGTGCTATTTCCTATATAAGCGTTCATTATAGTCAAAACTGTATTAGAATGAGTGCTCGCTGAAACAGGCTAACAAAAAAGAGAAGTAATGCATTCACACGACCATCTCTGCTAATGACAAATCCACATATATCCATTATACAGTATTCATACAAAGTTGATTCTCCTGTCTACGTTACGTTGTACATGATATATACCTTTTTGCATGGAAATGATACGAAAATTAAGCAAAATGTGCTGTGTTATAATATATCGAAACAGTACCCAAATGTTTATTCTTGGTAACAAGCTCTTGCAATGAAAGGAAGGAACAAAAATGCAAAACTTTCTAGCATGTTGCTAGCACTGGAAAAGTGTAGACTTGCAACACGCAGTATTTTAAAAATGGCTAACACAAAATAGTATTTTAAGGAGCTCTACATTTTTCCTACAGTAAGTTTTTGTATTTTATCGTTTTCTGGATATGCAATATTACCCAAAATTCAATAAAATAAACAGGACTTCACAGGCTATTGAAGAAAAATTCAGTATATACAGTTTATTTCTCTTGTCAACATAAGATATTATATAATATATCAATACGTATCACATGCCAAATGTAAGATACTTTGTCAAAATTTTCCGGCTATTTTTAGAAACTAAAAAAATAACTAAAACTGTTCAATTTAAACGGTAATTCGGGATTTGGTATTGTATAGAAAACTACGTGTTGCATCCTCGGAAGATGCTAAACTTAAATAGGCAGTTGGTATTTATTCAACACTGCTTTGGACAGACACATACAAGCGCGGGTGAGCACTAAACTTTTTCTAAAAATCTGTTAAGTTTAGGGGGTCTTAAAACATGTATTTCTAGTGAAATCTCGATATCGAAATTTTGGGTGAAATAATTTTTTTTTCTAATTATGATTGTAGTAGTAGAGAATGTAAAAATGAGTTACTGGCAGAAAGTAAATTCTATCTTCTATGAGTTGAACTAACGTGTGGAAAATGCGAATTTTGCATTTTTATGCCATTTACGGGGCGATTTCAATAATCGGGGGAAAAAACTTGTTAAACAGAAGTTCGTCAAGTTATGCTTGTTGAATTAAATAGGCAGGTTCCTTTGCATGTTATATTTCCTTGGCTTTCGCGAAACTCGTTTTTTGGTCTGTTGTGAGAAAATTATGTACAGTCCCATTCAATTTTATTGCCCTGGTTTGACCAAATGTAACAATACACCCCTTCTATCACAAAATAAAAACAATGCATAAATATGAATACTTTTCCCAATGAAACATCCATCATCCATTTTATGGAATGGAAAATAAATGCAGTAGTTTCGCATTAATTTTCAGTTTCAGGAAAACATAAATTAAGAAAAAATAAAGAAAACGAAAATTGGACGGACTGGAATGTGTGGAGGAAGCCTGTTTTATCGACAGGAATGGGCTTGCTACTCTGCCGCAAGATAATGTTAGCTAGCAGCATTATCGGCACATGTCAGTTTACGAATTTCTAAGCGAAAGGTAAAAGTCAATGCTCAATGCTTTTTCTGTTATGCCTTTGTAGTATATGTTATCTAGCTACTCCAATTACCCAAGTGCATAGCAATAAAAAGTACTCCAGCGATCACAGAGCCCGCAAGGCTGCTGGTACGTTTAACTGCTAGTGGAGCGTACAAAATTAGTAATGCTAATTTGTATTTTTTATTTCTTCTGGAAATAGTAATATTGGGGAACCCCCTTGTTGTTCGGTATGAATATCTGTAAAGCATCGTTTAAAATACACCTTTACTTTGTAATGAAAGCACCAATTCTTCTAAGATCAGTTGAATCAATGCTGATTCCAATATTGTTAGCCAATAGTTGGCCCTGTATCCAACCGGTATCACGTAGGTTAGTAAGGGTTGCTATACCTTTTTTAATAAGCCTAATGTAATTTCTTCTAGTCAAATATTTTACTATTGACTACATTTGAAATTCTTCCACCGCTCTATATTTTTCCAGATATTGTAGTGTTTTTTCTTATGTCACAATAATTTTTGAGATGCCGTTTTCATATTTTTAAGGTATCTCATTACTTTAAAATCAAATACTACTAACTGCATTATATATCAAATGAAAAAGTTATAATCTATCGCTCTATACCTTTTAGATAAATAGCCTTGCTCTATTTATTATTGCTTAATATGTGTTTACTTTTACTTTCTCTATCCATTATGGTAGACAGAGAAAGCATTTTAAAAAATCAATAAGCTCAGTATAAATTTTATCAGAAGAAACCATGTATATTTTGTGGTTCTCAGAGGTTATAAAACCATGTTTAGAAAAAAAATAACAGACCAAAATGTACGTACGCGTGTGTGTGAACATAAAGTCGGATGAACATCCTTCAAAGACGTAAGCAAGATTTTCACGTTTACCTACCCCAAACTACGCTTTAAACAACAAAATGGTTCGTTATATTTTATTTTCTCAAAAACGGCTCAAACGATTGTGATTATCGTAATGCTGACATTAAAATAAAAGTGCGAGAGCGGATCGAAGAGTAGTGCACAATGATTTTTTTTCAAAAATGTTTAATACTTAAAAACAACAACAAAAAACACAAATGAACTTACACCTTTTATCTACTTTTCGACATAGTTCACAGTTCTTCAACACATTTCTCCCATCGTGATACCAGTTTCAATATGCCCTGTTCGTAGAACTCAGTTTCCTTGGAGTATAGCCGTATGCGGACTGCTGATTTCACTTCCGCATCTGTCGCAACGTTGGCCGGCCAGGAATTTCCTCATGAGACCAAACAGATGAAAGTTCGACGGTGCAAGGTCCTGACTATATGGTAGATGCTGGAGCACCTCCCAACCAAATTTGGTGATTTTCTGACCAACAGCAGCAGCAACATGGGGGCGAGCATTGTCATGAAGAATTTTGACATCGTCAGCATTCATGTTGTGGCGTTTGTGATGAAGCGCACGACTCACCGACTCACCTTCACCAAAGTTTTCATGTAGGCTGTAGCATTCACAGTGGTCCCGTGTTAAGCAAAGTCCACTAATACAACACCATGCATATCCCAGAACACCGTCACAAGCACTTTCCTAGCAGATTGAATCAATTTCACTGGGGAACCAGCTTGTTTCCACTCCACTTGCCTGCTTGATTTCGGGCGTGTAGTGGCATGCCCATGACTCATCACCAGTGGCGATTACTTTCAGAAAGTCATGCCCTTCTGTGGTGTACCGGTGTACCAAGCTCGTCATTAGCTGGCCCTTGTGATTGTCTGTCAGGTTCTTAGGCACCCAGCGAGCACTAACTTTACGAAATTTCAACGTATCATGAACAATATGGTACACTGCACCATAGGAAATGTTGAACTGTTGCGATAAGGTATGCAGTTGCACACGCCGGTCGTACAAAATTGCCGCCTCAATGCCTCTGACATTCTGCGGGCTTGTAGCTGTTACTGGCCTCCCGGTGCGTGGCGAAATGCTATGGTTCACACGGCCCTCTAGGAAGAATGCACACCATCTGGAGACATTGCTACGCTCCATACAATCATCCCCATACACGCCACGCATGTCCCTGTGACTATGACTCGGTTTATACCCTTTGGACACCAAATATCGAAACACATCTCTCTGCTGTTCACACGTGGACGACAGTAACATGCGCGCCATCTTTGTTGCGTAGTTCACGCTTCTCTCGCTAGAGCTGCACATGAAACAAAAAAGACCCTCTTTAGTGAAAACTTCAAACTATATCTGTGTGAAATTGCAACATTCCAACTGCAATACCAAGGCAGAAAAAAATGATTGTGCGTTACATTTCGATCCGCCCTGTATATAGAATTTTTAGTAAATAGCCTGTGAAGCTCCCTTGGTTGCAATTGATGTTGTGTACCGTTGTATAAATGGAAGATGTGCGATATACAAAAATTTCATGCAGAAAAAATTTAGAATTCATTAAAATAGGTCATTTGTATAACAGTTTTGTAGTTTTAGGCGTTTTTTCTGTTTTTACTTTGTATTTTCCAACATTTTAAATAGAAACTTATAATATTGTATCTCCGATGTTTATTCTCATCACCCTGCAAGAGAGTATGTAATATCAAGGACAGCATATAACGACTTACTTTTTAAACTTATGTCTGCGGTCTTAGCCTTCAGTATGCTTCTCTTAACTGCGACAAAGGTGTATTCATACGATTTTGGTCAAGTTTATTATGTTTAACAGAAATTATACAGAAAAAACTATGTGTTTTATGAATATTTTTAGAAGAGCTATGAAAATAAGTATAGTGGGTTATAATTATATGAAACACATAAGATTCCTTTTCTTTCTCAATGTCTGATGTTATATGTATAGGTATCGATTACACAACGGAGGACACCTCGCGCACTGAGACCTACAGGGATCTATTGTGGCTATCACCCCCCAAGAGGAAGATATGAAGTGAAGGTACCACGGATGATACAGGGTGCAGGCAGGCCACAAAGACGCGCAGAAGTTCCAGGCTCGAAGACTCATTCCTACAGCTGGAATTGCTTGGAGAGGGCGATGAACATCGACCAAGTAACCTCTAGTGTCCACGAGGAGTACTCTTTCCTTTGGGCAAGTATCCGAACCATCTCTCCGGCACCACCATACGCCACGAAACCTAGAAGCACTTTTGAAAGATGAGAAGGAAGCGGAATGAAAGGAACATGAGGAAAGGAAATCGTGGTAGATGAGAAACCACCGCATAAATTCACCTACTGACTAGGGAAAACCGCAAAAAACACAAGATCAGAGTGGGAATTGAGCTCGGCACTCCCAAACGCAAGCCTCAAACGTTACCGTGGAGCCATCTCGCTCGGTATCGTTGGTGTTTGTAGGTATTTGTATTTATGGCTAATTTATATAGTCAACATTTATAAATGTTTGTTTTTTCTTTGGTTATACCAATTAACTTTGTACACGAAATATACAGATAATGCCTAATAGTCTGGTGTTATTATAAGATAGATATAATTTTTATTTTAGTGCGCTATTAAATTAAATGCTTACGTTCTTTTGGTTTCAAATGACGCGGTCTAATATTAATTTATACCCTCTACGGAATACTATAAAAGGTAAATAACACTTGAATGATTATATATATAATTATATATTACCTTAAAGATATCTTTCATTATAGTGAGAAAAATACTGAAAAACTTACAAATCCAATTCATTGTTCATGTATAGCATCTCATTATTCTGATGTGTGCACATCTGGGCGTTTATCTTACCTGAAAGAAAAGAAGAACAGCGTTATTGGTCATTATAATAATCTAGTTAATTTATATTATCACGGTAACAATGAACCGTAACTGTAAATCAATCAATCCAGTACTATCAGCATACGGAATTTGCTGGTTTCCCTCGTTATCATATAAATGTTAGTGAGAATGTTTTAATACTACGACCCAAGGTTCCGCCAACAGATTAATATATATATATATATATATATATATATATATATATATATAATGTGTGTGTGTTTCAAGAAGAAGGCTGCGAAATTTAGACCAAATAAGTAGATATAATGTCACTACACGCCTCACGCTAAAAGGAATTGGTATATTTAAACAACATGTTTCAAAGTGAAAGCCACTGTTACACAAACTAAAGAGGCGTTCACCTTTACATTTAAAATCCCGATCCTTACATACTTAAGTTTCTTTAGAAAAATTTTATGTGTTACATTTACGTGACTTTATCCAACCTCCATCGTTTATTATTGGGTATACAAACTATTGTTATGCAAGTTTATTTCTTCACCTACTTCATTTTAACCCAGGTAAATCTTTGCAGAAACAGCTGTATTACCATTTCGTTATGGATACAAAGGGAATGGCGATAGTCAAATGTTTAGAACTGGTCGCTATATACTAGCGTTCCATGCAATTGCGAGAGGCAACTAAATATCAAAAAGACTTTGAAATAATGACAAAGTATTGAAGAATTTGAACCTTAACAACTTATGGCCATAATGACTTATGGAATAAAATACGTTATTTCAAATAAAGCGTGTGTTTTAAAGAGATCTACATTTTTTGTGTAGACATTTTCGTCTATCACTTAACATCTATCAGTTATACAAAATTATAAAAAGTATTTCCTAATGAAGAGGTTTTAGAGGCTAATCCCAGAAAATTCAATGCGCTATTTTTCAAGTAAATATATTTGTAAACATCTACATGGTATTTTAATCAAAATCGTTAAGAGCCATTTTTGAGAAAATCCAAAATTTCGATAAAGGATAGTTTGGGGTGGGCAGATTATCTTGAAACTCTTTGTGTCGCATCTTTGGAAAACAGTAAACTTAAATTCCAAGTTTGGTATTTAACCGAATTCACTTACTTGAGACCGAAAAGCAGATTGAAACCAATTTTTCAGACAAAATATTTTACATAACTATACTCATTCTTGTCATAAGTACAAAAGTGGTGAGAGGTAAATAGTTCTTTGTTTATAATATTCTTTTATCATACCAAAACAATGCTATAAAGTTAGCTTATAACCATAGAATGAGCGCATGATTAGAATTCGGCTGTATGGTAGTCCTGCGACATAGTCGAAATTTATTGTTGCGAACCTGTCGTCTGGATTCGGTTATCTCGGCTCTTCAGTTCTCTTCAGCAGTTATGGTTGTGGAGCATGCACTTTATAGGATGTCCTTGGTGAAGGATAGTCGGAGTTCATGACATGGGTATAACATTGAGAGGTTGAGCATTTTTTATTTAAAACAAGGGTACGTTCTTGTTGACCTAACTACCATGATCGATGGAAATTTCCGAAGTCAGAACGACGGATTTTAATTGATTTTGCTGATAACTGTCGACTCGCTAATTGCACAATTATTCAAATGTTTTGTTATAGGCTATTTAAAATAACGCGAATACTCATTAGGAACAAGTTGCTACTCGTATCGCGTCGCGGCCCGCTGTTGTTTGTCACCCGCATTTCCATCTCTCACTTCTGTTGAACATGAATGCACCTTTAACTAGTGAGTTAAGGTATCGTCTGGAGTATTGGCCAAGATGCCCCATCTCAGGCTGTTTTCGACGTAAATATTTTTCTTTGCTCCCACATGCTCAATCTGTCATTGACTGAAGTTTCCCATTCATATTTAACTCCATCTGGTGGATGCGTGATCCTGGCCACATCACCTCCTGTATCGGTTGGATAATTGCCCACCTCCCCCGTCCGTAAGTGGGCGTGAGGCCGGCAGTCAGGTTGGTAAGCCCAGTCCTTCGTGGGCTATAGCACCACAGGATTTATTTTTATTTTATTAAAGTCTATGTGTCCGTTTAACTATACTCAATTCCCATTTGGAAGCAGTATTTTATCTTCGCCAAAACTCCGCTCCACACTGTGCAGTGCGGTCGGGACCTACCAGCTGCTGCGATATGTCTACAGAACCTAGAACATTGCTGGATAATACACGTCGAATAAAACAATGTTTTAATAACAAAAAGAAGCAATATCCAATGTTATATTGATTTTGTGTTAAGTTTTAAACTTGCTATGTTGACATTGACACTACATCAATGGAGCGTTTCTACCACCCCACCTTTAACGTTCCAGCGATGTAGTGTCAATACGTCAACATAGCAAGTTTAAAACGTAACATGAAAACAAATGCTTAATATGGAGATACTTTAGGAGTTAGTGAAGCGCAAACAATCTGTTATACTTTCATGCTAGCTTAATAGTAGTGAGAATAATTTCTTTCTTAATGTATTTTTGTAGTATAAAACAGAAGGCTTTTAAATGATTTTCCACAATTATACAACCTTTTACACTTCACCAAATTTTGTTCCTGATTCCTAGGCTATTGTACATTTTCCGATATTTTTACATCTTTTCTGCATGGTTAGATATTTCAATCTCTCTTTGACGTAAACGTTTGGATCTTTCACAATGTTTACATTCTTATACGTTTTCGACCCTTATATTAGACTTCATCCAGTTTAAATGGATGGCTTTTCCGTGACGAAGTTCAAAAGATAGACCATCTTCTATGAGAATACGCATTATTAAACTGGCAGTGCAGTGTCTTCAAGGCAACATTTAAAGGCGGAAAATTTGTCGAACAAGAAATAATAAAAAAGGAGGCCATTTCTGCACTTTGTTAGAAGCACATATTGAACAGTTGTAAGCAGAAGTCTGTAAATAATAATAATAATAATAATAATAATAATAATAATAATAATAATAATAATAATAATAATAATAATAATAATAATAAACTCCTTAAAATATCAACTTGCAAAGGTAAAAGTTTTGAAAATATTTTAAAAGATTTTAAAAACGTTGTGGTTAAATAATCCTAAAGTAAAACTTTCTGCATAGTTCCAAAGTGGTGATGTTTTACTATTTCATTAGCAGTTTGGAACGTATAACTATGGAAAACAACTTAACACTAACAATAATACACGTTAGGATATTATCGTAATGTAAGGCCACAGCTGAACCTATCAGCAATCAAGAGTATGAGACAGGTTTCCCAACTCCGTTCCGTTCTAAGGTTGGCCTGCGGGAAACCTACTTCCCGGGGCAAGCAGGAGATCGCAGAAATGCATACCTCTACATGTGATACCTTCGCGGTGGTTCCCCGGTTTCTCTCGTCAATAATCTTCTAGCTCTGAAAAGTCACGTTCCTCTGACAAACAAAACCTACTGGAATATTTTCACGTCTTGGATTTTAACAAAAGCTTACGGCCAAGTCAGCGTTCCATTAACATCGATTCTGGCCAAATATTCCCTTAGAAATCCTTCGTTCTCCAAACACTTTTAACAGCAACACAAATACGTACCACTTATTTCTTTCCTAACTGATAAATCTAAGGATACCTACATAAATTGAACTTGTCTTCACGTTTCTTGGTAGACTTTCTATTAGCGGATTTTAATTTCTGCTAAATTGTAGTTAATTCTCTCATTAAAATCTAATTGTTTCACTTGTTACGATCTAATGAATTACTGCTGTCCATAATCTCGTCAGTATACACAAACACCCTCTCTTAAATACACACTCACAAGCACACATTTCAAGAAATCGTACTTTACGGATGGAGGAGGAGAAAAAAAACACAGAAGGTATACGAGACACCAAGTGCATGCTCTATTCACTATATTATTATCCTTAATAACAACTGTGAATAAACTTATTAGCAGCAATTTTCTTTAATTCGGGCTTACAAAAATACAACTAAAATGCTAATGAAGCAAAAACTTCAAGGAAGTATAAGCTACTATCTGTTACTTTGTACCCTTTGCTACCTTGTACATTATTATTGTAAACTATGGGTAAAGTATCCTTTATTGAATTTTAAACGTAGGTTTCCTTTCGGTATCGTAAGATAGGGCATTATTACGTACATTTCCTATATAAGAAGAAACAGTCGATCGCTAGTTTCCATATACTCAATAACATTGTGACATCCGCTTGCTAAAACCTGTTTTCCATTTCACTACCAACCTATTTAGATAAAAATCTCAAATGACGGTGTGAAATACCATATTTGTAACACACCCATCTACATCGCGAGGATCCGCAGCGAAAAATGTGCTGAAACATTCTCACTTTTTCGTCACCAGCCTAGGTATAATACGTAAGAAGAAGTGTTACATTCCACCCAAGAATTCGCTTCCGATATTTCATCGGAAATGCATGTTTTGAACCCACCTGAATCCAAAACAAGCATTTTTAGAAAACGATCCCTACCTAGCGGGATGGCTCAGTCGGTAGCATTTGTGATCCGCATTCGGGAAGTCCCAGGTTCAAATCCCGTGGGCCGACCGATCTGTGAGTTTTTTTTCGTGGTTTCCCTCAGTCGCCAAGGTAAATACCGGATTGGATATTTAAAATCACGACCCACTATTAAGTCTACAACAATAGTAAAAATGAAAAATAAGTGGTAATAGCGATTGCTATGCCATATATCTATAAAGATAATGTAAGATGTTATACTGGACGGTACCCTAACGCCATCTGCACGGCACGAAGCAGAAGATCCGGTTGCCATGCGCCGGGGTCTCTGTGGGCACGTGACTAAGCAAGATGGCATTTTCAGGGATGAGAGCTAGAAGGCTAACTGTCCGCCTTTCTGTGTGAAGACGGCACCCTAATGCCGTCTGCACGGCACGAAGCAGGTGGTTACAGTACAGGGATGAGATCTAGAAGCCTAACTGTCCGCCTTTCTATATGAGAGCGGCAGTTGGACTGCACGGCACCTTAATGCCATCTGCACGACACGAAGCAGAAGATCCGGCAGCTGTGCGCCTGGGTCTCTGTGACACGTAACGGAGCGGGTGGTTACGGGGATGAGACCTAGAAGGCTGTCCATCACATACCGTTCTAAGAGTTATCCATTAATAGATCAGCCGCGATGTGTCCAATGATTTAAAGCGACGTAAGATAAATAGAGTAATAATAATAAAACGGTCGCTGTATTTGTTTGTGTCTGAAATTAAATTGTGTTTTATTTATGGATGCTGTTTAACTGCCGTGGTCGTTTGCGTCCCATTCTACATTGGGTGCGGAAGACCGGGAATATTGCTCAGAGGCCTCTTTATCAGGCTTGAGGTTGCCGTAAATCTACGACACGGAACCACCAGCTTTACTTCCCTTCCGAAGGAAGGCATGCTAAGGATTTTTACACCCGAAAAAGTTCATCACTCTCCGGGTTTGAACCCGCGACCTCGGGAGGAAGCTAGCTTGGTAACCACTACACCACGGAGGAGTTTGTGTCTGTGTGTGAACAGCATAATTCAAAACGAAAGTGTTGAATTACTGCAAACTTCGTATTTAAGTGCAATATCTTCCAAAACTTCGACACGAAGATTTTCTAGAAAAGTTACATTTCCAAAATTAACAATTATACGTGACATTTCTCTAAACTATTTAGTTTATAATATTTTATTTTATTTGTTTTATAATAAATGGATCTAACGATTTTAATTAAAATACTATACATTTCAAGTATTAATATTGAAAATAAAACTATATCTTGAATTCGCTGAGAATAGCCGTGAAATGCACTTCATATGGAAGAAATGTATCATTTTGAATAACCTGTAGACTTTAAGGGATATATTAACGCACACTACGCCAAAAATATAGAACTATTTAAAACAGGATTTATTTCAAATAACCCTTTGTGACTTCAGCGATTTTCGAGATATGCTTTATTATTGGTTTGAGTTTTTCAACGCTTTTTAATTTGTTTAAAGTGCTGTCCACTGTCAGTTGTTTCTCACAATGTCATGCAAAAAGTATTGGATTTTAAGGTCAGCATAGCTTTAAAACATCTATCATTTCGGTTTGTTCTATTCCCCTTATACCTACAACAAAATGTTAAATGAAACTATATCTGCAAATGTTTACTCTATTAACATGCTGTATATAGAAAAAGTTCCTGATATTTTCACTCAGATGGCTTTCTCTACTCACTGTTCCATAAACTATTCTTCCAAAAGCTTATTCTATACCTAATTCATGTTAATCGAGATAAGCATTTGCAGAAACAGTTCTATTACATATTTTGTTGTGGGTACAGGGGAATTACAGGTCAGAAGGCTAATATTACGAGTAATCCAGTCAAACCCAGTAAAGTGGAAAATAAAATATGGTCCACAAATTTTTCTGCACTAAACAAATATTTTTGACACAGTTCAATTGAGTATTTTTATTTGGTCAAATATTTTAGAAGAGGTTTGCAATATCATGGTTTTGAAATTCCATGTCTTTGTATGGCCACAAGGAAAAAAACGAATAGCGACTTACCCTTGAGAATATACGAGCATAAGCATTTGGTAATTCAAACCAGTAAAAAAGGAAAAATTTCTCTGAAATGATTAGCGTTAAAACATGGACCTATTTTTAAAAATACTTTATTTAATTCAGGGGACCTCAAAACGTGTATCTCCAGTGAAATCTGTCTAATTTTTCGCTGAAGTACATTACTTCCTATACTTATAGATAAGCCGTAGAGGCAGTAATAAGCTTTTGTAGGAATAGTTTGTGAAAGCTATTTACAAATAA
Source organism: Deroplatys truncata (assembly GCA_030765065.1). Taxonomy (NCBI): domain Eukaryota; kingdom Metazoa; phylum Arthropoda; class Insecta; order Mantodea; family Mantidae; genus Deroplatys; species Deroplatys truncata. The sequence continues at coordinate 76,815,807 of CM060987.1, read as the reverse complement.
ACGATTGTGGATAGAGAAGGTTTTGTGACTTTTATGCATCGGATTTTTCAAGTGGTAAGTCTCTTTTCGTTTTTTCTCGTGGCCTTGGAATTTCAAGACCATCACATAGCGATCGGTTTTTAAAGAACCAGACAATTTCCTTCGCCTAGTATATTCTTGCTATGGCCACAACCAAATGTGTGAATGTAAGATGAGATTTTATCTCGTTTAACAAGAAGTAGATAGAAGAATAAGCTGTCGTAACAATAGTTTGTAGGAGAGAGTAGAGAAAGGAATGTGAATCCAACACATTTTCTTTTTTCTCTCTATTTGCCAGTTGTTCATGAACAACCAAGGACTTTCCTGAAGAGACAGGTTTCATCAAAAGCCTGCCACTTACACAGTGATACAAAGTCCTTATCCCATTTAAACGTACTGATCTCTACAATGCCATCTCTTTCATTCTCTCTCCCCCTCCTCCTCTTTGTGGCAATTCGTTTCTTTCCCAGCGTGCTCGGATGACGACTGTTTTTATAGCCGCTGTTTTTATTGGACGCTACTATGTGCCAGACGCGCTCTCCAGAGGGGAAGTAGATGCGCTACAGCGCGAAGCATCCAGTCAAAGCAACATGTACTGTGACTAAGCAGCTTACACTCGTGCTCTCATATATTCTTAATTACTTTATCTTGCTCATATATTACTACAAGCTTCAACATGTTTAATTACGGCGGCTTAATTCTAACTACTTTTGAAGAAATGCAGCAAGCGTGTATATCAGATCATCCAACAAATCCTAGACACATGCTTTGCTATATTTTGGAAAGGTGTTTTAGAATATTAATCCAAAAAAGTCGTATATTAGGTTGAAAGAGAAAGAAATGCTTAGCATATCATTATGACAGAAAATAAAACCTCTGATAATTTATGGCTGTCCTTTTAAGGCACAAATGACTGAAAAGAAAGTATACGAAGTACAATTGAACCGGAGATGATTAAACCCGCCATTTATAAGCATAAGAGATCATAAATGAAGACAACTAATTTTCTATTAACGAAATAATGGGATACCGAGTGTCTTCACAGGGTACTAAGTCTAAAGCAATACTGCAACCTAGGATTGGTTTCATTTATTCAAAAATCCTATTATAAAAAGGCAAGTGCAAAACACCTGCAATTAGCAACCGAAGCAGCAGCAGCACCACCACCGATGAAATAAACACGTAAACGTATAATAAAAGCAATCCTTGTGTGGCTTGATTGCAATTATTTGAAATTTTCAAATCCTTTATGTTATGATAATGCGAGTCAAAACAGCAGACATATTCGTCACATACTATAACACATGAGAGATAACAATTACAAACAATGTTTTTACTTTCTATAAAGCTTAGGTTTCTAAAACTCAATATCTACACGTTTTGAGTTCAACTGAATAACACGCTTAAGAAAAGGACCCTATGTATGGTATACGGATACCTTTGTGTGTGTATCCGTCTCTCTGTGCGTCTGTCCGTCTATCTGCGTATAGTCAGTCAATTAAGTCAGTTAGACATCAGACAGTCAGACAGTTCCGATTTCCGGATTTGGATGGGTATTTTCCTTTAGTCTTTTACTATGCGTTCCATAGTCTGAAAGTACAATAAGAATGTGTGTGTGTATGTGTGGATTTCATTTTTAAAAAGAAAACCTTATATAATGTAACAGTTAACGATTGATACAAACTGAAGATGAATGCACATGATTGCGATGAGACTGGCCAACAATAAAACCTTATCTGTTTAAGACAGCATACATATGGAAGTAATAACAAGGTCCTAAATACCCAAAAAGCATTAAATTTCAGGTACACGGGGGTTACTTGCAATCTATGGTGACCCCCTTACCTTATGAAAAACCACGACTTCACCAGCAGTGATGTTCTATCTGGCAGTATTTAGCGCCTCAAGCGCTATCAATCTACAGCACAGCTTCCACTGGAGCAAACTGCTATGAAATACAGGGATGTCCAGTGTATTCCATTCCTCCTGGCAGTTTTCCAAAGATCATCCAAAATTCGCGGTCGTCTGCTTCCGGCTCTTTTCAGCAACCCGAAAGCACAAAATTCCATCAGTAATGCATCAGTTAAGACAAATGTTGCTGAAAGGTGTGAAATGTATTCCCATTTCTCTCTCTCTCTCTCTCTCTCTCTCTCTCTCTCTCTCTCTCTCTCTCTCTATGTTCTCCAAACATTTGTACGCTGAAGCGACGTATAATTTGAATGCCTTATCCTGATGCAACCAGACTTTATTTACATCTGCACCATAGCAAGGATTTCTGCATGGAAATTTGGTATCAGGACGTTAGTCTGACAATTTTCACATTTTTACGTACATGATGAATGATTAATTTGCCCTTGTAACTGCACCTTGCTATTACCACGAAACCATTGGAGAAATTTTCGTTACTTTCCTTATATCAACTTTCAAATTTTTTCTCCCCTTGGTTGGTAATATATAGTCCGGGGTTTGTTGCAGTCACTTAGATAAGCATATGCCTCATCTAAAAAGACAACAAACATCCACTTTTCATCAGCTAGGTATCTTTCATACAGCTTTCTGCTGTTAGCAGCACGTTCTGCAATGTATTTAGGCAGCGGCCTATATCCCCGACGCTTGTGGCACTTTTCTAGATTCAAATCCTGGTTGATTATGGCGTTCACAGTAGTAACAGAGATCCCTAATTACAATGCAGCGGCCTCCGAGTTGCAGGATTTGGTCCAGAGACATGGGCATTCACCTTCCAAATTATTTTCGGGGTGCAACTGGTTGCGGATAATGGATTTCGCTGTTTCTTGCCCATTGGAATAAGTCTTTATGTGGCCTTACCTTTGTTGTTGAGTGCACATGAGATCACGTTTTTGGATATGGTAAAACTACGCCTCTTGCACTGCTTAATAGTTTTAGAATACAAGTATTTTGCATCGGAAAGGGCAATAATGTACTCTTTTCAGAATGGTTGTCTTTTTTACGCCATTTGATGCAGCAAGAGCCACAGCTGAGCAAACAGTGATAGTCATCTGCTGAACTTTCATTCGGTTCCACAAGTCAACTACCCTCCGTAATTTCGCAACATTCTGTGTCATATGATCTGGTATTAGGTAGATAGTTTAGGAAACAATCTTAATACTGCATATTTTAACAAGCTACGTATATTAATTATTATTAAGTTTCCAGTGATTTTAAATATGTTATTCTCAATAAATTATTATTTATATTCGCGAATATTGACCTAGCAATTGTTAACGTTCTTTATTCTAACATATTTACTTGCTCTCTCGTCATTTAAATAATACCAATCAACGATATAATGTAGTTTAATTACACTCATCATTGAGCAGATTGCATTTGGAAAGCCTACATACATGAGCGAGATTTTTCCTTTACTTTGATAGGATTTTAGGAGCTTACCCAGGGTTTATGTTTTAATACGAATATAGGTAAACCCAGTGCTTTCGTCTGAGTAGCAAGCCATGTATGCAATGCTTCCTTCACTTCTTGGTCTGTGGTGAATCGACAGGCCCCTTAAGGCATTTTTAAGCGAACCAAAATAGATATGGCTTGCCATTTTATCGACAGTCAATCTTCGGTTCTCTGAATCAGCATATGGACTTGTTCAGTGTTGGCGTCACTAGTAGATACGGATGGGCGTCCTGCTTTTTCCACGTCCTTTACAGTTCTTCGATCATTTTTTAACTTTTCAATCCATTCGTGCACATTTCGTCGAAGTAAACATTGCTCCCATATTGTGCGAAAAGTCTTGAATGGATTTTGTCTCCTAGTATACCTTCAGACGACCCAAAAAAACCGATAACCACACGCTTTTCTTCTTTGGTGCAAACCGTGAGGGGTGCAGCAATGCTTATTATGCAACAATGCAACATTCACTGGAGTGATAACGGTCAAACATTCCACGAGCGGAGACAAAGAAACACGCGCGCGCATAAACCGATACAGCCACCTATAAAAATTAAAAATAGTGTGCGGTTACTTATTGACTTACACTCGTACGTAAGTACTGGAGTTGAGTTGCCGCGGAAAAAATATGGCCACACAAAGAAGTCATTCATAATCCCTTTCCACACATTGACAGCAACTTTCATTCTATGTGATCGCAGAAACGTGGGAATTAAATAACACCTCAGGTTTGAATAGCATACGGTTTGCTTAGTCTGTTTGGATAGTAGTTTAATTCAAATATCAATTACAAAACTGATGTGGCAATAGATAGTTACCTGGCCTAATACAATGAACTTATTCATGATAATATGGATGCAACGGCTGTTCCTGCAGAAATCTCCAGATCATAGAATGACTAATGTTCAATTGGTTAGCGATAGCTCGGGTACTCACTGAAGGATTGTTCTTTGCACGGCGCAGCACTACTTCCGCAGCCTCGGAGTTCACATAGGACTCTACCGTCCTTGAACCTCTGTTCATCTGCGTAATGCGCTCAGTTTGGAAATCGTTCCTGGTCTTCTGAGCCGCACGACCAGAACCAGATGCTGCCTCGTGGTGCATGTAAAAATGTTATTGTTCTGCATGTAAGCAAGGAGAAGTTTACTGCACTTAGGATAAGTAATGAACAGAATGAGTGGAAGAATGAAATGCAGCAGAAGAGTCAACAAATATAAATAGATGAACTGTTGATCTCAGACAGTAATCAAAGGAGTGAATGCATGACGCCGAGTTCCAGAAGTAAACAAACTCTTCAAAGGTTACTCTCCAACTGACTGGTAGCATCTACGAGTACCATTCTTCCTTTGGCAAGTTTTGTTAAAGTTGTTCTGTATTTTGGACCAATAAACAGAATACCTGTAACACTAACGATTTATTTATTCAAGCTTTACATACCTAATTACTTTAATTCCTTCCTGTAAGAGAAACCAATTTAATCCCATAAACTACTTTTGTACTTATACGAAGTGTTGCAACCCATGGGTGCCTTTACAGAAAGAGTTTTTAAAAAAGGCTTTCTATATGGTCCCAAAGTTTGTCGGTCTAATCTAGAAACATTCTGTGTAAAGAAAGAAAGAAAAAGCATACCTGGAGACGATATCGTTGGTCTAAGAAAAACAAAAAATGATAACTGAACGTACATCATGAAGAGCACCGTAATCTCATTTATCACCGTTCAGCACCACCAATTTCCTTCAAATATGTCCACTTTGTGTGGAGGATAGCGTGTTTCTCTCATAATCTGGAAGGCGAGTTCGAATTTTAGTTGGGATGAGCTGTGTGGGTAAGGCTTGCCTTATCCTTATGAGTCAAATATTGAGCAGCTCTTTCCATCCGGGCTCATTTGAGGATTGAGTAATTGTGCCTGCTTTCCTTCTGCATGGACTTATGACTGTTGAAGTATTAAAAATTTGCTTCATCACAGCAGATTCTTGTAGCGACTATCATGCCTTCCAATGCAAGTATTGTAGTCGGGCGTATATTGGTGAACATTATATATATATATGAGATCCTGTGTCGTAGATTTACGGCACGTAAAAGAGCCTCAAGCCTGATAAAGAGGCAAAATTTCTGGCCTTTCACGCCCAATATAGAATGGGAAGCTAAGAACCATAGCAGTTAAAGAGCGTCCTTAATAACATTATATATCATAGATAGTATATGATCATTCGGAAAAAAATAAAATACTGTAAAACTACGCAGCTGTCTTGTAGTCAATAGCTAAAATCGTCACGCCAGGAAGCACCTCAGCATACCCATACTCTTCATGTGACCTCAAAACTAGCAGTTGAGAGGACTAAGGTCAGGTGATCGAGCAGCCCATGCTACGGGTCCTCCTAGACCGATCCATTTTCCAAGGAAATTAGCTTTAGGATAACGAGATAATGAACTGCGGCGGAGTTGAATCACACGCACTACTATACTGTAATAACCACAAGGCAGGAAACTTCTTGTTCTCTTTTGTTATTTCTTTCACAAAGTGAGCGTACGAACTGGCCACTTCACCATAATCCATGCGTCAATGTTTAATGCCATGGCGTATTTCCTCCGTATTGGAACAACTGTAATGCTCAGCCATCTAGATGCAGAGTGAAGGCCCTGCTTGATTAATGCTTTGGATTTTAGCTCCTAAATAAGCAGCTTTGAGGGAGGGATTATTTTTCAATCACATTCTACACGTTACATAAGGATTGCTAACGGGAAAAGAAGGCCGATGGTGTTCAAAATACAACTGAAAAAAGAGCTACAATACAAACACGTAATCAGCTTTCCAAAGGAGGAACCAGCAAGTAATATAAGAATTGGTAATACATTACCAAGAACAGTCGATTATTAATTCCGAATCAAAGTATTGTAGTATCAATAACATGGCGAAGTTATAATTTAGGAGCTAAAAGCCCATCCCTTCAACGTCGGCTAGACTACTAATATGTAAATAATAGTAAAAATAATAAAATAATAATAATAATAATAATAATAATAATAATAATGAGAAAGCGTTTCCATATTGCAACAATCATGTAAACCTGTTCATCAAACTCAGCTTGCTGTTTTGCTAGTGATGCTCATATCTCATTAAATAGTGGACAACCGTCCGATAATCTTTAATGTGTAGTTGGGATTTTAAACATCAATGAAGTGTTTCCATTGCTTTGTGTTCAACTTCGTCCAAAATGAAAGTCTTCTATCGCGTTTATTCGCTTTCAATATGAGGTTAGGATTGAGTTAGGTTTCATATTGTTAAACATTGTTATTGTTAAAACATATCATATTGTTATTTACCATACATTCTATATTCTCCCTTATTCTATAACAAAATGCTCACCTATAGTAGACTATCTCACACATCAAGGACATAGGAAGGTGCGCCTCTATCTGATATGTTCAATCATAGCGTTTGTGCGATAACTTAGCTGATTCACTAGCCTGGGTTCGATTTGCATATTTAGCATGGAATTTTTCTTATGTTGAGAGGACTTAAATGGGGCTTTAGAACGACACTATAAGAAATTTACTATTTCATACAATTTTAAAAATTGCATTCACCATTGTGGACAATGATTTAAAATTTCAACGTTCAGTCATAAGTAACATGCTTTTGTGAAATCTTAACGATATAACAGAATTTTATAAAAGCTCCTTGAAGCAGAATTTCAAGCCACATTACTTATTATATAGAATTCCCTGGAGAAACAGTTTTAATTCTTTATTCTGATGCTGGGTGATATTGTTTCTTACAGATGTGTAAGTAATTGTTATTCTTTGCTTCCGATTTTGGCCCCCCTGTTAATTGGCTTGACATTTGTGAATTCCATTGGATTACATTTTTGAAGAACAATTTTCGGTTAAATATTTTATATATTCGTTGATATCCTTTCATTTATAAATTTGTAAGTTTTGATTGATTTCTCTTATTTGCTGTAAACAAAGACTACATCTTTACTTGCTCTTTACTTAGCATCTAATCGCCAGCAATATATTACTCTCCCACGTGTATTCTATCTTCGATTATGTCTTTGTTTCTGGTATGGCTTATTAATGTTTTGTTCGTATGTATACTTCATAACGTTCTCTTCATTTAACCATTCCCCTTTTATTCCATGCTGCCGTTATATTTTTTGTTCCTCTTTTTTCATTGCTTTTGTCATATTTTTCTACGGGTTGTAAATCCTTTTGACAACAAGTTACTAGCTTGATGCACAGCGCCCTATCACTAGGACCAGAGTTTTCTGTCGGGGTTTTCCTTCCCTTAAGCCCTGTACAGACGGAGAAATTTCTGGTACTAGATATGGCGCCATACGATGGTACAAATCTTGCGCCACTGGTTGTATCCCATCTAGCATGGACGTATTTACACACGGCTCCACTTCAGATAACCTCAAAATTACTGTTGCTTGAGAAGCCCCATCGCTCGTGTAAATATCTGCAGCGGCCGTGCTGGTCCCTTTTGTGGGTTGACGATGGTTCCTTGAGAAACATCGATGTTTCAAAGCAACACATTGTGGGCTTGTAAATTTGTTGCCCTCCAGAGTCATTTTTTGGATTTATTTACTTTGTTAAACTCTGTAACAAAAGTGGTGTGTAAACTTTTAATCTTATTTGCAATTTCCACGTTTGTTAAAGCCTTATTTCTTTTGATGCATTACATGCATTTTTTCAAAGCCCTTTGTCTTGCATGCTTATTATGCGAATTGTTGTAGAGGCATGCTCCTTTGCTATAAGCCGCAGTGAACACATCTGTCGCAGCTTTGGATCATTCCATGTTTAGAAATGTATAGAAAATAATAAATAAACACCAAATAGTATTATATACAAGCTTAAGGACTCAGCATAACATATAAAATCAAAGCTGCAATCAAACCATGTTCTTGGAATGGCTACCAGATGATAAGGAATATAGCTTCGTTCACTGGCATGCCATTTGGAAGCAATGTCAGGGCATGCCAGTAGATGAAGCACACACGGAGATATTTTCTGTATGGCGCCATCTCTTGTACAAGAAATGTCTCCGTCTGTACAGGGATTTAGACAGTTTTGGACCACTCCAAGTATTTATTTTCCTCACCCTCTTCCATATCTGGAGAACTTTTCCCAATCCGCCACATGAAAGCTCAAGTGATGGTTGTAAACTAATAGGTGCATTGTAGAATGAGATTTTGCAGTCTGAAGTCCTGGTACCTTATCGTCAACTTCTCTGCTTTAGCTGTGCAGTGAGGCGAAGTATATTACGAAATATGAAAATTGCTTATCGATATTATAAATGCCTTTACTGCCTTTATAGTAGATACTCGTGTTACAGAGTTAAAGCAGAGACGTGTCGATACGTCAGTAAACGTGATTCTCTAAAGCGTCTAATAATTCATACGACAGACTACTGAGCTGCATTTATCTAAAACACACTGTACATACTCAGTATCTACCACCACCATAATATGATAAAGAGTGCTGTTTGAAATACTGGAAAATATAAACGAAGAATAGAGAAATGGTTAACGTCAGACAAAGTAGTACTGTGGACATAGGTTTTATATTTTAAGAAGCTGTGTCTTTATCCTATGAAAAGTACAAAATTCAAAAAGAGCAAAACGGACGTTACAAGAAATTTACACACTTTTATTTACCGAATGACTAAGATTTAATGAGAATAATTGGGCACATTTTGAGAAAATAAAAAATAACAAAAGTTCCGTACGCTATACCTTGGAGGGAGAGGAATTCCTTGGAAAGTTTTACTTGCATTCTTAAAAATAGCTTAACTATATATTAACTAGATCTAATTGTTCTTCCACACGAGCCCTATGCTGGACAAGGTTGGAAAAACAATTAGGCGACTGAAAAATTCAACGCCATAGCCGGGATTTGAACCACGAATCTCCCGGTCTCCGTTCGGTTGCTCTAACGAATGAGCTACCTTGGCAACCTGCCGGCATGGAACTAAATTCTCCAGCTGATTCACGTTTTTCCCGGTAAACCACAAGGAGATCTCAAATTGTATTGAGATGACAAGCCCCAATGGCGACTTGCAATGTTATAAGTACTTTAAGTTCCGGACTCCATAGTTTCAACCACTATTAGGTCAATTAATGAAATTAAGTGTTCTTCCACAAGAGCCGTTTGTTGGACAAGGTTGAAAAGGTTGAGTAATATCTTATACTACTTCTATGCTTCTGACAGTTGGAGAGGAAGCCTCTAAGTCTCAATGTCTAAGTTATCTCATGTTGCAGAATTTTGCAGCATTGGTTGTGGAACGACAGCTGTACTTTTTCATCCTTGTGATACTCTAACGCACGTAAAGCAATAACAATCGTAGTACTGATGCACTTTATACACATTATGGATCTGGAATTATGGATAAACTTTACACAAGCTTTAAAGAGAATATCTCATTTTTGGATTGCTAGGTTTGCATAATACATTGTCAGCCTTTTTGTTCCAAAAGGAATAATTTTGACGTCAAAGCTTACGTATGCTATAACGTTATATTCATGCATCAAGTAATTTGTACTTACAGCTTCTTTTTTGTACTATGCTTTGTTGACTCGAGCTGTAAAGCAGAGCACTTTACGAGCAAACGCTGTTTTATATGGTAATGGCTGCGCTGCACGCCTGGCTCTGCGCGAGTTGCTTTGCGTCCTCCTTATCGTCTCATTTTACATTCTAAACCCGCTGCATTACAACCCAAGTGTATTAAGATGAATGTGTTCTTTACCCTCAACTAAAAGAAACCCTGTCACAGTCTTGTCACGAGAACACCAGTAAACAGCATGTTCAGAAAGGATATAACCATTGCTATATGAAATATAGAAGATGAAACTTTGTACCTATTCCGTGAAATGCTTTACGTTAAGAAGACGAGATTGGGTTAACAAATGAGTAAGTTCTTGCAAATAAATGTAAATAGTCCCTGGGAGTATAAGAACCAAATACTGCTGATTTAAATATTTCCATAATTGCTGTACTAACGCAATAAGATCGCACGCCACATGCTTAGGTCTCGTTCAGGTTCAGAGAAGTTACTTTAAAAGCTAAAAGTTTACTGAAGCTGCTATTATTCTAGCATATCTGTAGAAGCGTTCCGTTTTGTTACATTTTGTTCAAATAATGGGAGTAAAATATTCTAGAGCATATTTTTAAAATAAACCCACTAAGTTGCCAAATCTGAATATCCCAATTTCATAATTCGTAGTAGTATAATAAGGGAAAGATTTTGCCAAATATCGTGATGAAGCATTGATAAGTTGTTGCTATACCTTCCAACTTTTAGTTAGGAGTAAGCAGAAAACCAGTTTTTGCCCGAGGGATTGACGGTTATGGTAAACCACCAATTTTCCAAATGCTTGTTTATTTGCAATTAAATAAATGAAAGTAATTACAATGTTGCTGATATTCAATTATTTTAATTTTATCTCCTGAACTTTATTGTGCCAAACTTCCCATTCTTCCAGAAATACTCCAAATTGCTTCCCATCCAATGTTTTCCAACCCCGTCGCCCATTAGGGATGGTTTTCGCATTACTGACACTAAACGAATGAAGGCAGACAAACGTATCATTTTATCATGAAGCAAATACCTAATTCATACTGAGTTGTCCCAAAATGGCCCCCCTCCGAACATTTTCCAGCCCCTTTCACGTTAGTAAGTAGATTTTGCTATACAGCTCCTAAGAGAATGAGAACATTATTTGTATCTTTATTTCAAAAAGGTGTTGAGAAAACAGGCCCATTCGTGCTGAAAAACCTCAAAATTGATTCCCGCTCTCTTTCACCTTCCCTCTTCACGCCATCTTTTCCATTAGGGAAGGGCTTTTGCGATAACACCCCACAACTTGTTCTCTAGAACATGTAACAGTTTTCCTATTGAAAAGCCTCCAAACTGCTTCCGGTTGAGCAATTTTCAATGATAATACCAAAGATTAAGAGATTCATATGTTTATTTAACACAAGTATTTGAGAAAACAGGTCTATTCTTGCTGAGAGTCTTCGAAACTGTCTCCCGCCGAACAATTTTCGTTCCTCCTCCTTGAGGGTAAGTTGGAGTGACTATGTGACGTCGGCTTAACCTGACATCGAGGCCTTAAATGATAGCCGATGCCATCACATCCCTAACTGACTGACATTATAGGCGGGAGAAGGGGTTGCTCTTTAGCTGGGAGGCCCGGTAAGGATCAAACGGTTCAGGAAGTATAGTTAGCGTCGGTGTGCAACAATTACCAGTAACTCTGGTTCCAAAATTATTTTAATTATCTGAGTTCTGCCCCACTCTATCTGATTTTGATAGAGGTACGCTTTGCAGCTGAGGTAGTCACCTGGTGTGACGAGGAGCTCCGGCGATACATGTTCTGCGTGCCCTACTCCGAGCTGATTATCACCCCGTTAATAAACTGATTGTGAATTAAAGAACCCAACGTTAAAGAGTACGGTTACCAAGGTAATGAAAAAGAGAGCGCCCGTTAAAAGGCACTCTCTATGCAGGATGTTTCAGAACCTCTGTGACAATGTCTGAGGAACGATAGATCTCCCAGAGGGAAACATTTTTGGTAAGCAACCTCGATCCTCCAATGCATCGTTACGCAGTTATTCGCCCCTGTTTGAAGCGTATCGGTAGGATGGTTTTGAGAGGCACAGCCAGTACACTGACTTTCTGTTTGTTTACAACCGCTAAATCAAGTGACATCGCCTCTTTTTTGTCCCTTACGTTTGACAGGTATGAGACGCATGTCCAGTGGAATAAAGCTTCCGTTCCCAGTCTCGACAAGCATGGGCATTCGAGCAAGCAAGCAATTACTTCTGAGCTGTTGCCTTTCCAAACTTTGAACAGCAACAGTTTTGATTTCTTCGTCTTTGGTTGTAGCCCGATTGGTGCTGTTTTTCAAGATCATCTGTTCCTTGCTTTTCAGTTTTTCAATATTGTCTATGAATTTCTCCATCTATTTCGCTGTTTTTGGTTTGCAACATTTTTTGGCTGAGGAAAAGTTGTCATACACCACATTTGCTTTTCAAAAGCATCATTTGGCGTTTTTAATTACAGAATGGTAGGCCCAGATCTTCATCAACTGTATAAAGCGTAGCCAATCATTATACCACTTAGTTTGTTCATCTAGTTTCCAAGCCGAAACCACATTTTCAATGTCATGGTTAGCTCTCTCAACACTGCCTTGACTGTGAGTGCCGCGGCTTACCATCAGCGATCTTCAAACAGGAGTACAGTTTGTGTAAAACGTGGTGAGTCCCCCACTCCTGAAGAATTGATGCGCAACAGCACCGACCAGTCCACTTGCATAATAAGAGGTGGGGGTCAGTGTTCCAACTTCTGCGAGCTGAAATGCATGGTAACCTCACACATTTGTTTACAATGCGTTGCGTATGACTACCTCCGAGTTCTGATATCACTTGTTCCCCACCACTCTCACCACTTCTCCTCATTTCTCCTTTCTTGCGCATATGGAGTGTCACGATATATTACACAAGCTATACTTCATGAAGTTTATTAACAGCCTTGTTGGAGAATTCTCTCCCATTATTGGACTGAAAAACCGAATGAGCTCTCAGCAATATAAATATGTCCAAGAGACTGGAGGACAACAAATTTGCTGACCTGATCCTTATAATCTATTATAAAATTGCATCCTCTAACAAATTGAGACTGAAAATCCATAAGATCGACAAAGGAATTAAAGTCTAAAAATATAATGGATTTCATACATTATCTTTTCAAGTCCTTTCTGTTTTATCTTTCACGGTTCAACATCATGACGAGCAATATTCTTGTGTTTAGACGAAATTTGTCTGAACATTCTGTCTCGTCCTCCATGGGCAATTGGCAAATGAGACTCGTGAAGTATATGGAATAGTTTAAAATATTTAACATGCTACTGAAATCTACTGGTACCCTCTTTGACTGATAAATAAATTTACTTTTCCTGTTAGTAATTATGACATAATACCTCTTTAGTAGCCAATAGTCCCAAGATCCCTTCCGATGAAGGCCTTTTATCATTCCACACATCCTCCATCACCCTATAATATATTTCGTCTATGAGAAAATTACAATTTTTAAGTGCTATTACTACGAGTTTGAAAGAGTTCATCCTAGGACAGATTCTTCATCAAACCAATCCGATCTTGTAAAGATTGTGATAATACGTGTGTGACAATATGTTACGAAATACTGAACAACACTTAAGGAAAATACTGGTGTAGTTCGCGTGAGGTAAGGCAAGTCAGTATGCTACGCAATAATGACAGAGTTTGATTCTAGATACGATATATTTTAAAATAATGCTTTGCCTGCTTCGGTTTTCTCATTCTATAACATGTCCAGGAAATGTGTAAAATAATTATTTGCTACATTAACTAAGCATTTTTTTAATTTTATAGACTGCCAAGTCATTTCAGTCAGAATAGATTATAAATTCTTATTGCAATGCAAAAAATTGAGTTACCTCACAGAAGCCCACATCACATTCACTTCTACTAGTATTTCAATATGAACTAAACATACTATGTACTATCGTAATTGAATAAAGCATTTCTCCTTCAGCTTACTTGTGTCCAGAAGTCGAGCTATTTAAAGATATTAAATCTTAAGAATCTTAAGAATTATTCAACATGAATATAAAAGCGTTGGAGCTAAAATAACGTGTCTCTACTCCTAATGTAAAACTGGGTAGTATCCAGTAAAAATAATTTGTAAAACCGTTCCTATAACGACAATTAAATGAATATACCACTTCTCCCCTTTCAAACGGAATAAGCTTTTAAGGGTCATCTATGTAGAAAGTATTTATGTTAACGTGTAGCAACCGACCGGGATAGCTCAGGTAGCTACGTCTGTGGCCCGCATTCGGGAGATCGTGGTTTTGATTCCCGCGGCCTACCTTCCTGACACATGGGTTTTTTCGGAGGTTTCCCCCGGTGGATAGGCGAATACTAGGAGGCTTAATTACATCCCCCGAATTTCCCATACCTCCATTTCATGTCATTATCCTTTCACTTCACCGCGTTTCTGCTTGGATGTTTCAGGGTTGCAAGTGTCGGCGGGAGTCTCGGCGTTTCATGGCAGAGGAAAATGATGCTTCGTTCCCCGGAGTGGGAGCGGTCTCCGAGTCCCGGGCCCCCAGTGGGATATACAAGACTAGCAGGGAGGGGACCCGGTTGTACCAGCTGCCATCTGGGGAGTTTCAATCTGGAAAATGGTGGGGAACCTGTCATATGCCCTGTCGTGCCTCCTGGTCCTGCCGCCCTCTGTCTCCTCTCACCTCACCCTACCTCTCAGGAACAAAAGATCTCCACAGGTTGAGGTGTTAAGTCTCCTTCCGCTCCTAGTCATAGTCCTAGAGTGTAACACTAAACAGCTGATTCATAATTCACAATAAAACAAATTGTATTACCATGGGTCATGGAATACATTGCTAAAGCAATTTTCGCCAGAATGTATCCTCCTTTAATCGGTACAATGAATATATGATGGTAGTAGAAGCTCGGGGTGCGTAAAGCTTAGACTCCACATTCCTCTTCTTAGGCTCTGGGAAAACCTAGGAAACTTTACCAAGACACACTACTCCCAACTACAGATGTGAGCGGTAACAGAGAGAGAGACTGAAGCACGGAAGCTGAAAACAGCAATTGGGGACATGCCATGCTTTTTCAATGCGTTAGCTTGTAATTTAGGCCCCCGAGATGATGGGTTCAAACCCGGCGGAGGGCGATGGATTTTTTTCGGACGTAAAAATACTTAGCAAGGCTTCCTTTGGAAGGGAAGGAAAATGTGTGGTCCCGTGCCGTAAATTTACGGCACGTGAAAGCAACTCAAGCCTGATATAAAGGCCTCTGAGCACACTTTCCGGTCTTTCATGACCAATATAGAATGGCACACTAAGAACCATAGTAACCAAACGCGTAAGCAATTAAATACAACTCAATTTAATTTTTTGTATTGTAGGTTTTTCGTCCTTCGAGGATCGCAAACAACAATAGATAACAATAGTGCATTTTTCTGCGGTCACCACATACGAAAATCTTGGAGTTTACTGGCTTCCGAGCTCACGTAGCTTCTTATATTAAACGTTCACGTTTACGAAATTGTTTGGGAATGATAACGTAGAATAAGCTCGTCACAAACTTTTATATTCGTGTCTCGTTTACGGTTAAGTTTGTTTGCGAATACCCCTTTAGAGTTAGTAACACATAATGTCACAAACGTGATTTTATCAAACAAAGAAGGCGCATGAATAGGAAGAATATATACAAAAGTTTTCAAAAGTAAGGAAGGAAAATATGTATTTGAAACCAGCAATGTTATCATACGGTTGTGCAACGGATAAAATCAAATGTGACAATGGCTCATCTATTCTCCCGGAAGGGAAACGTATTTGTTTTATTTTTAAACTGTTCTCAGTTTCTGATTCTCGGCTGGCAGATTCAATGGTTGAAAGCATGGAATAAATCCACTTCACGTGACAAAATGAGGGGAACACAGAACCTTTCGGCGCATAGTCACACAAGTAGCAATTTGCTTCAAAATAGGGAAAACACTGGAGAAAAGTACTAAAAAAAATCTGATGTGTTACACTCACATGACTTTCTCTACTCTTGTACAAACAATTTTTACAAACGCTTATTCTCCATATGCTTCATGTTAATCGAGATATCGAGATGTCAATATTATTGCTAATTTTCTTGTGGATGCAAGGGGAATATGGTAGGTTTTAAGCGATAGTCAAATATTTTAACGCTGGTTGCTATGTGGTGCATTCCATTCTCTTTGCATGTCCAGGACATAAAAAAAATGAATAACGAATTTGAGAAAAAGTATAAGTATTGGAAAATTTAAGGGAATAACAAGTAATATCTTGAAAACGGTTCACTCAACAAAAGAAATGTATATGACATAAATTGTGTATTTTAACGCGATCTACATTTTTTGTGTAGTAAAATTTTGTCTATCTCTTATGATTTACCAGTTATGCAAAACTCGTTCACAATGAAGAATACTTTTGGAGACATTCCCAGAAAATTCGAGATATACATTTTATTTCTCATGACAATATCTTAAACATACGACATTTTAATCAAAATCGTTAGAGCAATTTTAGAGAAAATTAAAATTTTCGAAAAATGTTCCATGTAAAGGGTAGTCTGGGGTGGGGGGATTTTCTTGAAAACCTTCGTGTCGCATCTCTGGAAGATACTGAACCTAAATACCAAGTTTGGTGTTTATCTGACTGTTCGTTTCTGAGTTATGCTGTTCACAGACACACACACGGACATGTTTCCAAAAATGCTTTTTTTCTGATTCAGGGGGTCTCAAAACATGTATTTCCGGTGAAATCTGGGTATCCAATTTTTGGGTGGAATACAATACTTCCCCTACTTACTATACGTAGTAGAGAAAGTAAAAATTGAATCATTAATAACGGATATCTTGTAAATGGCTGATGATACAAAAAAGTTATTTGAAACAAATTGCGTGTTTTAAAGAGATCTACATTTTTTGTTGGTACGTTATCGTCTATAGCTTAAATTTAATAGTTATACATGATTCTGCAAAATTCCTTCCAAATGAAGAAGACTTCAAGGCTATTCCCAAAAAATTCAAGATATACATTTTATTTGCCATGTAAAGTTCTTTAATATCTATATCACATTTATCAAAATCATCAGAGCCATTTTTAGAAAATAAAAGATTTCTAAAAATGTTCCATGTAAAGGGTAGTTTGGAGTGGGGAGATTTTCCTGAAAATTTCCTTATTGCATCTTTGAAAGGTACCAAGTTTGGAATTTATCCGACTTTTCGATTTTGAGTAATGCTGTTGAAACACACCCACACACCTTTTTCTAAAATGCTTTTTTTGGATTCAGAGAGCCTCAAAACTGTATATCCGTGAAATCTCGGCATAAAATTTTTGGGCGGAATGCAATACCTTCTCTGCCTACTATGTAGCTAGGTGGTAGGAAAGAAAAACTTCTTATGTGTTGCATTTGCATGATTTTCTCCACCCACCATTGGTTTTTACTTTCTCTACTACGTACAGTAAGTAGGGGAAGTATTGTATTCCACCCAAAAATTCTATACCGAGATTTCACCGGAAATACATGTTTTGAGACCCCCTGAATCCAAAAAAATCTGATGTGTTACACTCACATGACTTTCTCTACTCTTGTACAATCTATTTTTACAAACGTCTATTCTCCATATGCTTCATATTAATCGAGATATCGAGATGTCAATCTTATTTGTAATTTATTGTAGATGCAAGGGGAATATGGTAGCTTTTAAGCGATAGTCAAATATTTTATCGCTGGTTGCTATGTGGCGCATTCCATTCTCTTTGCATGTCCAGGACATAAAAAAATCTGATGTGTTACACTCACATGACTTTCTCTACTCTTGTACAATCTATTTTTATAAACGCCTATTCTCCATATGCTTCATGTTAATCGAGATATCGAGATGTCAATCTTATTGGTAATTTTCTTGTAGATGCAAGGGGAATATGGTAGGTTATAAGCGATAGTCAAATATTTTAACGCTGGTTGCTATGTGGCGCATTTCATTCTCTTTGCATGTCCAGGACATAAAAGAAATGAATAACGAATTTGAGAAAAAGTATAAGTATTGAAAAGGTTAAGGAAATAACAAGCAATATCTCGAAAACGGTTCACTCAACAAAAGAAATGTATATGACATAAGTTGTGTATTTTAACGCGATCTACATTTTTTGTGTAGTAAAATTCTGTCTATCTCTTACGGTTTACCAGTTATGCAAAAGTCGTTCACAATGAAGAATACTTTTGGAGACATTCCCAGAAAATTCGAGATATACATTTTATTTCTCATGACCTTATCTTAAACATGTGATATTTTCATCAAAATCGTTAGAGCCATTTTTGAGAAAATTAAAATTTTCGAAAAATGTTCCATGTAAAGGGTAGTCTGGGGTGGGGGGATTTTCTTGAAAACCTTCGTGTCGCATCTCTGGAAGATACTGAACCTAAATACCAAGTTTGGTGTTTATCCGACTGTTCGTTTTTGAGTTATGCTGTTCACAGACACACACACACAGACACACACACACACAGACACACACACACACACAGACACACACACGGACATGTTTCCAAAAATGCTTTTTTTGGATTCAGTGGGTCTCAAAACATGTATTTCCGGTGAAATCTCGGTATCGAATTTTTGGGTGGAATGCAATACTTCCCCTACTTACTATACGTAGTAGAGAAAGTAATAATCATTCCGGTTACATTTTTAGCATTTCCGTTTTTGGCACAATAAAAGCGTGCGAAAGTCACTTTAGGGTGCTAGTTCCGTTTGCGGAAAAAAGGAATTTTGCGTACGTATGTTTTGTTCTGGATGGCACTTTTAGCATCCAAAATGATTTTAACCCAGTTTAACTTCAAAATAGGTGCGTTGTTGTTTGCTGTTATCATCATCATTACGTTGCATTAAAGAGCACTGCTAACCGGAAGCGCGATTTCACTTTCTATTCTCGTCGAGGACCTAATCTGTACACCACTTTACAATAGAAAATCTAATTTAATACTCAAACAGCGTCCTTTCTGAATATGCAATGAATTACTATTGCGGTCGCTCACCATAAGTGTTTCACTGGCGACAGCGTATAAATGTCAGAGACGTGGTCTCAATATTTTCACAGAATGTACTCCTACGTCGGTAAAGGCGAACTCCGATCATCTCACCTAAATATCACGCCTTTTAACACTGATTTAGATAATATTTATTATGCAACAAAATTGCCATATTTTGGTAGGAGGGAGCATACAATAACAAATTTGTTTATTAAAAATGAGGAATTCAAATTTTAAACATTAAAATTTGAACACAGAGTCTATAACAAAAGAATCTGCTGGACTTTAGAACTATCATCTCAATTGTTTTGTTATAATGCTAGCGCGACTGAAGAACCGATGCAACGGAGACTCTCCGTCTCTGAGTTTGTTTTTAATTTATGGGCGCTCTATAACTGATGTGCTCCTTAGGGTCCCATTCTATTATTGGACTGAAAGACCGGTAATTTTGCTCAGAGCCAAAAAGCTTGAGGTTCTTTTACGTACCTTAAATCTACGACACGGGACCACCACCTTTACTTCCTTCCCAAAGGAAGCCATGCCAAGGATTTTTACGCCGAAAAAAATCCGTCGCCCTCCGCCGGGTTTGAACCCGCGATCTCGGGAACTGGAGCCTAGCATGGTAACCACTACACCACGGAGGACGACTCTCTCTCCGTCTCTGCCTGCACTCTACATGTTATTTGGGTTACTTTTCTTAAAATTAAACAATAGTTTTTGAAAACATTATAATCTTTATCAAATATTTTCGTACTCAAAGAGGGTCTTAAAACCTTTAATTTAAGTCCTCCATCCTTTCTCTATGTTATGAACTACAGAATTATTAGAAGTTCAAAGTTTCAGATTAATTTTTGTGATGATGTGATGTTTATAGACTTGAAGATTTAAAAATAAATTATTTCAAAGAATTGCAACACTGTTGCTGCTTTACTTTATTGGAATTGGACAAGTATAAATGCTTCCAACTATGCCTGTTCGTTGATTAGGGGTGGTATATACAGTGTAAGATTTTAACAGCTTTGTCCTATCAAAATCCAAATCAACGCAGAAAGTATACTCACAAAACAAAACATACTCCAATACAGATATGGGCATTCTTGACCCCGCGTGTCAAGGGACCTCCACCCCTCCCCTTCTCGTTAACATTTGCAATACACAAGCGATCTTCTAATCTAGTGGTGGAACACTAATGTACGAAATTGTGAGATTCATTTCACAACAGTTAGTCGGACATTTAGAGGCCTTTCATGTTTTGTAGTATTAAATATGTTGCAATGTACTGTGTGTATGTACAATATATATAATTATATAGTATGGAGAAGCTGCATTTGGTAACAACAAAAGGACACAAATAATAATTAAAACTATAAACAATAGCAGTAGATATTACAGGTTATGCGGTTAAATTAACGATAATACTGCCACCAGGCGGGATTAAGTGCTAGTGTCGCCGAATTAAAGAAATTAGGTTAATCGGCGACAATAGCGCTAACTCCACCTTGGGGATTAAAAAAAGAGGCAGGAATTATTGAAAATGGAACCGTTAAGCTGTAAGAAATGCTTTATCTATGTTTATTGAAAACAAAATAAAAATCCGGCGACACTAGACTCAAAACAACTTTGGAGATTGGGGGAAATAAGGTGGCAGGAATATTGAAAAACAAACCCGATAAGCTGTAATAAATAATTTTAAAAATATATAAGTTTATTTATTAAAAAACTTTGGGATTAAAAGTTCCCGCTATTTATGTTCTTCCGGGACACTAGCGCCACGCCTACCTTGGAGATTAGAAAAAAAGGTGGCAGGTAGTAGCGAACACGAAAGCCGTAATAAATGCTTAATATATATTATTACTGAAAAAATACAATACCCTAAAACAAGATTGTGTCAAATAAAAATTACATTGAGGCAGGAATAAAGATAAAAGTAAACGAAAACGCCGGGGTTAAATCGTGAAACCGGAGGGTGATGAGGATGAATAGCGATAACCTGGTGGAAAAGAATGCTGGACAGCTTACCTATGATGAAGGAGGTAGAACGCTGAACGAAAGGACGAAGTGTAACTGAGTGAGTGAACCTAGCAAAAATGAAAAGCGGCCACCTAGGAAACCTTTCCGCCATGTTAGCTGGAAATGAGACACGATGGCGGCTTTTGGGAGTAAAACTTCCCGCCTTTTAGGATAATCCGGCGACACTAGCGCCACGCCCAACTTGGAGATTAGAAAATAGGTGGCAGACAACATCGAAAACAAAGGTTAAGTCGTAATAAATACTTAATATATATATATATATATATATATATATATATATTGTATTGAAAAGAATACCATAAATTGACAGCCACTATATTAGAAAAAAGGTTGGGAAAATTCTGTTCCTGATGTGTGGAAAGGTTAGACCACACCATAAAACAATATGGCGCCGAAAAAGAAAATGAACCTGATGCCAGGAATAACGTTAAAGCAAACTTTTAAGATATAAAACTATGAAATTATGGTGAAATGGATAGTAAGTGAAGGAATGAGTACGAAAACGTCGGGGATAAATCGTGCATTCCGGAGGGTGAGGAGGATGGATAGCGATACCCTGGTGAAAAAGAATGCTGGACTGCTTTCCTGCGATGAAGGAGGTAGAACGCTGAACGAAAGGACGAAGTGAAACTGAGTGAGTGAACCTAGCAAAAAATGAAAAGGTGTTGATGTGAGTGACGTCACAAAAAAGTGATAATCCTGCTACCAGGGGGATTAAGCGCTAGTGTCGTCAGAATATTGAAGCAAATGGCGGAGAATGTATCACCAAAAGCGGCCAACTTGGTAACCATTCCGCCATGTTGGCGGGTAGTTATAGACACGTCCGAAAACAAGATGGCAAAAGAAACATGTCGGTTACGAAATACCCGGGTGGAAATCGTGGAAGGTAATACCTAGGAGGACCAAGCACGAATAGTGACTAGGAACGGCATTGGACATTAAGCACTAGTGTTCTTTGGTTAAGAAAAAACAAATGAGTGAAGATGTGGCATCAAAGGCACCCATATTGGATTTAAGGAATGAAATCAAGCCAAGTTGGTGAGAAAAGTGCTTGAGATTACTTGTTTCCAAATTCAGGTTGGATTAAGAAAAAAAGCCGCTATCTTTGATCTTAGGCGGACATAATTCCTTAATCCGTCGCTACTAGCGCTTCAAAAAGTGGGAAATAGGTTTTCTCCGAAAAATGGTGGTATGGAATTTCGAACAACAAAGCACTTAAACCGTAAGAGAAACGTGATATAATGAATACGAAATACCAGGGGTGAAATCGTGGAAGTTAATATTCTTGTTGTGCGGAAACACAATGCAGTAGAGCGAAGGAAATAAGTGATACCCTGGCGTTTTCGTTTACTTTTATCTTTAATCCTGCCTCAATGTAATTTTTATTTGACAAAATCTTGTTTTAGGGTATTCGATTTTTTCAGTAATAATATATATTAAGTATTTATTACGGCTTTTATTTTCGATATTACCTGCCACATTTTCTTCTAATCTCCAAGGTGGGCGTGGCGCTAGTGTAGCCGTAAGAACATAAATGGCGGGAACTTTTAATCCTAAAGTTTTTTAATCAATAAACGTATATGTTTTTAAAATTATTTATTACAGCTTATCGCGTTTGTTTTCCAATATCCCTGCCACCTTTTTTTCCCTAATCTCCAAAGTTGTTTTGTCGCTAGTGTCGCCGGATTTTTATTTTTTTCAATAAACATAGGTAAAGTATTTCTCACAGCTTAACGCTTCGATTTTCAGTAATCCCTGCCACCTTCTTTTTAATCCCCAAGGTGGAGTTGTCGCTAGTGGCGCCGAATTAGCCTAAGCGGCGGGAAATCATAATCCCATCAGCCGCCATCTTAGTTTCCAACATGGCCGCTTTTGGCGCCAAACTTTCTCGCATTTTTTCGTTAATCTGGCGATATTAGTGCTTAATCTCCCTGGTGACAGGATTATCGTTAATCCTACCGCATAAGCTGTAATATCTACTACTAGCAATAGAAATAAATATTAAACATTTTCCAACTGTATATAAAACACTAACTGAAAATAATTATAATCTACAGATATTCATGGAAATTCGCCTTATTTAAAACAAACAAATTTTTATATAGCAATAAATTATTTTAGTAACATTTTGATTGTTATTATACTCATCTGTTTACCGTTACACATTGAGGTTGACGATTTCTATATAAATGACCTTTAGGAGCGTATTTCGTTTTTAGTATAGCTAGCGATGGTTTAATTCCACAGAGGGCCATTGCTTTAACAAATGAATTGTTTAATTTGTATTTTCTCAAAATTATATAAAAAAGCATGAGATAGTACCCCTGTATCCAATTAGCACACTAACAAAGCCAACTGAAGCAACATATTTATTTACTGTAAAAACTGTAAGTGTTGAGTATTCTTGATCCATTCGGTTTCTCTTCCCTATAGGTCAATAATTAATCATTTCTTACGGCAGCCTAGAAATGTCCAGTCTTTGTACGTGGAGTGTGCATTTATTTTTATATTCCTTTATTTTATAATTTAAATGTAATACGTTTATTTAGTCATTTCCTATATGTTGTATTTTGTAGCGTGCTGATATTGCTTTTAAAACACCATTTAATTTACGTGGATTCTTCTTTTATCTTTCTCAATGAATGTCTATGTCTTCCTCCCACATTATATTCTGGCACTGATAACTTTATAAGATTTTAATAGGAAATTGGAGATTTATGTACAAAACATATTTTAATCAAAAAGTTACTCACTCTTTAGGAAATAGATAACTTTTCATTTAAACGGTTGTTTAAAGTTGGGGGATGCCGTTAAAAGCCTCGAGTCGGATCTTTGAAGGATGTTGGATCAAATACGATTCTTCGGTTTTTAGTTATGATGTCCACACACACACACACACACACACACACACACACACACACACACACTCTGTCAGTCGTATTCACTCACGAAGTTTAAATATTTTGATCTCGAAACCTATGCTTCTGATAAAATTTCAATAGGAAACCTTTGGTTGCAATTCTATAGCTCCATTACCTATAGTACGGAAGCAGAAGAGAAATAAAATGTATTGGAAAAACGATTACATAATGCGTGTGTGCGGGCATGAAGAACAAAGTCCAGTGTGCTTTATGAACATAAATCAAGGTTTTCGCGGATTTCTCTCATTCTAAACAAATATCTACACACACACAAAAAAAAAGAAAACATCGTTACTTTATATTTTGTCTAAAACATTTGTATTTACTTTAACTGTCATACATCTGAGATATTGGCTTGAGGAATATGAATCTATATCATCTATTGAATATTACAGAGAGAGAAAATTAGTATGTATGTATGTGTATGTAGGGTAATCTCAAAAGCCACTCAAGCGATTCACCATTCAAAATTGAATTCGCTCTGACGAACATGGGGCTATAAAGCACGTAATTTCATTTCATAGGTTATTAAAAGATTAAAAAGGATTTAAAAAAACCTTGTACTTGAATACGAATACTTTGGACCTATAAAAGAGCATATTTACGAAGAAGGTCTTAACTTTTAGTTGAGAATGCCATGAGTAGAAAGTAGTTGTTACTGCAGAGAAATATGCATGTAAAATACGAAAAATGATGCGGACATTTCATTCCAAACTATATATATATATATATATATATATATATATGTGTGTGTGTGTGTGTGTGTGTGTGTGTGTGTGTGTGTGTGTGTGTGTGTGTGAACATGATTTAGCAATTAAGACACATCAAAACAAAAAGAGAAGAGAATCTGTTTACATCGCTACGACACGTATACGATACCAGTGCCAAAATAATTTGATAACCCTTAAGTAAGAAAATTTTGCTGTATTTCCTTTGTACATATGGTGCAATAAACTTCTTCAGCAGAGCATCCAAATAATAGCACAAAGAAAGAAAGTTTCTAACATTAGAAATCAGTGAGCGTAATTGTTTAATTAACAACTGAGAAAATTGTATTTCTCGATGGTCGCTATATTTCTTTCCCAAAGAAGTTTATTTGGTGGCCTGGGAACGTTGAATCTAACATATTTAGCAGCTTCACCCCTATTTACTTGTATTTATATGCTAAGGATTTCTGTATTATGTAAAAATTAAATCCAATTTTTATGTTCTTAACAACTACGCGACCAAAGCGATGGTACAAAGGTTTAAAAATCCACCTTCTGTAATTATTATCGAAAACGTTGCTCGGCTATTGGAAGATTGTCCCACCTCCAAGGGTACTTATAGACTATGCAGCATTTTCAGAACTTGGAAGCTTCTGGTTAGAGGAGAGGTTAAGGATGTCAAACATTGGTGGAATGTTTGACATCCTTTTGCGCGAATATCAGGAGATTTCTCATCCGTTATTAGGATTAAAAATATACAAAGTTATAAAAATCTTATAGATCATTGTGCTATAACGTCAAAAGGAACGGTAGTAAATTATATTATTTAAATCGCCACTAGAGTTAAAAATGTACCCTTTCATCGTCGGGCAGGCAACTAGTAGCTTATAAACCTCACTGTTATTACATTTTATGTAAATGTTAACTAGTAATACATAAACAAAAATTACTAAAGAAAAAACGTAGAAGCCATTGAAGTATGCCATTTTTGTCAACTAACGTTTTTGTTTCTCATCATTATATACCTAGAGTACGCAATACCAAGTCATACATTTTCGACTTGCTGTTTAACGTCAGATTGTCGTCCTAGCCTCCTCTATGTGCCCATGTATCTATAACAACATATCGGAAGTATTTCTAGTGAGGTTTTACTACCTTTAAAAGAAAGTAGCACATACGAAAATGTTTCTTTTCACTCACTATCACCTCAGTCCTCATTTGGGGCAGAGTTGAGATTCTCACAAATCAGCTATACTGATCAAAACACTTCAGATAATTTTGTGAATCATCCTGAAGATCAATTTGAAATTTGTTTATACATGTAGAAGAATGCCGATACATGCAAATCTGATTTGTAACTTTGCATAATCCATTTTCAATGAATTTTTCGATTTTGCAGGAATTCGTTGTACCTAAAAGATGTGCTTTCTTGCTAATAATTTGCATTCATCAGCACGTTTCTCTATCTTTGAGCCGTCCAGATTCTAACCATTTTAATTTCATTCTTAAAAAGCTATTTTAGCACAAATTGACACAATCTTAAAGGCTTTTGTACTAGTTCTTCGTTAAATTTGTGATAAATCTGGTCTGATGAAATACTCCACGGGTTTTATTTTTATTTTTATTTGGACGATAAATCATCATAATAAGTCTTCCTACGCATTACGATACCTCAAACAGTTGACAAATTTATTTCTCCTTCGAGGAAACTGGCCTCAAATTTTGTAACCTTAGCTCTAATTTTCCTAAACTACTCATAGGGAAGATTTTTCTTTCTTTCTTGTATCTTTTTACAAGGTTCTAAAAAGCGCTATAGTCAAAGCTCTTTCTAATTTGGTGTGACAACTTCCAAACATTCAAGTTTATTCCTCATTTCTCGTTGTCTAGTTCGTATTGTTTTCTCAACTAATTTTCTAGGAGACGGTAAGCCTACAGAGATTTTGGATGATGCCTTCATATGAGTACGGCTTAGTTTTCGTTTGACTACTTATTCTCAGTGGTTTTCTCAGGTTATTTAGTTCTTTATTTTTGATAGTTTTCTTAAGTGCGTTTTTCGATTATTCTCTCTAATCAGGGTTATGGATTTTGTTAGAATCAATCATGAACACTATCAGAAGATAACAAATCCTAACCTCCATTCCTATAAAAGTGAGGATGGAGTGGGACGGAGGTGAGAATTTCAAGGGAATTAATCTTTTTTGTCTTTTCCTTTTTGACTACACTGTTCAGCTTAGTTATGCCATTGCTTTCCCGCCAAACAACGAGGTTAGGAAAGAAATGTTTCAAATTCACGTTATGTTTTCGTACCAAGAGGCAAACTGAGACGTAATTGATAATGCAGGATCGAACACAACACCGAGTAATGTTAAAAGGTTACAGAACTTCCGTAGTTATTAAGGAATCAATTAAATAAAGCCAATAAACGAGCTTATCTTCCTGCTAAGTCTTTGCACATCAGTCTCAGACTTCAAGCTGCACTCTTCCGGCGGCAAGAGAAAGAGACATTTCTTGGAATGGAGGTGAGAGAAAAAGAAGAACCAAGAAAAAGCATACGTGCCTTCTCTGTTGCAGAGGCACAAAAATATTGTTAATATAAAACATTATACTCTATTTATTTCGTCTCAAGATAGGCTTATCGAAGCACGAATAATTAAAAGAAAATACCTGATCACAAGTGCTTAACGGTTGTCACTCGAGTGGAAACAAGCGACGGAGTGAGAGATTAACGTATATTTTGGGTACATAAAAATTAGAGTGATAAAAGAATTAAGTTTTCAGTGGTTGATAACGTAAAGGATGATTTATTTTTATATGATTATGATTTATTTTTTTATTATAACTAAATTATAGGTATTACTTTAAGAAAAACAGGGAAGGGAAAATTTGGAACATACCGGGGGATATCTATTGTAAAATTCTTCATAAACACTCATTTAGAAATTCTTTAATTTACTGTCCCTGTGTAAACGAAGCTAAGACTTTATTGCTCAATTTGAGATCACTTCTGTGCAAATATTTGTCCTGGATTTCGTAACCTGAATAGAGCAACTTGTTATATAAATATTGTAGTATATAAAACAGATAATATGTAAATTTGTAATGGATGGAGAGCCTAGTCTGAGTGTTGTACATCAGACTAGTTCTAGTATGTGCGTGCGTGTATGCGTGGGTGTGTGTGTGTTTGTGTGCGTGGAGTAATGAATGTTTGCTTGGATATAATGGCAAACATGACTAGGGCAAGCCGGAGGCATTTCTAACGAAGATTCAACAGAGGAGATTGGTTAACAGGTGCACTAGAGAGACGCTTAGAGCACTGTAAATCTGCAATTACAATTTCGTATATCTTTATTCTTTCATTCTAATTTTTTATATTTTTATTAGAAGGTTATTTAAAAATTTTACATTATTACCTATTACAAATGCTGTGAGCTTTTTATTGTACTTTTATTTCGTGACCAAATGTATGTATTACATACTGTGTTCCAATTAGTTCAAAAGAAATGAAAAGCGTTAACCACCATGAGGTCCGGGATACGAGCTTATAAGACATTATTTGGCAATAAATGTCCCTTTACCACCACCTTACGTATGTATGTAGATCGCGTGCGAGACATATCCGAAATAAACCAATGTATATAAGAAATGTGAGAAAGACTACGCACAGATTTGGTTAAACTTTGTAGGTTTCCGCTAGAATTAGGCTAAAAAATAGATTACTAAAAACTGACTTTTACTTTACAGAGTCTGTGTGCTCATCCTATAGAGGCACTTAAACAAGAAGTACCTCAACAAGCAGTAGAAACAACGGGTTATAATGTAATTACGCATAATATGGCAACGTGCTTTCCCTCCAAGTTTAAAGGTAAACATAACAGCAGAGGGGACTTTGCAATGGAAACATTCGCCTTCAGGAAGGAGTTAAGAACACAAAGTTTATACGGCCTTCAATAGACTGTAACAAAATCACAGTTGTGGATGTCTGACATTTGCTTGGATCATTGAAGTATTTTTGGAAACTGGTGTTTAAGAGAGGGGGATGGTAGTTTCAACCAAGTCAAATAGCTGTGTAACCTACTATAATATTGACAATTTGTGTTTCAACATTTCTCTGATAATGCAATATGCCTACCAGCTTACCTCTATCATATTAAAGCTCTATCTTTTAGTGAGCAAATGAATGCCACGTGGTCCCATTCATTGCTGAATATTCCATATATTTCTATCAAGGGTTCCCTATTTATGAACCGTTGTCTTGCCTGTTTGTTGCATATTATTACTACTTAGGTGAGAATCGTATTAATCATAGAGGGGCACGTCCTAAAACTTAAATTTCATATTAAGTTTCTTGAGCTATCTTGGAGTGAAAGTACATTAACGTTTTGCTGAGATAATTTCCAGAAAACATATCCCAAAGTTTTCCTGACTTCTATTTTCCAACAACCATCAATTGTACATTCATATACTTTATTAATTACTAAAATTTACTATTTTATAGTTTACTTCGTTACGGTAAATATTTTCCTCCTTTCTGCTTTATGAACATTGAAACTAAAAGAGCTTTCTTGTATTGAAAATTATCTTGGAAATTTAAGGTCACAAATTCAGCAACGTCAACGTGAGTAAATAAAATAATGAAAGTGAAAATGTATTGAATTTATCTTTATTGAAACAAAATAATTGTACAAATAGTTATAAACGAACTGTACATTTTAGCTACGTGATGATGAAAAGCACAATGAAGGACTAAACAAAAACTCTGCCCTCGCCTTATGGAGTTCAAAGCGTATCTTTCTTTACCTTCGAGGTCACCACTCTACTACTGATGACGAAAGAAACGGAACTTCTTCAGTCAACTGTGAACGCAGTGCAGCTTCATGTGTGTGTATAGCTTACCCTTATAAAAGAATGAAGGAGACCGTTATCGCTTTCTTATCTATGAACACGGACTTTGTTTCGTCCCTTCGTTAAGTTGGAAAAAGGCATTTTACTTACACAGTCCTAAGGACCGTTCTAGCGTGTTTAAGAATTCCAGATCTTCTTCGCGTTACTTCCACTCTATTTACAGCTACATCCAACTTCTTAATATTAGCAATTCATTAATATATCCATGTTTGCTATTATTTCTTCATTTGTGTGCTTTTTTCCTACAGACCTCGAAAAATTAATATCGGAAGCTAATAAAGGATTTTTCTTTAATACCTAATATAACAGACAGAAAGAAAGCTTGCCGAATGATATACTTGACGTCTTTCCTTCATTCTTTTTTCTTACACTTCTTTAATTTTCGCTACTGTTTACCTATAATAAGTAGAGGAAGTAGTGTTCCACCCAAAAATTCGACACCGAGCTTTCACTTGAAATACGCATTTTAAGATTCTCTGAATCCAAAAATCCAGCATTTTTGGAAAGAGGTCCGTGTGTATGTGTGCCGGTGTGTGTGTGTGTGTGTGTGTGTGTGAACAGCATAACTCAAAAATATAAGGCAGTTAAATACCAATCTTGGATTTAAGTTCAGTGCTTCGAAAGATACGATGCGCAGATTGCAAGAAAATCCCCCAACCCAAAATATTTTCGTTATTTTTTATTTTCTCAAAAATGGCTTTAATAATTTTGATTAAAATACTAAATGTATAAGACATTTGCATGATAAATGAAATGTATATCTTGAATTCTCTAAGAACAGCCTGTGAAGTCTTCTTAATTCTAAATGGGCTTTTATAACGCAAACCGTAAGAGATATACAGAATTTATTACACATAAAATGTAGATCTCGTTAAATCACAAACTTTATGCGAAATAAATATTTTTGTGGCATTAACTATTTCCGAGGTATTCTTTATTATTGGTTTGAACCGTCAACAAATTTATACTTTTTCAATTTATCTTTTTCCATGCCATTCTTTTTTCTCCTCATGGATTTGCAAAGAATTTTAAAACTATCACAGAGTCCCATTCACAAAATATTTCTCTATTACTGAAGCCTATTGTATTGTCTTATTCCTGTCTTATCCGCAAAAAATTATGTAACAAATCATTTCTGCTAACGATTATCTGGATTAGCATAGAAGTAAAAGCTTTTTTTGCAACATTTTGTTGCGTATGGGTAGAGAAAGTCATGTGAATGTAACATATCAGAATGTTATTCTTCTATATCTCTGATAGAACGAAAGCATGAAAGTACTTTGAGGAATTTTCACTGAGTATGGAATTTTGATCGAATAAGCGGTTAACGAAGGTGCGCTTTAGTATTTGTTAAGAGGGAAAGCCACAATAGCGGGTTCAGCTGATCTGATCTCGTGCCCACGCTCAGGGTTCCTTCTGAAAACCACAAAGACATTAAACGGCGGAGAGGTAACACTAGAGAATGGCAGAAGTGGTGAAGTTACTCTTCTGGGTTAATTGCCACAGGAGCAAAACCAAAGACTCTGAAGTGGCATCTATGTCGTTGAACTGTCCTACGCAGAGCTCGTAGGGTCGCATTTAATTACTGGTTAACGACGAGAAACTAGCAGAGCTGAACGCAACATTTAGACTCAGCAAATAAGTGAATCAGAAGTTTAAATATCAGAAAAACATAAATTTTGAACAGGAACAATAAGTTTGCACAACAGTTATGATATTTATACAGTATGTTCGTCTCACTCCAATTGTTAGATGTTCAACCAGTCTTCTATCACGTCTTTATATAGGAAAACATTTCAGTGCTTTACATTCTTTCTTGTGTAGGATGAAATATTCGTAATTCCTACCGAATGCTCTGGTTCCATCATGTTCCATTAAAACCACTACGGTCGTGTTGTGTTGTAAGGAAGAAGTATGATGTACCTTATCCTCTATTAGAGCAGTGGCTTAACACGGATCTTGGTTTTGAAACGAATGACTATAGCTTTTTAATACTGAACCGTCTCTCGTGGATAGATCTCGCAACTCCATGTTGTTCCACAGGATAGCGTTGTGTTTGTGAGATATACATACAGTGTGTTTCAGTTACATGCAGTTCATTTGGTTGCGTTGCTTAAAATAATGGAGCTTTAGAGAATGTACTTTGTAGTGAACACCACTGGTACTTCTCTGCTTTAGCTACGTAGCGAGACAATTTACTCTACTAACTATGTCGATCAATAAGTGCTATTAGCAGAATAAGTCATTCTGCTACACAGCTACAGCAGAGAAGTTGTGGGTATATCAGGGATTTTTATAGCAAATCAGGCTCTCCAAAGCACTTATTAATTTAGGGAATACAACTGAGCTGTGTATATCTCAAGTACGCTATAATGAGAGTTTCTTACTTTACTCTAAATACACCAAGGAAAAGTTCTGCATGAAGAAAATCAGAAAATGTATAATATATGAAAATGGTCAATAAACGAAAATCTTGTCATCCTCAGTAAGGGATATCAGAATTAATCAATTAAAACATTTTTCCAGTTTCTTTAAATGCAGTACCTAATGGCATATGTTAAGAAAAAACTCACTTCGTCTATTTTCTGCAGTTACGATTTGTTTTTCCCTGCACTTAGAATTTCATTTCGCAAGCGCGAAACCAGCCTACTATGTCTTTCGATCGTTCGCTAAAGGTTCGAACTCAGGAATATGCTTCTCCTTACAAGACAACTGCTACTTGCCTGCATGCTGCAAAACTCGCTGAGGAAACAACAAAACATAATTGTATCATGCAGAACAACGCAGGGGGAGGTGTAATAAGAATAAAGGATTTATTGTCTGTTCAGAGTCTTTTGAGCCAGTAGAAGTGGGAGATAAGGATTTCGCGCGGTAAGCACAGTAGCTAGAACAAAGTTCAGACACAGGAAACCGAACTGGCCGCGTGCCAACGGTTTTCACCGTTCCCTCTCCACTGGCTCAAAAGACTGAACAGACAATAAAAGACTAAGAAGAGGAAATAGTTAGGGAAACATTCTCGATATGGAACAGCAATTCATGTGCCACTACTGCTTGAAGCACCCGCGGACTTAGTGAGAATGTTTTGAAGAATGAAATGAGAACAGGGAGACGAAGTTGATGAATGGTCCAGTCCACCACTGCGGTGAATTCTGTGGTGTGAGGTTGGTTAGAAGTCCTGATTTTATTGAAAACTAATGATTTTGTATTTGTGATGTCCACTGTAGTCTAGGCGTCCCGGTGGCGGTTCATTATTATAAGCACAAAGGTATTTGGGCAGTTTTCTGCAGGCTGCTGGTTTCCGTTGAGCTTCGAACGACGGCTACTATTTACTCCTTGACGAATCTTCGGATAGAGAACGTCGTAGAGATGGGGTTAAATTCTCTTGAGTGACTGCAGGTGAATATATTGTAGATGAGTCTGTGATGCTATCCTCTAATTGTTTCTCTAAGTCTGTCTTGAGATCTGTCGGTGTTTCTTCTAGTGAACTGATCTAGTGATATGGAGGAGCTCCGCGTGTATATCCCTCAGTTTCTGGAGCACTTTGGCGAAACTCCTGTGCAGTTACGGTGATCGTTGGAGGCTGTCGTACCCTCAACTGAGGAGGGAAGCTACGGTGGCTGTTGTGATCTTTTGGGTAGAGTAGGCACTACGCCTGGCCCGATAGTGCCCATAGTCATCACAGGCGGCGCATTACCGGCAGTAGCTCCTGAGGTTTTTGAATGTTCTGGGCAATCAAGCTGGAAGCGCAGTAGCGGCGGCAAAGTATACGGCGAGCACTATGACTAGCCTCAAGTGGCAGGCTTTGCTCTAATAAGGGCAGTCCTGTACTCAGAGTAGCAAAGACCTCCGCCTCATTCCAGAACTCGTTTCTGACCAGTGGCGTGTGTCCTCGTTGATTGAAGGGTGTAGCCGTTCTAGTTGCAAATAATCAGCAGCGCTGCGTTGACTAGCTGATGTTGCTGTTGTGCGTGAATGAACTGTTAGCTTCGATGGTAGGTAGTGGTTGGTTCTCAGTGGGCGAGGGGTCGACTGTGCTGGTGACATCCTTGCCACCTATTAGAAAAGGTTGTGTGGCGGGGCGTTTCCTGTCATCTTTCTTTCCATATCTCGAAGCGACAGAATGACCTTCCTTTTGTACCCGAGCGGCGCAGAAGATTCACAGAAGTCAGAAGTGAGGAGGGATCTAAACGTTTCTACCGCGTCCCGATAGGAGTTCAAGGCAATTCAATAAGTTGAGAGCTCTTTTGCTCTCCTTCCTCCAACCGACGCCGAAACCACGTAATGCTCAAGTCAAACCAAACATGCCGGCCCTCATAGCTGTGGTCACTGGAGCATATAACTTCGTCGCTCTGCCAAACTGAGGATCGCGGGTTCGAGTCCCGTCATCGGCATGTGTGTTTGTGTGGGTGTGTGCTGTATGTGTAATTCCGATAATCAGTGGTAAAGTAGAAAACAGTTTTATAAGCTTTACAGCTCTACAAGTAAATTATAGTAATCATAAACTAAATAAACAAGTGAACTTTACAAAAAACAGCACTAGGCGCAGCCACAATATTCTATAGAAAACGAATCTTACTATTAGAAAACTGTAGTTGCTTTCTGTATTATCACCCAGAGTTTGAGACCACACAGAAGGAATTTGTGGAATCCAGCTGTAGTTGCCCCCTCTAATCACTAAAACTGGAGGCTTGGGCAGCGAACGTATGAAGTTAACTGCATCGAGAACACACATAACAAGTTATTTACAACAACCGAGAGGTGAATGACAGTACACTACACTGTTAATTCCGTCATGCGTATAGTGTACTGTAGTACACTATACAGGGCGGCAAACCATAGCTTAGTACTAGTCGGCCACGATATGAGTGCATATGCGGGAAGAGGAACTAAATGGTTACGAAACAGGTGGGCGGATATTCAGAAAGACAGTCAGGTAAAGAAAACATCCGCAGTTCCTAGTTGCATTTACTAGCGAGGCTGAAGACTGCAAATACTACCGTTTTCATTGTGCGACTGTACATTTCCCTATTGCCTTACCCCTCACTCCCCTCTATCCCTAGTCTTGATTATACAAAACAAAAACATTGGTGCACTCCTCCAAGCGCATTCATATCGTGGTCGTCTAGTACCTCGTAATATGACTTCGCCTCTATCTAATGTTTTCGTGTTCAAACCTCCATACTTACTAATCACAATTCATTCGTTAATTATGTCACAATTAAATCGTATTAAAGGGAAACTTTGTATAAGAAAGCTATACGCAACAAAGAGCGTTTTATGAAAAGTACAGTTTTTCAAGTATCGTCGGAAATTAGGTTTAAAATCCCGGCTGTTACATTAAAATCCTTGATTTTACGTTTTACCACTATACCTAACCATCAAAACTACACGGTTTTACAGAGTGTGCTTTTATATCTGAAATATGCCTATAATAAGGAAAATTGTAAACAATACATATACCTATCCCGATAGTTACCGAAATAACTCAAGGACATGGAGTTTGTGAATAATAGTTTAAACTAAAAACAAAACTAACATAAGACTTACGAGTATAATTAAAAGTGGATTTCCAAGGTCAGTCTTTTACTACACTAACCAGTATATAAAATGGGTCTAATTGGTTTAAAATACACAAAAAAGACACAATTTAGCTTCGTAAGTTTTCTCTAATTCGGTAAACGGTTTAGATTTCTATGTTGAGGCAGTATTCTCTACTACTAAAAGCTTAATTAAATAATTCAATTAATTTCAAACTATAATTAATGTAATTGTATTGATATATTTCATTTTACAATTACCTAATATCTGTAACTTTAAAGGATAGGACAAAAAAATTGTACTTTCTAATAATATGTAGCCAAAGCCAGTAGTATTTCGTGGTTACAGTTCTTTATTATAAATTTTTGCAACTGAGAAATCGCAATGGAAAGCTTATTAAAAAATGTGAGTCAATAAAAAAGGCCAAGAACTTTAAGAAAGAATACTTTATGAAGGTTTAATACAAGCTAGTGTTCCGTATTTAACACTCAATTGTACATATTATATAACAGGCTAGTTAGCAAGCTACATCAATGTAGTGACCAATAGACTTAATGCATTGTTATAGCCAACGTAGAAAGAAGAGACGTTAAAATGTCGTTACAAATCATTCGAGCCTCAGTGTTGGTGGAAGCGGACCGCTAGGACGCATAAACCGCGATGCATACGTTAGAGCGCATGAAATATTATAGAAACGCATGCAAGTTTGTTATAGCTGTAACGACAGTAAGGAATAAGAGTGGAATACTAAGGTGTTAATATTGTCACGATGCCTTGGTTACAATAATTACTATTTTATACTTCGTGGGGCGTTTATAAGCTTTGAAAATTATAAGCCATGGCATTAAAAGGCTTCCATATGGCAATGCAAGTTCAGAGCCCGTTGTGATTAGAATGCCCGGAGTCAGGTTTCGTTCAACTCAAGAGCGATGTACCAACTCTGCTGAATCGTGGCAGGACATTCTCCTAAGGAGCAATGTTCTGCTTAGTTAGCAGGCCTGGGCCTTTAAAAACCCTAGGGTTGTGGTGGCTATGTAGATTACTGGGGCGATGCTGAGGACCCCATATCGCTTGGTCAATTACTGGGGAGGTACTGCAGGACGATATGTCGCCCGTTCTCTTAAAATTCTACGTAAGATAAAGACTTCTTTTGATATAGCGATACTGTGCATTGGAGGTCGTCATATGATTTTCGGTTAAACATGTCCTCCATTTTAAGCAGATGTACTCCTTTGCCGGCTCTACTTATAATAAATCTTATATTTTTATGCACTTGTGGGGGCTATGTAAATGTTTAAGACCGTGCTGATCATACCGACACCTTCCCCATTTTACCTGTACTTTAGATGTTAGGAACCTTCTTTAAGGACCTGTCTCTCATTCCGGAACTCGCTTCTAAAGCGAGTCCTCGGGTTCGTGATTTCGAATCCTCACTCAGAAGTGTCGTCCCCCATGGTGCAGTGGTTACCATGCTAGCTTCTACTTCCCGAGGTCGCAGGTTCAAAACGGCAGAGGGCGATGGAATTTTTTCGGGTGCAAAAATCTTTAGCATGGCTTCCTTCGGAAGGGAAGTAAAGCAGGTGGTCCCGTGTCGTAGATTTACGGCACGTGAAAGAACCTCAAGCCTGATAAAGAGGCCACTGAGCAAAATTTCCAGTTTTTCACGCCCAATATAGAATGGGACGCTAAGGACCACAGCAGTTAAAGAGCGTCAATAGTAAAACCCAATTCAATTCATTCAGAAGCAGCATGTGGAATAGACGCACGGGTCTCCTGCCACACGTGAGATTCATCTGAGCAACCCCTCCTTTATCCATGACATGTGCTGAAGGCACAAGTTTGTAGAGCGGTTCTTCCTTCTAACGCCCTATCCCTCATCCCTTATTTCCTACACTACAATATATTCAAATAGTATACAAGTGAAACGTGTTTGTTATTATTTAGATATTTGATTTTTGTTCGTTGTCCCAAACCCTGATAAGAGTAAAGGTACTCGTCCACGATGCAACTTAAATAGCTTGCAACTTCGAACTGCACAAGAAAAGGGAGTTTCACCGTGTAAACTGCCAAGCAAGTAGGAAAATTGCACACACAACTTAAATTCATCACAACTTCTAAGTGGCGTTCAATTTAGGAAGTTGCTTCGTGTACGTAGCGAAAAAAAGAAACTTAAGCAAATCTGAAAGTGGCTTAAACAGTTCAGAAAAATGTTGTGGCGTATTCCGTGCAACTTTATGTCGTCTGCTATGATAGTAAACAGCTGTTTGAGAGGTAGATACAAGGATTATAAGTTTAAGACAAATATGTACATTTTATTCCCGTATAAGTTATAATATAAGTTATAATACAAGCAATTCATTGTAGTACGGTGACAATTTTTTCTTCATAGCTAATAATGGCCATAACAATAAATGGATGAGAGAAATGACAAAGAAGTTGATTGAACTGATTGAGACCTAAGATTTCTTGTGGAGAGTAGACACTGCGGATTACAGAACTAAACAAAAGCGACAAAATTCATTACATGATATAGGAATAGAGTTCAACATGTCAGCAGAGGAAATTAAAGTAAATTAAATTCACAGGTTGAAAACCCAGTTCACCAACGAAAGGAACAAAATGAAGACAGGGAAATCTGGAAGTGGTGCAAAGGACAAGTATAAAACAAAAGGGAATTTTATGATGCACTGCAGTTTATGTTTTACCACACCAGTACCAATAACGATACAGTAGATGAGTAGATAATTTGGTAAGTACCAACACACTCACTTTAAATATAGCAATATTGCTATGGAACCTCTCCTTCACGGCAAAAATACTCCGTGAATTCCTAACGTTTTTGCTGCAGTATGAAGATTTATATCTAGTTTTCTTTGCAATGGCACTAAGTCGTAGTTTTCGTTGTGCCAAGTATTCAAAATAAATACACAAATGACTATAGCTGTTGCCTAAGCAAGTCACATTGATTATAGTTATAAATAATGGCAGCCGAACGTGTCAACTGAGTATGTTACAACTCCGTTATTTTAAGCCGAATTACCTGTGGCTAGAAATCTCAGTGTCAACATAAGACATTCTATTGATGATACTGACTTTCTCATTATGGTATCTTGCTTTTGTATTAAAGGTGCTACTCTTCTAAGAAAATAATTTAAATCATCTGATATGTGAAGGAAATTCTTAAAGAAAATTTTAGATCTTGCAGCAAGTTGCTTACAACCCTACAATATTCGCGACTTAGAATCCACTCTTACACAACATTTTCTTGCCACCCTTCACGTTTTTCTCTACGTCGACGAAGTAAAATAAGAGACAAACACGCTGCGGACAAAACTTCATTATCAGACTGACATATTCGCCACACGAAGAACACAGCTGGCTAGAAAGTGGCATGCACAAACATTTCCGCCACAAATATAGCATCCTGTAAACGCTCATGCTACATTTCTGTAGACATGCCACTTTTCTAGTAGCGCAACATGAAATCGTGCAACTTTGAGGGCTGTGTGTAAACAGAAAGTGCTACATTTGTAGCCCGCAAGAAACGTGGCATGTCATAAAACTAGCATCGTGGACGAGTACCTTAAGTGCCTAGCCATAAAGAACTAGCCGAGGCTTATTTAACAATATTTATATTAAATGAGCAATTCTAATAAACTCACAACATAAACAATAATACACAATAAAGCACCGTCGTTCATAGGCAAAACAGAGTAGCATCATCTGTCCAGAGGCGTTGCGATGCAGATCAGAGCAAATTTTATACGCAGGTAATACGGGCGTATAAATGTAAGTACCTGAAAATATATCGCCGATGACAACTAGTAGCCCAGGTTAATACTCGTAATGTAACCTGTGTGTAAGGTGTTGATAATGAGAATATAGAGTAGTTTTAGGAAGTCGCAGGTAATACATACTTTTATACTGGTACTAAAGCCTAAATATAAAAAGACTTATCCTGATGGGTTAGAGAGTTTAGGTTTGTATGGGACTGAAAACACGTTATGGATATTTTTTGTAAACTACAAACAGTCATTGCGTTAGTGACAACAATTTTATCCAGAATAGTCTGAGAGGATAGATTTGTGTATAGGGGTTGTTAAGATATAGGGTGATTTTTTTGAAGTTTTAAATTAACCTGCAATTTAGCCAGATTCATAACCAAAATTTCATGAGTTGTTTTGCTTAAGAAAAAGAAAACATAGGGAGGGGCAATTTTTCTTTAAGTTGTAATGAGCCTATAACTTTTGCCGCGTTCTAGAGCGCAAATATCCAACTTCAAGTAGGCCAGTTAAAGTAAGTGGTACGTACGGATAGAAATAAGAGTGTGGTAATTCCTGAAGATTTTTTGGGCTTTTAGGCATAAGTGACAAAAGCTTTGTCCGTGCATATACTACTAGAGGCATTTTAGAATTTATTTCCCCCTTGGGGTTATTTCACCCTAGAGCTGTTTCAGAGATTCATTCCTCTTCAGTCGTGAATTAATTTTGTCCATTTAGATCAAAGGCTGCGAATTTACATGTGAGGTTAAAACTATCGATGAGAGTAGAGTTTGATAGTTGTGTGGTAGTCTGT
This sequence comes from Deroplatys truncata, assembly GCA_030765065.1. NCBI lineage: Eukaryota > Metazoa > Arthropoda > Insecta > Mantodea > Mantidae > Deroplatys > Deroplatys truncata. The sequence continues at coordinate 76,776,056 of CM060987.1, read as the reverse complement.
AATTTTCACTATGTTCTAAAGCTCAGGCTTTAAAAGTTCTGTCCAGATCAGAGGCGCATCCAGAATTCCCTTAGGGAGGGTTAATACATTAAAACATATCTTACCAGTCAGAAAAATGCAGTTCTAGAGTTTTAAACATCATGCAAGTGATCCAAAGATCTTCCTTTGGATGAAAATATTAAATTGTGAGAAAGGTATAAAAATTCATTAAGTAAACGTGCCTTTTATGCGTAATATTTCTCGTTTCACTGTTTTTGCTTCTATTGTTTTAGAACCTAATTCTTGTTCAGATGTTATGTATTTAGTTTAAATGTAAAGCGTATTTCTTTCGGCCTATGTTTCTTCATCTTCTCGAGTTAATGGAACATTTTTGAGATATAATCCTGCTAAGATAAATTCCTTCACTGACTCTGAAGCAGACGCTCATCTGGTCTCAGTAAATAGGATATAAGTAAAAGTGTTGGTTTTGGGTTTAGCAAAGTAACACTATAACCTTAACAATAAAAAGTGTCATATGCTTTCTTTAGCCCTCTTAGCACCTTGCTGGGTCTACCTATGGCTCATACTGGTCGAACAACGTAGACATTTACATGAAAATGAGGAGGAGGTTGTTTTTGAAAGCTTTAGCAGTCAAACCTCTTTGCTGGATCCCAAGCATGTGTGCAGTGTTTTGTCCAGATCAGTCAAATAATGCAAACTTGCATAAGCGTTGAAAGTTTTGATTTAGCCTATCAGTTTGTTTTTCTTTTTTATGTAGGATTACCAACCATACGATAGCTTTCCTACAACCCATGTATAAATTTCTCCATAAATCTCCTTTGCATCTTCATCGTTAGTTCTCTAGAGGCCACGCTTCTTCGGATCCCATCCATCCATTGTTCTCCTGGTCTTCCACGTCCTGTTTCCTTCAACTTCCCATTCTAGCGTTACCAATTTTGTTCACATGGCCGAGCCATTTTAACCTTCTCTCTTCTACTATTTCCAATACATTCTTTTTTACCTGCATTATTTTCAAATTTTTGTATTTCTAATGTTATCGCTTTTTGGGATCCGTGAAGCCTTCCGCCAAAAAGTCATCTATGTTACTAATAATTTTCTTTCTTGTTGCCTATTCACTGTCCGCGTTTCTGCCCATATAGTAGTATACCTTACTATTGAATTATAAATGAGTGCTTTAGTTTTATTTAAAACGTTTCTCCTCCAAAAAACGGGTTCAACATTGCAATTATTTTCCCTCACTTAATCGTTTTTCTATTTATAATCTACTAGGTCCATCTGCTGATATGATTGATCCCAAATACTTAAATTTATTGACCATTCTAATTTCTTCATTGAGCATTCTAATTTCGTTTTCTCAAGTGTAAAAAATTTGCCAAATAAGCCAATCGTAAGAATTTATGAGCATGGGAATAGTTTTTGGACGTCGTTAGCAGCCAATCATTTTCGCCGAGTCCTAAAATAAGTGAACAAGTTTCGTCGTTATGGTCTTTATATGCAGTACGTGGTAACTTGTAGTTCACTTGCCAAAAGTTGACTAACGTGTTTTCGTGGTGGAAATGCTTTTAAACCAGGATGACCGGGTTGTTATTACGCAATAGCATATTTTGCTGCTGCTGAAGGTATGCTCCATGCCATTGCCGAGTTTGAACCACGGATCTCCAGGTTCCTGACCGGTTGCTCTAACTACTGAGCTACCATGGCAACATGCCAGTATGACATTAAATTCTCCAGCTGACTCGCATTTTTCCCGTAAACCACAAGGAGATATCAAATTGTTTTGTAGATGACTTATCCCAAGGGCGACTTACAATGTCGCAAGTACCTAAACCACGGGCTTCATAGCTTAGCCTCTCTGTGGTTCAAATCCCGGCTATGGCATTGAATATTTCAGTCGTGTGATTCTACCTTTCCAACTTGTCCTACACACGTGACTAGTGTGGAAGAACAATTAATTCATTAATTGACCTATAGAAGCTAAATTATAAAGCCCGGTACTTAAGTAGATACTTACGACATTGTAAATCGCCATTGGGGTTTGTCATCTCAAAACAATTTGAGCTCTCCTTCTGGTTTACCGCAAAAAATGCGAGTCAGCTGGAGAATTTAATGTCCTATCCCCAAGCTGCCATGGTAGCTCAGTGGTTAGAGCAACCTACGGAAACCGGGAGATCCATCGTTCAAATCCCGGCTATGGCATTGAAGTTTTCAGTCATCTAATTTTACCTTTCTAACCTTGTACTATACACCTGGCTAGTGTGGAGGAACAATTAATTCGCTATGTTCCATGTCTCATTGTCTCGATACTTCCAGAAGTTCTGACGGTCAGTAAGAAATCTGGAGGCCTCTTTTCCTACCGGAAGCATAAGTCTGAATGTTACACATATACATCATAGTATCCTAATCCTGGAAGGAAATGACCGTGAAGAGAAGGATTGAAGTGATGACGGAATTTTTGCGGTGTAATGCCACTGGAATCATATTTTTTAAACTGATTTGTATTTTTTAACAACAAAGTTTCCAATAGATCATCAAAACATTGTTACAAGAATGTTTCTGCTGTAAAAATACATGTTTGCAATCAAATGTTATTGATACTGACTGATCAACTGACCATACTTCGTAAAACATCGGGCTCCCTTAGTCCACCCTGGATAATTGACATTTGTAAGGTTTATAAATAAATATTATAGGCCATTCTACAATAATTGAACTTTAAATGCTAATTACAAAAACTTAATAAAAATATACGGCTACATTTATCTTATAATGTCCGATGAATTTTAACTTTAGATCTACTTTATATGTTCATAGAGCGCTTACTGTTTTGTAATTGTAATTTTATAGCTTTCTTATGGTGTTCAGTGATAAGAGACGGAACGTGAATTCTTGTATGCCAATACATAGAAATCATTAATAGTTGATGCACAATTTATTTAGGGAAATTCTACAACTATACAAGTAATTCTGTAATTATAATAGTTATGAACTTTACGGTGTTGCCAACTTAAAAATGGCACCTCTATTTGATCTATTATTCAAACCTTCAAATTAATTTTTCCAAGTAATTAAACTTTCAGGTAATATACAAAATAATTTGCTGTGTTAATGTATGCAAACTAATTTTAGAAATTCCGCTGGCAAAACTGTTGAAAAAAATGAGTAATTTTCAAAAAGAAATTGACGCTGACCTCTGACACATCTGTGTTGTTCCTGGCAGTTGCTTCAGTGGACTCAAGAGTCCCGGGTTCGATGGTTGGATGGAAGGGATTTGGAATTTGTTTTTGGTAGAGCTGAGGTTCTTGTTTTCAGGGGTGGTGACACTGCCTTGATGATATTAATAATACTGCCGGCGAAGTTTGAGTTATTTCTTTATTTGGTTACGTAGATTCCTAACTGGTCAACCCGCCACCTTCGTCGTCGAAACCACTGTTATTCTTATCACTTTAGAAGTCGCTACTTATGTGTTTCTCCGACTAGCCCTCGAATTGCTTAGATTTCATAACTTCATTTTGACACTATAAACTTTCTGATTATTTTCTTCTAATTTTGTTTCGTCGACCGTCCTCGTGGTTAGTTTGTACCGGAATGTGTCTCGGCGTTTCTTTTCCTCTTTCACGCCTTTCGCCAAACCTAGAAATTTCCCCCACCTTTCTTATGTTTCGTTCCGTCTTAAGTTCAAACGTATCATGTGATGCCTACGCGACCTTTTGATTGGCTATCATTTTGTTTCATGATTTTTATTATTGGCTACCCCCACTTGACAACTTTCACATCTGCTTCTTACAGCTTATTTTGAGTTTTAAAATCTTCCCACGAATATTCTTAGATCGTAGATAAGGCACGATACTTCCTGACCCTCCTAAGCTTTGAAACCGTTGTAAACGACCTGTCCGAGCCAAGATACAAAGGCGAAACTTCCGGTAGGCTTGTCGTTGACCATCGCAGGTAGAGACATCCTTGGAGGACAACAAACTTTGTTTCTCTATCTTCCCTACAAAACCCATTCCTAATATGAATTCAGCACATTTTCGTCGCTATGTTCTATCCTATATTATTATTATTATTATTATTATTATTATTATTATTATTATTATTATTTATCCTGGGTCTCGATAACCAGCTTCATATGCCCTGACGGTAAATTTATCATCGGACCTTTAGGTTGGATGATGGGTTTATCGTTAATGTCCCATCTAAGCTAATCTACTGTCCCTCGCTCCCTCGGTTCCTTTCATTTATCATTTTATTTATTTAGTCATTCATTTATTTAGTGGCTTACGACGATTTGATGGCGAGCCCACCGTTACACATTTATTCTGTTCACATTACATTTCAATCACTGAACACAATGCAATTTCAAATTTGACACAAGTATTTTCACAAAATAAAAGAAAAACAATCTACATAATATCTGGCCGTCAACAACCAGGCTACAAAACATTTACATTTAAGAAATCTGTTTATACACACACAATACATTCTTCAAACAATTTTTTTTAATTACACATCTTAGTTCATCTCTCTCTCGTTCTCTATCTCTCTCTCTCTCTCTCTCTCTTTTGCACCTTATATACAATACTGGTTTTCTTGAGGCTATTAGCAGCCTCCACACTCAGACACCTTTTGGTACCTTTTTTCTGCCAGGTATACATTCTGTCCGGTTTTCTTACTGTATGTCATTAACATCGTGAATGTCAAGCACACGGTTTTAACAGGACATTGCTATCCCAAAGCTACCAATTTGTTTGTAAACAATGTTCGCATATATGACTTTCCTTACTCGTGTTCCGAGTGCGTTTGTACATTTTCCCTGTCCGACTCTACTAAATTTCTTTGGTCCTGCTTAAATGGACGAATCAATGATAAATGGTACCTACCGATTATTCTCTCGGTCCTCAATTGTTGGAGTTGAAATACCCTGTCCCCGAAGGTTTGTGATATCCGATAAGGACCTTTCCAACACATATGCATACGTCTGTATTCCTTCTTTACTAGCGAAGATTTGTCAAAATTCCTCACTAGTACGAGGTCACCTGTTGCCGAAGTCCAGGTACGTGTGTATCTCTTGGCCTTCTGTCTCCATTTCTCTGCTTTGGCTTTTAATTTCTCAAAGGCGTTCTTAATCCTTTCCGCGTCCGATTCCTCGATATTTTCAATCGCTCGTGGTACACCCGGAATAATACTATTTGGTTCATTTCCTGTGTGTAGTTGCAGTGGCGTGTATCCATGATTACAGTTGAGACTGTTATTGAATACATTCTCGATGTATTCAATGTATCCGGGCCAACTAGTATGTTTCTGATTCGCTAAAATCCGTAACGCAATACTCAGGTCCCGCATCTGTCTTTCGCAAGGATTTGAACTTGGATGATAAGCGCTAATATTGTACACTTTTATGCCTGCTTCGAGTAGTCTTTCTCGAAATATCCTTCCCTTATGTGCCGGTGCATTATCCACCAAGATCGCCGCCATTTTTCCATAATTTTGTACGTAGTGATCAACTATTTTGCTCGCGCAGATAGCGCTAGTCAGCTTCTTGACTGGGTATAGCTTCACAAATTTGCTCATCACGTCGACTAATACGAAAACATATTTTAATCCTGTTCTTCCGGTCGGCATGGGGCCGTGGCCATCGGCCGTGATTAACTGCAGAGGTAGATCCCTCAGAATCGTCTGTGGTGGTAAATCATATCGGACGTTCAGCGGCTTAGCTTTCTGACACATTGCACAATTTGCAACAAAGGCCCTCAACTTCTTACCAAGCCTTGGAATGTAAAAGTGCCGATTAATGACCAGGTTTGTCTTCTCCACTCCGGCATGAGTGCGCGATGATATGCATCCATAACTAATTCTTCCAACGCAGCAGGTACGAACACTCGCCATGTCGGCCTTTCTCTTCCACACAGTTTATATATCACATCGTTTAGAATGCCGTACTTTCCCGTGTTTTGTTTACTGATCGGCGTAGCTATCTTCATTATTTCGGCTATCTTCTCATCCGCCCTTTGGAGCTGTGGCAGCCTCTTCATTTCGTCTGCTAAGCGTTTGTTTAACGTTAGATCTAATTTCATCACGCAAACCTCTCTTTGTGTATTTCCCTGCGTTTCGGGGAACTGCCCCCCTCTCTTTAGTCTGGACAACATGTCACTGAACGTATTCAAGCGCCCTGGTATGTGGCGGATTTCTATATTGTAAGCCATTATCTCGTGTATGTATCGAGAAATTTTGCTGCTCGTTAATTTACAGTTATTGATGAATGACAAACTTATATGGTCTGTGAATACGATAATCTGCCTGTTGTACACAAAGTGTTTAAATTTTTGCAGGGCAAAGAAGATGGCCCCTATCTCCTGCTGGCTAACACAAGCGATTCTTTCGGCTTTTGTTAATGCTCTGGAAGCTGTAGCTATTACATGTAATTCCTTGTTTTCGTCAACCTGGGCTAGTACACACCCGTAAGCAATTGACGAGGCGTCAGAATAAATATGATAAGGAAGGTCCATACGCGGGCGTTTTAACAGTATCGATTCACTGAACAACTGCTTTAGCCTGTTAAATGCATTTTCTTCGGCTTCGGTCCACCTCCATTTCCTGTTCTTTTCTAGTAACGCTCGTAATGGGGCAGTATGCTCGGCGTATCTGATTACAAACCGACTTTGATAACCAAGTACACCTAGGAACTTTCGCACCTGCTTCGGGTTCTTGGGGCGGGGAATTTTCTGAATTGCTTCCACGCGCTCGGGGTCAGGCGAGACGGTTTCTCCAGAAATTATATAACCTAAGAATTTCACTGATGTAGCGAAGAAAGCGCATTTATCCCAGTTTAACGTCAAACCACTGTTTGCAAGTCTTCCAAGAACTTCGTCAATGTGTTGGAGGTGTGACTCTACGTCTAAATCATGTATTAGGATGTCGTCCACATATTGTGACACATACCCCTCAGTTTGTGTGCCTAAAATCTGGTGTAATGCCCGGAGCAGTGCACCACCGCTAACATTTATTCCAAATGGACAGCGCGTAAAATTATACAAACATCCAGAATGATAGAAGGCCGTATATTTGCGCAAGTGAGGGGCCAGTTTGATTTGCAGGTATGAATTTGTCAAATCCAACGAAGTAAACCATTTTTGTCGCCCGATACTTGCTAAGATTTGCTCTACATTCTGCGTGCAGAACCTGTCGGGACGGATAAACTTGTTTACATGTCGGCCATCGATAGTTAGCCGAACGCTCCCATTTCTCTTCCGTACTATACATAATGCATTTACGTACACTGAGTCTGACAGTTCAATAAAGTTCTCTCGTAACAGTTCTTGGATTTTCTCGTCTACCGCACTTCGCAATTCGAGTGGGATTCCCCTACACTTATGTTTGAAAGGCGTGACGTCAGATATTTCAAATCTATATTCATAGTCATGGTATACTCCTGTCCTTGGGGTGAACACATCTTTGTGTTTTACAACAATGTTGTCAAAGTCTTCTTTCTGTTGGTGGTTTAAGCAGCCTATTGATGCTACATATTCGTGTATACCTGATAGGGACATGTTTTGTTTACCCACTACCTGCGAGTCGTCCGGTCTCTCACCGAAATAAACATTTTCATTTTCTGTGTTTAACCCACAATACTGGGGTGCTTGACCTACTTCTGACTCATCAGCTGACTGCAGTGGCGTGTCGTTAAGATCTCTCCCTTCGCACAGTTGTTGCGTAAAAATTCTAACCACGTTAATGCCTCCCCCAATGTGCAAACATTCAATAAAATTGTTCTTGTTGTATTTGCTCTTCTATTTCGGTTAGTACCGTGTATTCCATACTCGGGGTTTGAATGAACGGTATTCTTCTTAGCGATCCGTCTACTGTAAGTGTCAATAGCGCTCGTCCATAGTCAATAGTGGCTTGGAATGCATTTAGCACGTCACTTCCCATCAGTATGTCTACTACCAGTTTGTCTATTACTAAACACAATATTTCAAGTTCAACATCCCCTATGCAAGCATTAATCATGACCTGCTGCGATATCTTTTGTTTCGCGCGGCCTACAGCTATTATTATTTACGGGCAGTGTCTGTAAGTTATTTTTCTTTTCACTGAGGTGGTTGAAGAGTGCTTTACTGCACGCAGAGATTATGGCTCCACTGTCTATTGTTACCAAGTACGTCTCATTTTCGATTACTGCCGCTACTCTCGGGGATTCCGTTATTTCCTGGGTTTGACTTATCTCCGTGTATCCGAATTCCTTGTCATTACAGTTTCGGCTGATATTGTGGCCTACACTATTTGCTTCCGTATTTTTGTTTTCGTTCCCTGTGTAATGCGAGAACCTGCGCGCATTCTCTGAGGTTAAGCCTGGGAACGCTACGACTCTTCCTGTCTCTAGTTTTCCGACCGTCGTGACCACGATCCTTGACTGGGGCCTATCCCTTGTCCTATGCTTTGTCCTGCCATTGTCCCGCTTAGGTGACCTATCGCGTCATCCATTTCGCGGTGGACATTTTGCGGCTGTCGTGTCTGTGATGGGTACCCGCTCGGCGTCATTGCGTGGCTGTACGTAGGCATGCTTAAGAGCTCGTGGTTCTCATCTCTACGGGGTGAGGTCGCTGGCCGGCTTGGAGGTGTTCTTGGCCTGCCCGGGGTGTTTCCAGGTCGGTTCGGGGGAGTTTCTGGGCGATTCGGAGGCGTTCTTGGCCTATCCGCTGTTCCACCGTGAAGGTTATTTCCCCGGTGTTGCCTACTATTCGCTGGGTACCTGGAGAATCTCATGTACTGAACGGGATACTCCTCATGTTGCCTCGGTGGCCTACCCGTGCCCGTTTGGTTCCAGGGCCTATAGTTTCTCTCCCGATTTCTTGTAAATGGCTCTTGATAACGCTGTCGGACTGTGGAATAGTTGTTCAACGCACCTTGTGCCCTCGTCCCATCAGTACGATGCGAATGTATCCGATCAATGTGTGTACCTTCAGTCCTGATTCTGGGCCTATCTTCTTCCCGCGTTCCGTACCCCTGCAGAGCGGTAAGTAGTTCTAGGGCTTCGCTCAGCGTCCTCGGACGTGCTACCACGAGGTGATGACGTATAACGTCTGGGAAGTGTCGTGTCAGGAGGGATACAAATTCACCTTCAGGCATCGGTGGGTCCAGGAGTTGACTTAATTGGCCGAGTCGCAAGAAGTAGTCGACCATCGACTCACGCTTCTCTTCCCTGTATCGGCCATTATTTATTTCTGCGCACACCCTGTATTGTGCAACGCCACTCCAATATTTTTCTAAAAATACAGACCTAAAATGTTCATATTGTGCATGCTCGCCCACCGTCAATCGAAACCAACTCAGGGACGGGCCTATCAAGCTCCTTTTTATAATTACCATTTTGAAACGGTCGGGGATTCCCCTAAGCGCGAAATAAGATTCGAGGTCATTAATGAACTGGTTCGCATTATCGACTTCACTGTTGAACTTGGGGATTGGCAGTTCATTCAAAAATTGTAAAGGTATGTTGCATTGTTGCAGGGGCCCTACGGTGCTTGACATTTCACTCGTAGTGTGCGGTGAGGCCGAAGAAAGGCAGGCAGGTTCGTTCGACCTCGGTTCGCTACTCGGGTTGTTACACTGGAACGACGAAAGCGCGGAAACCTGAGAGGTAATTCGCGCATCCGTGGCTCCTTGGGTTCGCGGTTCGATTTGTTCTAGCGCGTCCCTGCGAGCATTGACAGTCTGTGTCAGTTCCTCCCTTAATTTGTTAATTTCATCATTAACCCCTGCTTCAAGTGCCTGTTGCTTGTTCTGTAATGCTACACAGACTGCCATTACTTCTTCCATTGCCTTATCACTAATTGTACATATTAAATTTTCATTGCTTACAATTTGTTGGGCCCTAATGGCGTCCATTTCCACGACAAGTTCCTTCCTTACTACCTCTACACTATTCTGTGTTTGTTTTAGTTCGTTTCGTATATCTCCTACATCCTCGTAGATTACGTTTTGACTTGCTCTAATTTCTGACAAGACACCCTGTATTTTATTTTCTAAGCCCTGACTGATTTCCTTATGTTGGATGCTTAATTGTGAGGCTATCTGCTGCTGCAATGTTTGTTCCTGGGTGGACAATTGTTGTTTTAGTGTTTGCTCCTGTACTGTTAATCGTTGAGTTAGTGATTGCTCTTGTTCTGTTAATCGTTGAGTCAGTGTTTGCCCAAGTGTTTGCTCTTGTTCTGATAATCGTTGAGTCAGTGTTTGCCCAAGTGTTTGCTCTTGTTCTGTTAATCGTTGAGTCAGTGTTTGCCCAAGTGTTTGCTCTTGTTCTGTTATTTTAGTGTTTAGGAGGCTCAATTGAGCCAACATTTGTTGCAGCATTTCGCTCGTGTTAAGTGATCCGGTAACTTGGTTTTCTAATGTTTCGCTATCTCCATTTTCTACACCTACCCGCGTGCTATTGTTAGTGAAATTTTCCCCTTGTTCATTGCTATTACCTTCCATATCGTTGCCGGTTAATTTCTTGCTTCTTAACAGCATTTACAAACATACATAACCTAGTTTACTTATATCTATTGCATATACACTCCCTTCCAAAATTTTATTTGCTTATGTATCATACAGTTAACACTTACTCGGTGCTGAGTTGAGCTGCTGCGAAGTGTTGTTGTAGTTCACAAAACACTTCACTACACTTACACACTTTTTGAACACTGATGATGTCTGCGCTGAATGTCTGCTTCCTTGTTGTGATGGAGCGGCGTCGATGTCGCTTGTTGCCACGCGTCTATCGGTACACTCTGCTGCTGGTGGTTGCTGATGTCGTCATCGGCGTCGTCTTTCTGTCCTTCCTTCCGTTGTCGGTTCTCCGGGTGTGTTATCCACTGGCAGTATTTCGAGCCCCAACGTAGTGGGCGCCATATGACGCTGACCTCTGACACATCTGTGTTGTTCCTGGCAGTTGCTTCAGTCGACTCAGAGTCCCGGGTTCGATGGTTGGATGGCAGGGATTTGGAATTTGTTTTTGGTAGAGCTGAGGTTCTTGTTTTCAGGGGTGGTGACACCGCCTTGATGATATTAATAATACTGCCGGCGAAGTTTGAGTTATTTCTTTATTTGGTTACGTAGATTCCTAACTGGTCAACCCGCCACCTTCGTAGTCGAAACCACTGTTATTCTTATCACTTTCGAAGTCGCTACTTATGTGTTTCTCCGACTAGCCCTCGAATTGCTTAGATTTCATAACTTCATTTTTACACTATAAACTTTTTGATTATTTTCTTCTAATTTTGTTTCGTCGACCGTCCTCATGGTTAGTTTGTACCGGAATGTGTCTCGGCGTTTCTTTTCCTCTTTCACGCCTTCCGCCAAACCTAGAAATTTCCCCCACCTTCCTTAAGTTTCGTTCAGTCTTAAGTTCAAACGTATCATGTGATGCCTACGCGATCTTTTGATTGGCTATCATTTTGTTTCATGATTTTTATTATTGGCTACCCCCACTTGCCAACTTTCACATCTGCTTCTTACAGCTTATTTTGAGTTTTAAAATCTTCCCACGAATATTCTTAGATCGTAGATAAGGCACGATACTTCCTGACCCTTCTAAGCTTTGAAACCGTTGTAAACGACCTGTCCGAGCCAAGATACAAAGGCGAAACTTCCGGTAGGCTGGTCGTTGACCATCGCAGGTAGAGACATCCTTGGAGGACAACAAACTTTGTTTCTCTATCTTCCCTACAAAACCCATTCCTAATATGAATTCAGCACATTTTCGTCGGTATGTTCGAACCTATATTATTATTATTATTATTATTATTATTATTATTATTATTATTATTTCTCCTGGGTCTCGATAACCAGCTTCAAAATATAAATCCGATAAAACTGATAGGTGAAACATTTTGAAAATCATGAGATTTTATATGAACATATTATTACGTTTGTTATTCGTACATATTAAACCTGAGAATTTACTTGACAAATAATATGGTTGCTGATTCCTTAAAATTGTTCTCAAATGTGTTCTGTTCTGACTGAAACAGTTCAGCGCTCAAAGTTGGGACCTGTACAGCCCTACAAATGCTTTATCCTGAATGAACTCTCCCACGGCACACATGAGTACACCAAACAGACCGCAAAGGATCGTCGCCGTCAGAGTGAGACAGTGCTACATGCACTGCACTGTGCAAGCTGAACACCAAAATGCTACAGCCCAACATCACCTCGTTAGTGAGTGAACTGAACCGTGTGCCTGGTGGCAGGAAGGCGCGGCAAAACTAAGCACTATTTTAATATCGTAATGTTGCACTACAGTGCCTTGTTAGCATTACAGTGCCTACACAAATTTAAGACCATCTTGACATACAAACCTTTTAATTAAAAACATTGTAATGGGCCATTTTTACAACAGAAAATCGCTTTAATACATATAAGAGACTGGTTTATAACACTCCTGAAAGTTTGATCCATGTCTCTTGTATTTTAGGTCATATCCACTCACTTTTGCCTAATAATGTATTTAGAAATGTCAAATCATGTTGCAAACCTAATTTAAAAACAACATACACACTTAACTTTGTTTCTTTAAAAATCAATAGGGCCTCCTTTACGTTTCAAACACATTCGGACACAATTCCGCATTTCAGGAGCAGTTTTCGGCATTCATTGGACGAAACTTCATTCCAGATTTCCGAGATATTCTCAGTTCTGGAGGCCGATGAGTTCCCGGGTTTTCTATCAGATTAAGAAATGGATTCCTATCTGGCATTGGCAACAATGAAATTTCCTTCTTCAGCGAACCAACCCATTGTTGCTCTTGATTTATGGCATGGTGCGTTGTCTTGCCGGTAAAGATATAGCCATGGAGGAGCTTCTCCACGAATGACAGCATATTGTTCTTCATGGTTTCAATATATTCTTGTGAGTCCATTGCACCATCAATGAATCGTACCTTCAGCAGATACGCAACCCCAGATCATGACAGCGTTGCCTCCTCCTTGAACAGCCGGTACGAGACATTCCGGGAGGAATTTCTCATTTGGTGTCCTTCAACTCTAACCTCGGGAACTGCACAATTCAAACCGAGACTCATCGCTGAACATAACCTTGCCCCAATGCTCCATATAACAATTCCTCCATGCACCATATTCTACGGTTGCTTTTAGGGTTTTGTTGAGCAATGATTTCTTAAGAAGAATATAATAATTAAGTCCACATTCCCTCAGTCGTCGAGAAATTGTCTTTGTTGTCATTGTATTACGCGTCGATTCTTCAAATTCCCACTTTAGTTCTTGAAGCGATCCCTTGCTGTTCTTCCTCGACAGTCAAAGAATGAGGCGGTCTTAACGTACTGAAGTAGCCTGGGACGTCTACAGCGTGGTTTATCATTCACTGCACCTTCTTCTTGAAGTGTTTTTATTGTTTGTCACACATGCTTTACTTACAATCAATGCCAATGCAAATTTATCTGAGGTTTATTACGCCTGTACATACCAATAATCTGCCCCATTAATGATTCTGACACACTTTATACTTTCTCTATACGTAAATACAGAAAGTATTGCATTCCAACCAAAAATCCAATATCGAGTTTCACTGGAAATACAATGTGAACAGCATAACTCAAGAACGATAAGTTCTCTAAACACCAAACTTGGTATTTAGGTTCAGCATCTTCCAAAGATGAGACACGAAGATCTTCAAGAAAATATCCCTCCCCAGACTACCCTTTACATGGAACATTTTTCGAAATGTTTGATTTTATAAACAATTACTCTATCGATTTTTATTACAATACCATTTGTTAAAGATATTTGCATGACACATAAAATGTATATTTTGAATTTATTGGTAATAACCTGTTAAGTCTTCTTTATTCAGAAGGAATTTTGCATAATTTATATAACTGGTAAATGTTAAGTGATAGACGAAAATGTACTCAACAAAATAGTAGATCTCTTTAAAACACAGTTTATTTTCAATAACTTTTCTAGTGGCATTAGGAATTTCAGAGAAATGCGTTATTTGCTCAACTCTGTCATTCTTCTTAAGTCCCATGGATTTTCAGTTGTTCCAGACGATTGCATGGAACCTATGGAATTTAGGTCAGCGCGCAGTTCTTCGACATTTGACTACCACTGAACTTTGACGTTACAGACAGACCATGGCTTCATTACGAATGCACACACACACACACACACACACACACACATTGACCTTTGTCTAAAAATCTCATGTTACATTTATATGGCTTTCTTTATCCTGTAGGGCTTAGTAGCAGATATACAAATTATTCTTAGGAAAGTTTATTTTCCAATCTATATACTTCATTTTAATCGCGATAAACCTTTCCGGAAATTGCTGCATTACACATTTCGTTATATATACAAAGGGAATAGCAACAGTTAAATGTTTAGAATTGGACACTATGCCTTAAAATTCCATCTCTTTCTGTGATATGGCGAGAAATGACTGAAAATCGACAGGACTTTAAAAGAATGGATAATTACTAAAAAACTGGAACCATTAATAACGGATATCTGGGAAATTACTTATGCCACAACAAAGTTATTTGAAATAAATCGTGTTTTAAGGATATCTAAATTATGTGTGCGTAGTTTTTGTCTATTGTTTAACATTTACCAGTTAGACAAGATTATACAGAAATTCATTCCGAATGAGAGGACCTTACAGAATATTCCCAGAAAATTCAAGATATACATCTTATTTGTCATGTAAATACCTTTAATATATGGTATTTTATTAAAATCGTTATAGCCATATTTTAGAAAATCAAACATTTCGAAAGATATCCCATGTATTAGACAGTTGGGGCGGGGGGTTTCTTGAAAATCTAGGCGTCGAATCTTTGGAAGGTACTGAAACTAAATAGAACGTTTGGTATTTATCCAAATTTTTTATTATGCTGTTCACAGACACATACACACACAACAGGGTTCAAGGGGCCTCAAAACATGTATTTCCGGTGAAATCGCGGTAGCGAATTTCTGGGTTTAATGCAATTCCTTCCCTAGCCTACTTATATGTGATAGGAAAAGTAAAAAAACGTATTATGGTTCTAGGTATAAATGAATAGAGGAAACTGAATCCATAGTCAGCTGTTTAAAAGCAGCTCACTATTTGCTGGATTTAAATTCCATACGCTTTCCATGACATTGTGAGAAACAAGAGAACCGTGACAGCACTTTAAAAGCATTACAAATAATTGGTCAATTCAGACAAATATTAATGGGTATCTCGGAAATGACTGATGCCACAAGAAAAGTCATTTGAAATAAATTCTGTGCTTTAATGAGAGCAAACTACAAATACAAATGTGGCATGATGGACGCCAACAATGAACAATTATAATAGGGCGGCCGACGTAATGTGGCATCATTTTACATCATAGCGCGTTGTCAACATGTTTTGAAACAATGCATAAAACATGACGCAGATGCATGGACATCACCAAAGCTGACCGATGTAATTCGCCTCTCTCCGCCGGCATTAGTACTGAAGCCACGGTCTGTCTAATGTCAACTTTCTCTTGGAATCCTAACGAAATTATAATACATCTGTTTCTGCAATGGTTTATCTGGATTAAGATCAAGTAGACTTAAATATAAACTTTCTTAAGAATGGTTTGTATACCCACTAATAAACGATGGAGGGTAGGGAAAGTTATGCGAGTGTAACACATCAGATATTTTTACCCATTGTAACTTTGTCAGTCAAAATTCCCTGCTTCCCAGACACGATAACAGAAACTATATGTTCTCAACAGATGCAAACAAACAAAAAAAAAGTAACTATCTAAAAGTGTTATCAGTTTTGTAAAATCTATCAACATGTTAGTATCTATATAGAAATCTAATGTATGTAGTCGCGATATGACTGTAAAGTTCAAGCGAATTAAATAAAATAAAAATAATCATATGTCCCATCTATTGAGTGAAAGCTGAACTATTGATTACTGCTTGTTTGATCATGACAGCTCGGTCGGAGACTAAGATAGCCTTGCGTGAACATCTGACATAATTTGTGATTTTCTCCATTTTCAAAAAGTATGGGAAAAATTGTAAAATGGCAAGGAAACTTTTGGAATTTTTTATTGTGCTAAAGCGTTTATAAGCTTTATATAGTACTGTAAAAAGGGTATCATTAAGAAAATCAGGTTGGTTAAGTGTCTACAAATTAATTCGCAATATGAAATATTTGATTTTTTCAATAAAAAATTTTAATAAAAACTTCGTAATTCGAAAGCTAAATTTATCATCAATGCTTTTTACATAAACAGATATTTAAGACACCAACTTATTTTTTAAAACAATTACAGTAATATTTGTAGCAAAATTAAAAGAACAGGATTTGTTTTAAGTGAAATAAGCTAGCACTTCTGTTAGGCACTGCACTGTGCTAGGCTTACATCGCGATGATGTCTTTAACATTTAGAATTACATCAAAATGTTTGAAGTTGCTTACAAGCAACCTCCACCTCCTCATCCGCGGCTCACTCTTCAGATAAAGGCACAGATTAGCCACAACTATGACGTGCAAAAGAGCTGTTTCGTTCAGGCAGTAATAGATAGTAGTTTTTACTTTATCCGCTATGTATACTAACTAGGAAAAATTTCTATTTTATTCACCCAAAATTCGAAGTCAAGATTTTACCGAAAATACGTGTTTTGAGGCCCCTTGAACCCAAAAAAGTGATTTAGAGACAGTTCCGCGCACGTGCCCCTCTCTCTTTGTGTGTGTGTGTGTGTGTGTGTGTGTGTGTGAACCGCTTAACTCAAAAACGAAAAGTTTGTTAAATACCAAACTTTGTATTTAAGTTTATCAGCTTCAAAGTATGTGACACGAAGGTTTTCAATAAAATCCACCACCCCAAACTACGCTTTATATGGAAAATTTACCAAAATGGCTTTAACGATTTTGATTAAAATATAATATGTTTAAGATATTTTCATAACAAGTGAAACGATATCTTGAATACTCTGGGAAGTCCTCTTTGTTCTTACTGACTTTTGCATAACCATAAGAGATAGAGAAAATCTTACTACACAAAAATGTACATCTCGTTAAAGCACACAATTTCTGTCAAATCAATTTTATTTACGAGTTAAGCATTTCCGAGATATTCCTCCTTATTGGTATGAATTTTCAAAAACATAATTTTCTCAAATGGAAAGGCGTTATTTCTTTGCTTTGTTTTTGTTTTATTTATTTTTTATTTATTTCATGTTTTGTTTTTGTGTTTTGTTTTTCCCTCTTTCCCTTGGTTATGCAAAGAGAAAGGAATTTCAAAGTTATCACGTAGTGACCAGCTCTTAAAGGATTTGACTTTCGCTTAAGATATCCTAATCCACTTTACCTACAAGGAAATACGCAATAGGATAATTTCTGCAAATGTTTATAAAAGAAGCGTTTGTACGAATAGTTTGTAAAAGAATTAGTAGAGAAAATCATGTGAGTGCAGCATATAAGAATTTTTTTAAATAGTGTTTGGCGCCCGTTCCTACTACACACAACTGTGGTGCACAGTCGGTGGTTACTGGTGATACATGGAATGAAATGATATTTGTGAAAGGAAATTCTGAAGGAAACGCTTTAGGCCTAAGTTTAGGGTATATTCCCGCATTTGTCATATGAGGATTGAGGAAAAAACTCGAGGACGGTCCTGGAAGGATTAGAACCCTGAATCTCCCGTTCTCAAGTACGTGCCTTAAACGACCTCGGCTTCCCGTGTCTGTAATACATCGCACAAGCAGCGAAAGACATAGCAACAAAAATAACCACTACAGAGACCCTGGGTCCTTTTCTCAACTAATCATAAATGTGTCTGTATGTGTCTTGAACAGCATAACTACTAAAGACGAAAACTCAGATAAATAGCAAACTTAGTATTTTCTAAAGATGCGACGCGAAAATTTTCAAGACCTCCCCCAACCCCATCCTAGCCTTTAATTGAAAAAATTTCCTACATCTTTGATTTTCTCAAAAGTAACACTAGTTTTACAAAAATGCCATATATATATAAGATATTTACATGAGAAATAAAATGTGTTTCTTAAATTTTCTGTGGCATGTAAAATCCTCATCTGGAAGGAACTTTGTACAGTTTTTGTATATCGGGTAGACATTAAGAGATAGATGAAAAGGTGCTATACAAAAATTCAGATCTCTTGAAAACACAGAACATATTTCAAATAACGGTTTTGGCCATTTCGGAAATACTAATTATTATTGGTTTGAATTTTTCAACAATTTTGTAATTCAAGTGCTGTAGTTATTCATTTGTGGCTCGCGATAAGAGTATGAAATTTCAAGGCAGTAAATACGACAAGTTTTTAAGTATCTCGCTTGATTTCTTCTATCCCCTTTACCTACAACTAAATGTGTAATCAAACTATTCTGCAAAGTTTACTTCGACTACCTTGACGGTAATAAGAAAATAAGCATTCGTAAGAATAGGTTGTAGAAGCTTTATAAATAGAAAGGCTTATGGATAGATAAAATCGCGTGAACGTTAACACATCAGATTTTTTACTTTCTCTACTACGTATACTAAGTAGGGGAAGTATTGCATTCCACCCAAAAATTCGATACCGAGATTTCACCGGAAATACATGTTTTGAGACCTCCTGAATCCAAAAAAAGCACTTTTGGAAACATGTCCGTGTGTGTCTGTGTGTGTGTCTGTGTGTGTGTGTGTGTCTGTGAACAGCATAACTCAAAAACAAACAGTCGGATAAGCACCAAACTTGGTATTTAGGTTCAGTATCTTCCAGAGATGCGACACGAAGGTTTTCAAGAAAATCCCCCCACCCCAGACTACCCTTTACATGGAAGATTTTTCGAAAATTTTAATTTTCTCAAAAATGGCTCTAACGATGTTGATGAAAATATCATATGTTTAAGATAATGTCATGAGAAATGAAATGTATATCTCGAATTTTCTGGGAATGTCTCCAAAAGTATTCTTCATTGTGAACGACTTTTGCATAACTGGTAAACCATAAGAGATAGACAAAATTTTACTACACAAAAAATGTAGATCGCGTTAAAATACACAACTTATGTCATATACATTTCTTTTGTTGAGTGAACCGTTTTCGATATATTGCTTGTTATTTCCTTAAATTTTACAATACTTATACTTTTCTCAAATTCATTATTCATTTTTTTTGTCCTGGACATGCAAAGAGAATGGAATGCGCCACATAGCAACCAGCGTTAAAATATTTGACTATCGCTTAAAAGCTACCATATATTACCAATAAGATTGACATCTCGATATCTCGATTAACATGAAGCATATGGAGAATAAGCGTTTGTAAAATTAGATTGTACAGGAGTGGAGAAAGTCATGTGAGTGTAACACATCAGATTTTTTTATGTCCTGGACATGCAAAGAGAATGGAATGCGCCACATAGCAACCAGCGTTAAAATATTTGACTATCGTTTAAAAGCTACCATATTCCCCTTGCATCTACAAGAAAATTATCAATAAGATTGACATCTTGATATCTCCATTAACATGAAGCATATGGAGAATAAGCGTTTGTAAAAATAGTTTGTACAAGAGTAGAGAAAGTCCTGTGAGTGTAACACATCAGATTTTTTAAAATGCTCTTATACTTATTTTGTTTCTCTCGATATATACACAATGTGGATGGTAATCATCTTTGTCTCTTTGTATTGTCTCAAAAACAAATTAACATTGAGAATGTCAATTGTTTATCAGTCCTCGAAATCAGTTTTATAGGTTAGAGCCTGCTGTGTGCAACTGTAGCATGTTTACCTTAGAGCTTTAAGTGTTAAAATAACAACAAATATTTATATTTATGTGCATTTTTATTTATGTTGTGGAGAATATATGGCTTTTTAGTTCTTTATGTATTTTTGACAGTTATCACTTAAATCACATTAAGTAATTTGCATTCCTCTCATTTTCGACATAAATGGAACTTTAGAAACATTCTTAAATACATGATTGTTCATTTACCAAAAGCCTGAAAGCCTGCTTCTCCTTACACCTCCACACTTATGAGAGAATTGTCAGAAATAGTATCAATATAAGCAGTATAGGTATGGGACACCTCGATAATCCGTGGTATCGAAATTTATTCAGTATTTAAAATAAATATTCCTTACTTCAAACATTTTATTTTTTACATTTCTGTGAATCATTGCAACACTCCGTTGGCTCTTATATCTAAATGAAAACGTGCAAACTAATGGGGAAGGAGTTTAAGCGTGTGTATATTAAGTATTATCCGTAGTATGTACCTCAAGGTTGAGGCAGTATTTTATATCACAACACTGAGAATTCCAGAGTGATTGTAGTGTAAATTAACATTATTGCATGACAATGATTTTGTATGTTTGTTAGCTATAAGCATTGTTAGGAAATAAGTTTACACGCACTCACTGAAACTGACAATAGGAGTGGGTAACAATGAAGCGATGGGGTGAGTTGTTTATCACTTAGAAGAGACAAACAAATGACGTCAGGGTAGTGTGCCTTTCTTTAGAAATGGAGAGAATATCTTCCCTAGAGCATATGTTTTAGTAATTATGTTTGGCTTATAAAACAGACGCTAATGTTGGCGCGATTTAGTAACCAATAGCAACTCTATTATAATGTTTAGGCATATCGGGGTGAGATAGTATAAATTCTTGAGCCAGAGGCAAGTATCGCGCAGTTCTACAGCATCATTCACAAGGTAAACGTCGCGCAGTTCTAAGAAATCTCTCGCGGTTACACGTCAGGCAGTTCTAAGGAAGCATTCATGAGGTACACATTACGCAATTCTACAGAATCTCTCGCGTCGTAAAGTTAGTTACAAAATGTGAAGTAAGCGTACGACAGTAATTATATTCGGAAATATAACAGTTTCAGTCAGGCGTGTATAAAGATTACAGATGTGAACTATTAATTAAGTGTGACGGCAATAAAAGTGTTAAAACAAATTCTTTTATCAGTGTTATCTTTTATTAACAACTCCTTTCCGTTTACACTCCCTAATCAGAGATATTTGCTCGACTGAGTAATAATAGCTAGCCGGAGGACAAATATCCCAAAATTCAAAATAGTGAAACAATAACAGGCGCTCAGCAAAAAAAAAGATAACACGGACAGAGTACTCCGACAAGGTTATATAATACTACTTGGTTTTGACATTGGGGAGAATTAGACCACTGTTATATTCAGCCTATCATTTATAAATAGGGACCGGCTTTTTTCATTTTATTTATTTATTTTTGTGTAAATGAGGTTTTTTTGGAAGAATTTGTGCTATGTTTACGAATTTTTATTATATATGGGGATTTTAAAAGTAATTTTTCGTGTAAATAAATTACTGAAGAACAACATGGAGTTTTATTTTAAAAACACATTCTTATCATTCAATTATCACTGATGAAGCCGCAATATGAAAGAAAAATACATATTCCTTTTTCTAACTGGCAAAGGAGAACATTATCAATTTCCTGTTAAAATGCAAGTCGCTCAAAACTCCTGAGTAGCAAGAAAAAAATTTCGCATTCAACATTAGCTATCTGATACCATAATACGGACTGTTAAGTCTCACTGAAATGGGCATAATACAGTAAAATAAAAGTACATTATGTTGTGTTTTCTAACTGTCAAAGGAGAATATCGCCATAATTGCATTTTCTTCTTTCATGTTGCAACGCAGGTCATTCAAAACTCCTGAGTAGCAAGAAAAGAAACGTTCAGATTAACTTTAGCATACGGATACCACACTGAAGGGAGAGCTCTGTCACTAAACTCAGGATAAACGTCAAGAAAACTGTTCAGAACTTTCACCATATTTATTTTTCAATCTCGCAACATAAGTTGATTGGTTTGCTCTTGAAGTTCACTGTACCCTTTTGTGATCACTGAATCATTCTCATTTTTAAAGAATGGACTTTTCTCACTTGTGTTGATTCAACATTGCTGTTAATGATTAATACTAGACTAAACACTTCAAATGCTGAATACCACTTACTAGCAGGGTCTTCAAACATTATTAGTTGCAATTTTGCAAATGATAATGCTGCAGTTTTTTTCACGGCTGATCAAACATATCCTTTAACATCTGCGCTTCTGATGCAATTAGCTTCTCTTCTATTTCACTACAAAAAGTCCCTTATTTTTTACTTCAAAATTTTTCAATATTTTCTTGAGTTTTCCATAAAGTGTAGGACTTTTCGGATATGAAGATCCTTCTAGTTCAGTGTTGTACTCCACTAAATCATTGCCATGCTCCTTGACAAATGTTGCTTCTATTGAAATTATGCTTACTTCAATATTCGTCAGAGATTTCATGAAATCGATACCAGATTGCTGATAGATTCCAGATCTTCTAACTGCGCAAACTCACGAAGATGCTTCTCAACGCAGAAAACGCCTCAAACCAAGTATTCCTCTTGCCAGCACTGGTACTGGAAACAGTATGGGTTTCTCAGACGTATACTGTTCTTTGAGAAATCGAACATATAGGTGCTTTCTCTTTCTCGTTTTTGAGAAACACAGCTTTAACCTTAGCCACCGCTGCAGTATCAGTATCGTCAGAGTATGGATCAGTAACTGTATCATCAGTTCTTTCGTGAGTATGCATCCCACCAAATTTAGCAGGATTGACCAACACTGAGTGTCAACTGAATCCTCTCCGAGGAAGATTATCAGGGAGCTGAAGCACTTGGTCATGTATTTTGCACTGTTACTTAGCAGTGACAAGATATTGTCCTAGCTAATAGCGTACTTCAGTACAGAAGTAAGCATTGCCCTCCTGCATGCTTTTGCATCAGCTGCTTCCAGAATATGTACATCAGCGACATACAACTCTTGCTCAATTGTTGGTTCAAGAGGGCGAAATAACACGACAAATACTCGAACTCAACCTATCTGTCGTTTCGTTGCATAGCAATGTAACCTTCTGGCCATAGATTGCTTCTTTCACTTGTTGGTCTCTTTAATCTCTAAGCAGTGGAACATAATTCTCTCTTAACAATCTAACTTGTGGCAAATTTCCAGCACCTGTTGTTAGGATTGTTAGGAATTAATGTTATTAAGTTTGCGTTTCTGACGTGAAAATAATAGTAATAATAATATAAGAATAACACTATGATTTCGGCAGTAATCTATTCAACATACTTTTAATGAATTCATTCATCCATTCTTTAATGGCAGGGTGCTCCAATTTCTCTAGTGGTATATTCGCTTTAAGAAAAGACTCCGTAGTCCTCTTGACAAAATTATCTCTTGCAATAACTTTTGTTTGCAGCAAAATTACACTGTACAATTCTCTGTTGCCTCTTATGACAAGAGGATGCACTGGCTGTAAATGACCTCTTCAGTCGTTGTTTCTCACTTCACACATGCTTGGTACACTATCTTTTCTATCCGAAGATATCGTACAGTTACAGTATTGACACATCATGGTTTTTGAATCGGATGCATATAATCTGTTACTTTTAAACTCAAGAGCCCTTTCCTTTGCACTAACGCTCACCTTGGGCATTAAAGCAGAATTACGCACGCGCATGAGTCGAGGTGATGGAGTGGGAGAACAAGTTGTGCTTGTAAGTCTTTGATACAGTGTTGCCAACTCTAGTGATAAGTGAATTCAAGCAAACATCATGAGTATTATTATTATGCATATAAAGTTAACATATTCGCGTTATTTTCGTTTTATTTCGCGAAATAAATAGGTATAATTTTCGAATGGTTAACAACGTTATATAACTGTTTCCCAAGCATTTTAGGGAATATTTTTAAAAGTCGGTGCTATTGTAGGTCCCTTTTTGTAACTAGTACTGGACAGCTAGTGCATGCTCTTTGTGTGCCACTAATTGTAATACGATAATCTCTTTTTATGATATCCAATTCTCCTAATCCCTTATCAGCAAATCAGCAGCCAATGTTAAGTACCTGCTACTAGCACGTTTAGAGCGGCATGCGGGTAGTTAAAAGTCTTTTCACGTATTTTACGCATTCGTACGCTATAATTGTTATGTCATGCCCAGAGTTAGACTTTCCGCCATAGTTTTTGCAAGGTTGAATTATAAGAACATTGTAGACTATGACTTAGATTTTTATCCCTTACTACGAGCTTAACCGCACTTGAAAGCGTATCACGTGATCCTTAGCTTTTCACTACATGGAATTATTTCCAAATAACTGCTTACAAATACATTGCCTCATAACGTCACACACAATATGAATGGTTACTTTCCTTGAACTGGAAAATACTTAATGCTTCATGGAAGCATAGAATTACATACAAAAGAGAAAAGCTTACTACATTAAAATTCAGTATCACTAGGTAAATGGGCGGAGGTCTACCCTGAGCCAAAGACCCTCCCCTAGAGTCTGTGAAGGTACTAAACGAGTAGCTCTACCTCCGTGGGTTTTTCCATTATGCGAATACCCGATTTCTTCAATTTTTTAATAAGACAATTTACACTGAGCGGGATGGCTCAGGCGGTTTCGTCTGTGACGGCATTCCGAAAGTTGTCGGTTCGATTCCCATGGCGACCTTCCTGACCCATTGGTTTTTTCGGGATTTTCCCGGGTAGCCAGGGAATGCGGGAAGGATTCTCACATTCCCGGAATTTCCTGTCCCTCCATTTCATCTCCATTCTTATTTCACTCCATCATTCCTCCGTTGGTCTCTTTCAGGGTTGGAAATGTGGGCGATGGTGTTTCGGCACAGTGGGCAGGGGAAAAGGATGCTCTTTATGACTCTCTCCGTCCGTCGGTTTTCGGGTGGCTGTCGGGGTGTCCGAACCCCCTGTGTGCAGGGTGGGGTCCCCGGTCCGCCTGTCCGTCTGCCGGGGAGACTCTGTCTGAAAACTTAAAGACCATGCCAGTCCTGTGCCGTCACTCCTGGTTCCGGCCACCCGGTGTCTCCTATCGCCTCACCCTTCCTCCCGGAGACACTACCTTGTGGGGTGGAGGTACAATATTCCCTATGTGGATAAATGCCGAGTCCCCTCCGTAGCCAGTCCAATCCAAGGCGAACTTACTGGATTGCCCTCATACTCATTCCATGGTTTCCAAAGGGGCAGGTATTAGAAAAGTGAATTTGGCAATCGAGGCGATATGTAACATTAAGTATTGGAATATTTCAGCTTGCTTTCCTCCGCATAGAGAAACACTAACCAAAGCCCATATTCTGCTGGTTGTTTTAATAACGGAACTTAAATGAAATGACTCCTTAAGGAGGCCAAGAAGAAAACAGCAGCTATGGAACATAGTTGCAGATATGTAGGTGATAAAGATAACTTGTATTTATTGGAATCAGTTCACTTCTGTAAATTACAAATAATTTAAAAACCTATAATTATAGCTGAATGATACTACTGCAAAATAATATGAAGGTATAGTTATCGAGGTACGTTACTCTCATCCTCCGTAGTGTAGTGGTTACCATGCTAGTCTCTAGGTCCCGAGGTCGCGGGTACAAACCCGGCGATGGGCGATGGAGTTTTTTTGTACGTAAAAATTCTTAGCATGGCTTCCTTGGAAGGGAAGCCGTTGGTCACGTGCCGTAGATTTACGACACGTAAAAGAACCTCAATCCTGATACAGAGGCTTTTGAGCAAAATTTCCGGTCTTTCGCCACAATATAGAATGAGACGCTAAGGACCATAGCAGTTAAAGAGCGTCCGTAAATAAAACTCAATTCAATTTAATTTTAGTTATTGTTACTAATCAGAACGCAAAATGAGAAGTGGCAATAACAATCCAACCAAACCGAAATAACAGTTTTAAATCGGCCCAGAATAACGATTATAATTAGTTTGGAGCTCACAGTTTTAAACTGCGTCTTATGATTTCCAAAAATGTACCTTAGGAGAGGTAATTAAAGAACGTTAGATAATAAAGGAGAGAGATTTTGAGTTCCTTGACAGAATTAGCCGTCTTTAAAGAACGCAAGAGGGAGAAGCCGGTCATGAGATTCACAGAAGATTGTCCAATGTTTCATTCCAGAAAAAGGAAATTACTAAGCATATTGATCTTTGTTTCTTCCCGAAAAGGCATTGGACATGCGTCAGTAACAAAGACATAAACGCTGTTACATTCGCTTCTTCCTGTCGAAAGATACAACTATTAAAAATAATTAAAGGTGTAGTTTAAATGCGATGATCACGTTTCTTTAAGGGAATTCTGCATATAGCACATAACCAACTAAAAATAACTACGTCCACTAATTGCGCTGTATTTCCTTTCAGATGTTGAAATGTCTATTACATAAAATGACGAGCATTGGTACTTAGCACATTAAGCCGTTATAACTGTTTTAATGATGCATGCTTAAGAGCACCTCTTCGCTATAAGCGGTCATAAATGCAGCAAGAGCCTCGTAAACAATCACTATTGTCGTTAGCCTTAAACCCTCAAACTACATAAGGATACACGTCATTAAATAGATGTGGTTTTTTATGTAAGAATATGACTTAAGGCAAGTAGTGTTTTTCCTTGACTATAATTGTTATAGAGACATGAAAAGTGGTAGTCATGGATTAGAATTTCTTTCTTCAATAAAAACTACTTTAATGTTTTTTTTATGTTATTGTCATTTAATCTTTAGAAGCAGAGTAATAGATGTAATAGGGGTGGTATGACAATGTTATTTATATTTTAAGTATTTTCCATATAGCAATGATACAAAATCGGTGTTAAAGCACTGAGAAGCTTCGTGACCTTCACCAGGTGGAGCTCCACATCTTCTACGAGGTTTCAACGCTGCATCTTCTAGTATATAAATATTTAAACTATTTGAAAGAAAAAATAATCTTTGCATTGATTTAGGGCTGCTTTTTAGACACATTCATCGGCTGGTGCCGTATAAGCGTTCTGAACGGTTAAACGTCTACATCGACCTTAATGTCGAGAAGCCAGGCAAAGGTAAAGGTACGTATCACGGAGGAGTCTCGGAACCGGGGCAGAACACCGCAAGTAGGCCATTACGGCCCGATTTGCTTCAAATGTGATCCCTAGGAGGATGGGAGGGACCCGAAGGGCGACCATATCCGGATGACAACGGGTGCAAGCATGGACGGGGTCCATAACGTTTCCAGATAGAACGCATCCGACAAACCCGGTCCTACCCACAAGGCATGAACCTCTAGGGTCCCCGGGACGGAGTCCACTCGGAGGAGAGACCTTACTGAGCAGTACTGCAGTGACGCCAGGGAAGAAACCTTTACAGCCGCAACCCGCCAACACCGTCGCCTGGTCCTACAACCCTGAAACAGCTGACGATGAAGATGAGAGGTCCGGGAAATGAGATGGAATAGAGTCGTGGTAGAAGATGAACCACCCCAGTATTCGCCCTGTAGACGGGAAATGTACCAAAACCCCATAGGCCAGAGTGGACGGTCGCCGAGGATCGATCCCGGGATCTCCCGAATAAGAGCTACAGATGTTAGTGCCTGAAGCATCCCGCTCGGTGCAGTCACGGAAACTTCTAAGTTTGATTAAAATTTCTGGTAAAAGATTAACAACGCTATGTACTGCAAGTTCATTGAAAATATACGCAAGTATATACACTGGTGTGCAAAACCTAAGGACGAAAGCAAATTTCGCATGCTTTGATACTGCCAAGTAACATAGCTCGAACAAACTTGAATCATACATAGAGGGAACTGTTACGGTATGCTACAGTAGGCAACTAAACAAAGTCAGCAATGAGACGAATAGAAATGTCACTTTTATTCATAGACCATAAGCTACATTAAAGTCAATACGACATATGATGGCTCTCTAGATTTACAGAAACATATACATGGTGCTTAAAAGGGTGTATGATCACCACGGACAGCAATGCATGCTCTGCATTGTGCTCCCATGCTGGCCACAAGGTTGGTAAGCAGTTCTTGTTCCATTGCTCCACCAGCGCTGTGACAACTGTTGGGTGGTCGATGGTGCATGTGGATGTGCTGCAATGCGTCTCCCCAAAGCATCCCACACGTGTTCCGATGAGATTTAAATCGGGGGAACGGGAAGGCCAGTCCATTCGCCGAATATGTCCCAAGAGATCCCCTACCTGCGATGTTCGATGCGGTCGCGCATTGTCATCCATAAAAATGAAGTCAGGGCCGACTGCACCCCTTAAAAGACGCACATAGGGAAGGAGTACAGTATCATAATAACGTTGACCAGTGAGCGTACCGTATTCAAAGATTTGGAGGTCGGTGCTCCCATGCAACATTATGCCTCCCCAAACCATAACACCCGGACCACCGAAACGATCATGTTCAAGGATGTCCCTGGGTTCATTACGTGTTCCCACCTCTCGCCAGATGAGGGTACGTCGAGAATCACTACTTAGACTGAATTCGCTCTCATTCGAGAAGAGCACGCGACCCCATTACTCGTTGGTCCAATTTTGATGCGCTTGGGACCACCGCAAACGGTGCCGTCGATGTGCGGACGTCAATGGAACACGACGTACTGGCTGTCGGGCAAAGAGACCACCTCTGTGTAGTCACCGTGCCACTGCATATCGTGAGATTGCGTGCCTAGCTCTCCTGTTAAATGTGGTTGCAATTGCACCAGCTGTTTGGCGTGGATCCGTTCTTGCCTTTTGCACAATGTAGCGGTCATCTGCTGCTGTAGTTGAGCGTGGTCGACCACCACCTCTCCTTGGGACAGCAGAGCCTGTGGTTTGGAAGGTTCCCCATGGACGTGAAACGATGCTGTGAGCAATTCCAAATTCCTGAGCAACACTGTTCACACTTTGCCCATCTTCCAGTTTCCCGATGATTCCTCTGCGTGTGAAGTCATTCAAATGGGTCTACGGGCCATGTTCCAATGAAGAACACCACTACAGTGCACCGTAACAGCTCGCTAATTACCACACCCATTTGGCACTATTAGCTCGCTACACTCACGCCGCGTGACGTCCAGCTTTCTGTGTACGTGTAAGAGACCACTGGCAACATGCTCCCGCACCTTCATCTACCTCCACCAAGTAGTTCGTTTGTTATGTTACCTTTCCCATCTCGTCTTTAGGTTTTGCACACCAGTGTATATATTTCAAGCTTGTCATTACCTGGGAACAAACACATGAAGCCTCTACATAAGTGTAACAGGACAGAGCATTTGTTCGTCATATTATTTTTCGTCCGTATTACATATTCATAACTAAAGTCTTTAACGGTTAAAAAATCAAAGTCAGAATACCAGATTCGAACCAGTTTACCTGCAGTTATTATACAGGTAGTCTTGCATATAGCGTAAATTTTACAGAGTTGTTTGTTCACTTACTTCACAGTGAGCACTTATTAGGTTATACCTGTTCTTAAAGCATTAGATAACACACTGAATATTACACACGGAAGTTAACAGCCGTGTGTATTGATGAGTTGAGGACAGCTTCTAAGGGAAATGGTACACAAAGCGCCAAAGAAGGATTTTGTATCTTTTCTGGTTTTTTGGGGGTTTGTCCCTCACCTTAGCTATCGCAGCGCGTGGTGGCTTGATAACACAGCAATAAGGGCGAAAAGAGAGGAGGTTGATGCCTTTGCTTTTTCTGGTGTTATTGAAACCAAAACATGTTTGTCTCAGAACCAGCCATGCCGTATACTAGCGAAATTATTCGTAGACGTATCGTGGCTATTTGGGAGGCTGGCGTACTGTTACATCAATTGCAATGACATTGCATAAAAGTGTTTTATAGTAAATTACTGGATACAAATATTCCAGAAAGTGGAGATGACGATCTACATACTCGTCAGAAAGTGGGCACTCCCCGTAAAACATCCGCAGATTATGTTATTCGTTTACTAAATGCATATTACTTATTCATATCACCGTGAGAACACAGTTCTGTTTACTTTTTGTTATAAAGTGCTACCTTTTGATGTATTTAATGAATACCATTCAAGATTTAATTTGCACCTCTTGAAGATCTTCTCAAACTACACATTCTACATTTCGCTAACCTGAGCGCTCATCCCCTTAGCTTTTAATCCTTTCAAAGCCGTGTCCTGATTATCGGATAAGGTATGGCTACCAATCACGATAAGAGGTCTGTATGACAAATTGAATGCACTCACTCTACCTCTTTCTCTTTTAGCCAATACGATCGAGAGCGTAAACATATATTTCGTTTACACGCCATTTTTAACGTTTGTTGTGGTTATTGGTGTAACTATTTAGCAGAAGGAGTGGCACACCCTTGTACCGTGGCCTAAAGCAACCAATGAAATGGCTATGGCTTCGCAAGGCCACGTACAACGATAAATAATGTGGCATAAACGCGAGGTGCAGTGAGATTTTCTTTGCCACTCTTTGTACTAGCATCAGGTTATAGCTAAAAGACACCCCCACACGAAATGTTAACTTGAAATTCAATTGTAGTTACTGTTATCAATTATCATAGTTAAAATTAAGCTCAATGAATAGAATTTTAAAATTTAATAATTTGACAAACTTCTATATTTTGCATTTTGAACCATGGACTCAGCCTGTAATATCTCAGACTAGGTCTTTCACCTGGATCAATCAAAGCTTGTCATATTATGGTAGTAACCAAAACCTGCTCTGTTCAGGTTTGAAGAATTTAATAATTGCAGTATTATTAACTTGAAACGCTTTTGTTTCTGAAAGGCAAATGTTGTCTCTATAGTGCCATAAATTTAAGCTTCGGAAATTCAAAGTCATATTTTAAGGATGTGATTTTTTCTCTCCCCCTAAACATCCAAGTGTATCATTGAATGTTTTATCTCAGTTTATATCTGTATAGCGAGGCTTTGATTACTTAAAACCTAGTAAAATGAAAGGTACACAGTTGATTTTTCCTGCCATGCAACTTGCAATGAGAGAGAATACATTTAAATTATGATGCACCAGTAAAGTCTGAGGGTACTCATGCGGGGCTATATTTAGATTTACTCTCTAATCTATGCGGTATTCGCTTATGGTATTCAAGTGTGTGCAGAGTAATACCTAAAGACAGGCATGTGGCTTGCCTTGTGATGAGTTTGAAACGTATTCTTCGTACAATTAACCATGGCCATGTCATTCACTACCGGCTTTCTGTTTTACTGTTTCCTGATTATATATTAGGTGTTTTAAAAAATGTGATTGTTAGTCCCATAGTTAAGTTGATTTTAATATTTTCTCAGCCTCTCTTTTCTTTTTTCCCTTTCTTTCTTTTTTTTGGGGGGGGGGTTATATGTGCAGAGTAATAGTTAAATACATACACATGTAATAAGATTGATATACTTATTTTTTGAGATCGTGCAAATAAATAGCTGTCAGAATTCGAACATCTTAAATGTTAACGCTCTACAACGGAGCTACCGTATAAAATATGGCGTAGAAAATGTCCCTTATTTTATGGATTCTTATTTATTTCAAAGAAATACATCGGCAAGCTTATGATTTAATACTATTCTTTCAGAGGTAGACTTCAACACTTAATAGTAAACATGCGTATTGGGATATTCGGACCGGTGTAAATTTTATCTCTGTGCAAGTTGATCCCTTCGCCAAATACTATACTTCTTAAAAAATTGACGTGCTATTAATTTGATGGAAAATTATACTTGAGTATATTCTCAATGGACGGAATTATTCGCTATTCTGGCCAGATTTTAGTTACATGCTTCCCCTCTGTTGTTAAATCAAATGAGCATTTTCTAGTCATCCAAAGTTTAAATAAATCCTAGGACAATCGCACCGTGAAGTGTTCACTAAATTATATTTTGCGATTTATTTTTATAGGAGGAAAGACTGAGCTTTTCAAACTTAAAATTTAGTTGTATTTTACTTTTAAATTCTAACCGAAACAGATATTTGGATATCTAAACCACAACTTTTAAGTCTATAGTATTTTAAATGAGGTACCCGTATTCAACGTTAAAGCTAACAATGTGTGCATGTGCGTGCATGCGGGTGTGTGTGTTTGTACAAGGTTCTTACAATAACTAGTAACTGGCAGAGCCGCTGGCCGAATGACCTGCAGAGCGCGATAGATTACCCCAGAAAGACACCGAATCGTCAGGGCGTAAAATGTTTACTCAACTCGTTACTGATAATAATAATAATAATAATAATAATAATAATAATAATAATAATGGCACACCAACTTGTGTTATAATCGATGTTGAAAATATTGTCCCTCAGCTCAATTTATCGACTACATCTGCGTTGCATTTGATTACATTTCCGGCAGAGAGCGTTGACACACCTGTCTCCTGAGCAACAGATGGAATGATTTTTTTCCACGAATATTCGAGACGTTCCCCTATTGTGTCTAACTTCTCTTAAGTAAGAGCACGGCGCCTCGTAACCCGTCTCCTATCATTCACAGAGCCTATCTCTCGGAACTTTGTAACAACTCGCCGAACAGTTTCTCTATTTAGAACATGATTATAGGGTATTCTTTTGCAAGGCGCTTTATCGCTTCTCTGCAATATCAGTATTCACGTAATTATCGTACATTAACATCCTTTTTAACAGCGAATGGTACATAATTAACAAAGAAAAATAATAATGCTAAAACACCTAAACTAATACACAATGTAAACAGAAAATTACGCTCCTACTAGATAACCGAACGCACGGTACCGGCACTGGCGGGCGACGCTTTATGGTTTCACGCGGAAGTAACCGAACTCTAGGGCTGCTAGCTGCATTAGCAATTCTGTATGCACATATGTATGTATACGTGTATCTCTATGTACAGGTCCTAACTTTTTACCCTTTGTTGTCATCCATTGGTTTCTTAATTGGTCCATTTTACATACAATCGCTGAGCGTCGAACCAAGAGCTAAATATAATTAGGTAATGTATTTCTATGTAAACTTTGAGTTATTTGCTACACCATTATTAAGTTTCTTCGTTCTTTATATTTTTATCATCACTTAAGGTAGTAGACATTGTATTTAAAACGCCAAATGCCAATTCATAGGTTACACTGTTACTTTCATGAGAATCGAACCACCACACTTATTTTACATACAAGCCACTATTAGTCAGAGATATTTGAAGCCACCAACCTGAAACACATCCATTTGAATTAACAAGAGAAGGCTTCTTCCTCTAAAAAAAATCGGGACAAAAGCCGTCATAAGATAGGTCAACATTAGATTTTCGAGTCTTATTCATTTATGTTTTACCAACCCTTTAGGTAGTGGATACTGTGCGAGAGTTTCATTACTTATGAACATCTTGCATATCATAAAAAAACATCCATAAATTTAAAATACCCTACTCAACTATAATTGAGTCTATTCAACGGAAACGAATTTCTCTAGCGATATACACAATTGCATACGATGAAAAACCGAACCATCTGATTACAAGATTTGATAAAATACAGCAAAATACCATATGCCATTGAGAATCAACGACAATGATTGCGCTAAGAGTTTATTTAAACCTTGTAGTTATTTTAATATGATCCGTCGCACAATTTAGCAACTCAAAAGCATATGTGTGTTCTCTCCGCAAACGTCAAAGATATTATATTTTGTAAGTTAACGTAATCATGAAACTCGTCTGGATTTCAATGTTATGTAAGCTTCCAGGGCAGAGTCCTGATACCTCACATTAGAAAATATATATGATAGCCTTCGTTCGACATTATATCTCCCCAGTACTAATGAGGGTTTCTCCCCACATCAGCTTTCTGGTTTTTGAATTTGCCAAGTATACCAGACCCTGAGACAAATATTAAACCAGTCCAGTATACTGGATCAATGTTTCCCAGGGGGTTTCTCCAATGACAAATATAACCTTATAATAACACACTCATTATGTTGATATATATCCTACAATTACATATTTATTGCTTCAAAACATAAATATATGAATTGCCCGAGGTCATTAATACCAGATCATTAATTCTCCGTCATCATCTAACAAGATCTACTAAACGTTATCACTCAATTATTTCAGCAGTTATAAATTATATCGATGTTATGGTCCAAATACAGTACGCCAAGACCCTTTTGAAATATGTTAATTAACATAATGAGAATTTATTTTTAAATTTGGTATGATCATTCTAATGTTATTTTACCCATACCAGACTTCGAAGGAGTATCACAAACTGTTTTGGAATATTGTAATTGCTTTAGGATTATTAAAATATGTTTATAAATTGGTTACATAATTCTAATATAACATTAAAAGTTGTAGAGTTTATCCACTTTAGTCTTCGAACACCAGCCAGCTTTCTAAATAATATAAAATCACTCAGTTTCCAAGATTTCATATTAGGAAAAGAAGCTAAAACTACTTTTTTCATTCAGACTCAATATCATATTGTGAAATGTAGGTTTTGTTTCATCAAAAGTTACATATTGTCAGAGGAGGGTAACACTTATCCAGGAAGATTTTTTATAACTTTTACCTTCCTTTACATTCTCATCACCATCGTATTATTATTATTATTATTATTATTATTATTATTATTATTATTATTATTTTGCATTTAACCAGATAACTCTAAGATGATCATATGCTATTTAATTTAGACAAGGAGAGAATTTATTTTTTTTACATACGGCGGAGAGGAGCTCACCTCAAATTCTTATTCAACGTTTCATCGCTATTATTTGTATTATTTCAAACACTGAACGTGATGTAAAAACAAGGAAGGACACATTCCTCTTAGGATAATTAAAAATTCACTTCATTAAGACAAGAAGCATCCACAATATCCTTAAATTCTTATTCGCGAATCAAAAATGTCCTAACATTAATATTCCAAAAGTTAAACATTATATACAAAACATAGCAATCTAATAACTATATTGTAAATTACTTTGGAATAATGTAAATATGTTTATATCTGCTTCATTATTATAACACAATTAATTCAAATGTTACACATTTTTACCCATGATGAAGGTCGAAATAATATTATACAACATACCGATGGGCGCATTTCTGTGTTGAATACTTATAGTATTTTAATATTCTTTTCATACTTCTATCCTATATACTTAGGCAGTCATAACTTTTACTCGTGACAGGACTTGAACCAAATGTCATACAGCATCCAGAGGTGCGCATCTCTCTGTAGAATAGTTACAATTTATTTTTAAAGGTTATTCCAACTGTTTAAGTCAAACAATTCAGAAGTTAGACATTTTACACATAATGGGATCCAAACAAAGAGCCATACAGCATCCGGAGGTGTGCAGCTTCATCATATTTGTAATCCTCCCGAAATTTATATACCATTTCATATTCCACATACCAGAGGATTAATAACGGATTAAAATCTCTAGAGAAACCAGGGAAATTAATTCTGGAACAATGGAAGATTTAGTAACATGGCTGTGAACCGGCGTTTTCTTACTACTGTTGTTACTAAATATTTAATGCAAGAACATCATACTTGTAATCCTCGCAAATTGTCAATACTATTTCATATTCCACATACCAGAGGATTAAGAACGGATTAAAATCTCTAGAGGAACCAAGGAAATTAATTAAGGAACAATGGAAAATTTAATAACATGAGTCTGAACCGACATTTTTACTACTGTTGTTACTAAATATTTAATGCAAGAACATATCTTATTTTATGTTTTATTTTCTACAGACAGTTATTGGCGTTGGTATCGATAAATGCTAAATAATTAGCCGTATATTTCCCATTTACTGTGGCTTCCATTTTGTTCTTCCCAAAATCAGAACACGGATATAGTTATAAGAAGAATACGGTTTGTTATCATACATATAAGTTATTTCAACAACACCAAGACCCCAAACCTTTTTTCAATTATGACTTACACTGCATTATCAATGCACGTTACTTGAGAGAAGGAATTCAAAGTACATTTAATAAACAGTGAATTAATTTGTCGATGGCGGGCATCCTTCTTCACCTCTCCTACCCTCTCCAGCACAGTCATTATGACAATGCCTTTGTCGATTGAGTTCATAGTAGAGCACCAGGCTACGAATGTGCTGTTCTTTCTCAAGTGGATGAAGCGGTTGATGAACTGCGCCACATGGTAAGATAAGACAGAGAAATGAAGAAATCAACAAATATACATTTTATTTACTCTGCTTACTAATTTTATGAAGGTTTAGCACTGTTAACCTGAATTAAACAGGATTCGAAAACTAAAAATTTAATTTATTAATGGTGTAAGTGTATTTCAGCCGTTATTTTTATTTAAATGTTGCTTTAATCGTTTTGTTTAAAATTTTCAAATGCCAATGCTATCTTCTGTATTAATTCTTGAGTCCACAATTTGCGCGTCCCTTCAGAACCGTAGCGCAACCGAGCCTAAACCGAATATGCAGCGTGTAATATGATCAGAACTTTATTACTTGCGAGAATAAGATTTTAGCAAAATGTTCTGCAACGTCCTGCTTCTACACTTATTTACACATCCAATGACTTGCTCTACTCTATTTCAAGAAATTACTGTAGGTTCATGTTGTCATTTTACCTCGATTGGGACTGGGCGAGAGCATGCTTCCAAAGCGTTCTTCGATCGCACGAACTGAGCTACGCGAATTGTCTTCAGTTGAAGCTTGAATGGACTTTTCCTATTTCCATTTGATTGATAGAGAGCTATAAAAGCTCGTATTTGATAATCCTTCTTTCCAATTCATCCTTCCTAAAGCAGTAGTTACGGATCAGGCGCAGGGCCAAATGGATGCGTGGAGTGCCGTTTCCTTCAACATTAAATCGTTTCCTTGCCTTTATATTTGTTACTACATAGGTTATCATAATTATTAAAGACTGCTCAGGTGTCAATTAAAGCGCATTAGGGGTACTTGGTTAGAGGTGTAAAAAAACAGCCATCAATTCTCCATCAGAAGAGAATCTCATTTAATCGTACTGTTGATGAAAACATCTGAGATATTGCATTTACATAGCTTTCCCTACTCACTCTTCCACAAACTATTCTTATAAAACCTTACTCTTCTATCTACTTTTTGTTAATCGAAATAAACTTTCATCACACATTTGGTTAAAGACATTCGGATGACTTTCTCTACTCCTGTACAAAATACTTTTACAGACACTTATTATACATCTACTTTATCTTAATTGACATAAACCTTTGCAGAAACTATCGAATTGCTAAATTTCTTGTAGGTGCAAGGGGAATATGTTAGGCTTTAAGCGATAGTCAAATGCTTTAAGAACTGGTTGCTAAGTGGACAAAAAAAATGTATGACATAAATTGTGTGTTTTAACAAGATCTACATATTTGTGTAGTAAAATGTTGTCTATCTCTTACGGTTTATCAGTTATGAAAAAGTCATTCAGAATGAAGAGAACTTTTGCAGACATTCCCAGAAAATTCATGATATACATTTCATTTGCCATGAAAGTATCTTAAATATAGAATATTTAAATTAAAATCATTAGAGCCATCTTTAAGGAAATCAAAATTTTCGAAAAATGTTCCATGTAAAGGGTAGTCTGGGGTGGGGGGATTTTCTTGAAAATATTCGTGTTACATCTTTAAAAGATACTGAATCTAAACACCAAGTTTGGTATTTATTCGACCTTTCGGTTTTGAGCCATGCTGTTCACACACACGGAACTTTTTCAGAAAATCTGTGTATTACACTCACATGACTTTCTGTACTACTGTACAAACTACTTTTAAAAACGCTTATTCTCTATCTACTTCATGTTAATCGATATAAACATTCTCAGAAACTATGGAATTGCTAATTATCTTATAGGTGCAACAAGCATGTGGTAGGCTTTAAGCGAGTCAAATCGAGCTGGTTGCTATGTGAAGCATTCCATTCTCTTTGCATGTTCAGGACATAAAAGAAATTCTGATGTGTTACACTCACATGACTTTCTCTATTCTTGTACAAACTATTTTTACAAACGCTTATTCTCCATATGCTT
This sequence comes from Deroplatys truncata, assembly GCA_030765065.1. Lineage (NCBI taxonomy): Eukaryota > Metazoa > Arthropoda > Insecta > Mantodea > Mantidae > Deroplatys > Deroplatys truncata. The sequence continues at coordinate 76,738,210 of CM060987.1, read as the reverse complement.
CATGTTAATCGAGATGTTAATATTATTGCTAATTTTCTTGTAGATGCAAGGGGAATTGCTAGGCTTTAAGCGGGAGTCAAATATTTTAAGAGCTGGTTGCTATCTGGAGTATTCCATTCTCTTTGCATTACCAGGACAAAAAATCTGATGTGTTACACTCACATGACTTTCTCTACTCTTATACAATCTATTTTTACAAACGCCTATTCTCCATATGCTTTATATTAATCGAGATATCGAGATGTCAATCTTATTGCTAATTTTCTTGTAGATGCAAGGGGAATATGGTAGCTTTTAAGCGATGGTCAAATATTTTAACGCTGGTTGCTACGTGGCGCATTCCATTCTCTTTGCAAGTCCAGGACATAAAAAAATGAATAGCGAATTTGAGAAAAAGTATAAGTATTGGAAAATTTAAGGGAATAACAAGCAATATCTCGAAAACGGTTCACTCAACAAAAGAAATGTATATGACATAAGTTGTGTATTTTAACGAGATCTACATTTTTTGTGTAGTAAAATTTTGTCTATCTCTTATGGTTTACCAGTTATGCAAAAGTCGTTCACAATGAAGAATACTTTTGGAGACATTCCCAGAAAATTCGAGATATACATTTCATTTCTCATGACATTATCTTAAACATATGATATTTTAATCAAAATCGTTAGAGCCATTTTTGAGAAAATTACAATTTTCGAAAAATCTTCCATGTAAAGGGTAGTCTGGGGTGGGGGGATTTTCTTGAAAACCTTCGTGTCGCATCTCTGGAAGATACTGAACCTAAATACCAAGTTTGGTGTTTATCCGACTGTTCGTTTTTGAGTTATGCTGTTCACAGACACACACACAGACACACACACACACACACAGACACACACACGGACATGTTTCCAAAAATGCTTTTTTTGGATTCAGGAGATCTCAAAACATGTATTTCCGGTGAAATCTCGGTATGGAATTTTTGGGTGGAATGCAATACTTCCCCTACTTACTATACGTAGTAGAGAAAGTAAAAATAAATAACGAATTCCCATTTGACAAAAAGTATAAGTATTGAAAAATTTAAGGGAATAACAAGAAATATCTCGAAAATGGTTCATTCAAGAAAAACATGTATATGACATAAATTGTGTATTTTAACGCGATTTACGTTTTTTGTGTAGTAAAGTTTTGTCTATCTCTTATGGTTTACCAGTTATGCAAAAGTCGTTCACAATGAAGAATACTTTTGTAGACATTCCCAGAAAATTCGAGATATACATTTCATTTGTCACAAAAATATCTTAAACGTATGATATTTTAATCAAAATTGTTAGAGCCATTTTTGAGAAAATTAAAATTTTCGAAAAATGTTCTATGTAAAGGGTACTCTGGGGTGGGGGAATTTTCTTGAAAACCTTTGTGTCGCATCTCTGGAAGATACTGAACCTAAATACCAAGTTTGGTGTTTATCCGATTAATCGTTTCTGAGTTATGCTGTTCACAGACACACACAGACACCCAGACAGACACACACACACACACAGACACACACAAGGACATGTTTCCAAAAATGCGTTTTTTGGATTCAGGGGGCCTCAAAACATATATTTGCAGTGAAATCTCGGTATCGAATTTTTGAGTGGAATACAATACTTCGCCTACTTACTATATATAGTAGAGAAAGTAAAAACGAGTAACGAATTTCTATTTCAGAAAAGGAAAATTCAAACAAATAACAAGGAATATCTCGGAAATGGTTCACTCGACAAAAAAGCATATGTGACAAATTTTGTATTTAACGAGATATAAATTTTTTTTGTGTAGTAAAAAGTTGGCTATCTCTTAGGGTTTACCAGTTATGTAAAATTCATTCAGAATGAAGAGAACTTTTAGGGACATTCCCAGAAAATTAAACATATATTATTTCATTTGCCTAGAAAATATCTGAAGCATGTGATATTTTAATAAAACTCGTTAGAGCTATTTTTGAGAAACTTCAAAATTTTTAAAAGTATTTCATGTGAAGAATAGTCTGGAGTGGGGGATTTTCTTGAAAATCTTCGTGTTGCATCTTTGAAAGATGCTAAATCTAAACACCAGGTTTGGTATTTATCCGACCTTTCGTTTTTGAGTTATGCTGTTTACAGACACACATACAACAGACACACACACGGACCTTTTTTCTAAAAATCCTTTTTTGGATTCAGGGGCCCTCAAAACATGTATTTCCGCTAAAATATAGACATAGAATTTTTGGATGGAATGCAGTACTTCCCTTGCTTACTATACGTAAGGAAAATAAGGAACAGAAAAAAGGCGATCTTAACACATAAAAATTGTATTTTCTAATGGCAGCATTTTATAGGTTATAGATTTTTGCTATCAAACTTTCCATTCTTAATTCGACTAGCAGACTGGTATTGAAAATTTTGACTCGAAGATGGTCAGTGTACTGTCTATGCTTTGTTGAACATGCTTCAAAAGCGTTGAGAATTGTACTTTTTAATGACCGTGCCTATTATTCCTTGTAATCCATTTGTTTAATTTACAATCCACTCCTCTTGCATTTTTGTCAACTTTAACCTACAAACATGAACAGTGAATGTAATTATTTAGAAAATTTATAAAATGTGGTGAACAAAATGTCTTAAATGTCACAGATATTGCCAATGTACCCATGTAATGTATTAACATTATTATATTTCTCTATCATTTTACATTGAAGTTTAAATAATTTTAATTCACCATGGTACATTTCTTTGTGTTTAGCCAGAATGCATCTCTGATATAGCCTATATTCGGTTGTCTTCTTAGCGCGGTGGTAACGCGGCTGCTTACCAAGCCGGAGACCAGGTTTCGATTTCCGGTACCGGCGTGGGAATTTACTCCCACTGTGAGGCCTGGCCCGAAGTGCTCATCAGCCCGAGGGGCCAGCTGAGGAGCTACTTGATTGAACAGTAGCGGCTCCAGGTTGAGGAGACCGCATATACCAGTCGGGAGGGAACCGGGGGCGCTAACTACATACCACCCTCCAGTACTGCACCCTACTGATGACACCTGATGTGGGTAGAAGTGGGGATGCAGCGGCCGGGCGGTAGGTCTTGACCCGGCAAAGGGCTGTTGCGCCACGGAGTTTAGTTCTATAGCTTATATTCCTGTCATCAAAACCTTCGTATGGTTTTCCAATATCATAAGCTTCCTGTCACCTGTTAGTTTTGGATTCCTTGCGGACTGTTCTATTAAAAGGAGGAAATATGTTTCTTCTTCCTTAATTTTCTGGACCTTATTTTCGTAGTGAAATATCCAAAGAGGAAGCAGCTGATGGTCACATCTGTAACGTTTTAGCTGTTAGATTTTCGTAACGTGTTCGTTACAATTTATAATGCTCATAATTTAAAGGTTGTCTACTATTTTATTCAAATAATTGTAACGAATACACGTTAGCAATAGTCGCGTGCTGGCCCATTTTACTTTAGTGCATCAGCTAGTACATGCATTCCCATAGTTGTTAATACCCTTAAAACTAACTGATATTACGGGAAAGTAATAGGATATAAAACGTCTAGAATATTTCCCTCGAAAAAAGAAGTATAATGTTCTTGCAGCTCTATAAGAATTAATATATTCATTTAAACTTTAACAACCTTAGAATAAATTAACAAATTCGAATAACTCAACATACATCTTTAAATGCTTTGTTCTTCTTACACAATTAAATCTGAAAAATGGTACTTTACGTTACTCTTTAGTGTCTCTAAACCCGCTCTAGTTCAATATATTTTACACTGCACCACACATACGAACACATTTAATTTAGAAAGTTACTTACGAATTATTCAGATTGTAAAATTAATACAAGACCGAAAGCGTGTGAGCGTGGTCGCTTTCCTAGACCCCGAGCTAACAGTCTTTCCACAACGAACACTGAAACTCGAGCCTTCTCTCTTCTTGGTGCTTATCCCTCGCTCGAGCCAGCCTGCGGAGATCACGTAACGTGACGTTACTCTTCCACACGCAGCGCCACAAAGATGTGCTGAAAGCACACTTATCTTTTGGGTTCTAGGTAAAGATTTCCTCCGACCGGTAACACAGGCGATGTATACCAGGCTGCGTCGTTTGACTATCGTCCTAGAGGAAGTTTATGCTTAGCCGGTAATGCAGGTGATCTATTGTTGGCTTTTCACTCTTCGGCCAGACGCAATGTAACTGCTATGAGGAGAGAGGTTTCCATGGCTCACACCAAACAAAATTCTACAGTTGTAAGAATCACTGGTGAACTACTATTGCAACATTTTAAATTGTGGGACAAAAAAGTAAAAGGGATTGTTAACAAATACATTATTAGTAAATACTGTTGGAAGTATGCCCCAGATAAAAAAAATCAGCTATAAATACACATTAAAACCCTATATAAGCATATAGACTATAACTGAGAGATCGTAATGAAACGCAAGGGGGGGGGGAAACAGAATTTTTAAAGCTTGTTAGCTGGCGACACCTATTGAAAATATATACTTGTACTAATTCTACAGCAAGAATACTCGGTGGTAGGTACATAAATTTGTGCCATGTGATCATATTTCGTTTATAAACTTATGTCCATAAAATCCTTGTTTACGCGCTACAGCCTCAAAAACGGAAAGGGGATCACTGTGGGTAAAACCGTGGATTCCACGACAAGCAGTAGACATCCCATTCATTAGTTAAGGTTGTTTTCTAGTGGTACCTACCTGCAGCCAACGGTAGTGTTTACATTACCATTATGTTTAGCAGTTTTACATTTTGCAGTATTCATTTGTATAAATATCTTCAAGTGAACAATGGCGGCTTTGTATACAAATACAGAGTACAGCGAGATACTATCTCATTTACGGGGAAGGCCAAAGGAATGCAAGAGAGCTTTGCCGGCTCAATTAATATATCTCAGGAGAGAGAACACTATAACAGGAGACCGAGAGAGATGGTTTCATAGTAATGTGTGAGGCTCGCATTCGGAGATCCTGGGTTCGGTTCCCGTCGACATCAGACTTATCTTGGGTTTTTCGTGGTTTTCTCTGATTGGTAGGCGAATGCTAGGATGGTTCGTAGCGTATGGCGCGGATGCGCGAACACACAGCGCGATACTTGCTCCAAGGAAAGAGTACTCCCCATGGACATTAGAGGGCTGCTTGGTCGACGGGTCGTTCATCGCTCTCTCTGGGCAGCTGTAGCAGTGGGTTAAGTCTTCGAGCCTGGAGCTGTTAGGGAATTCCGCGCGTCTCGTGTCCTATCTGCCTGCGGCCGTAGCCTCCTTCATCCGTTTCTGCTAGGTCACAGTGTGCGAGGTACCCCTTCAGTTGCATAACCTATACTTATACCTATACCTATACCTATCCCAACAGGAGCCAACCAGCCCACACCATGTTTCCAAAATTGGAGATGCGTTTAAGTGAAACAGGCAGCTTAAGTCCTAACAAACAACTATAACACTCCATACACCAGAGTTTGAACTCCTTCCAAGAGTTCAATATCACATAACCAGGCATACACAAAATGTTTCAAGGCTGATGGCAGCCAATCTAAGCATCTTTAGTATGTGTTTAATTACAGTATTTCACCCTTCTGTTTTAATTCTTTTCTATATTTTGTGATCCGTATTGCCTATGTCCTCCTCTGTGTTCAAAGACCCCAGCAAGTGAACAATGCGTTTCTGAACAAGCGTTTATTAACAACATATGAATACGTAGTACCCGTTTACCTAACACTGAGACTTATAACGAATATATATTTAATTATATGGTGTTTGGGGGAATTTATTATTAAATAATTATTTATTACATATACTAAAGTATACTCACATACCACAATCAGGGCATATCGAGAAATACCTTAATTAAAGAATTTCTCGAGTCCAGCCAAGAATCGAACCGGGAAGTTCGCACAACACCGAGCTATGGTGTTACATTTCACAGGGATAAAAGTCCACATAGAAACAGATGGAAGATAAATAGCAGACAAATTAGTTGAAAAAGCCCAAGATGAAAGCGGTGCAATCGTGCACAACAAAGGATCAAAGAGCTTCTTAATTAGTGCAAGAGAAAGACCTGGAAAAGACACCAACCGTGGAGAACAGCGGATAGAATAGTTCCTTTCTACCATCTCAGGGGAAGACATCAAATGAAGATACCCATCAGTGCGCACATACAGCATTTTTCATCGGTCAAAGAGAAGACACAAGATTATCTCCATGGATTTAGAACAAGTCTAATCTCTAAGTGGGGGAAGGAATTTTTCCTTTGTCTACTATTTACTCGTACCTATACTATGTAGAGGAAGTTGGCATGCTCCACCCAAAAATTCGATACCGAGATTTCGCCGCAAATACACGTTTTGAGACTCCCTGAATAAAAAGAAGCCGTTTTTTTTAGAAAATGGTCCGTGTGTGTGTGTGTGTGTATTTATGCGTCTGTCTGTGAACAGCGTAACTCACAAAGAAAAAGTTGATTAAATACCAAACTTGGTATTTAAGTTCAGCTTCTTCCAAGGATGCGACACGAAGATTTTCAACAAATCGAAACATGATCGTTGTTTTTGATTTGCTCAAAAATGGCTTTAATGGTTTTATATAACACCATATATTTAAGATACTTGCATGACAAAATCTTGGGTTTTCTGGGAATAGCCCGTGAAGCCCTCTTCATTCTGAATGACTTCTGTATAACTGGTAAATCGTAAGAGATGTATACACAAAATTTTGCTATAAAATATGCAGATCTCGTTAAAGCACGCAACTTAGTCATTTCTAAGATATTCTTTGCTATAATTTTGCAAAGAAAGACCTATACCTTTTTAAGTGGTATGTTCTGCTTCGTTTTTTCTTGTGGCCATGCAAAGAGAATAGAATTTTCAAACCATCACATAGCTACTACCTCCTTTTTTAAATTCTGACAATCCTACTGTATCTTATATCTACAACAAAATGTGCAACGAAATTTAATCAGGATTAACAACAAGTAGTAGATAGCAGAATAAGAAGCTTTTGTAAGAACACTTTGTTCAAGAGTGAATTGAGAAACTCATGTAAATATAACACATTAGATTTTTAATTTATGTTTTCGAGTAAGTTGGTAGTTTTGAATAAGAATCTGCTAAATAAATATTTTAAAGCCCTGTATTAAAGCTTACTGGGACAGTACGTTTTGATAAACCGGTGAAGGAAAATGAGAAAGTGGAATAAGCCCCAAAACTATTTACGTTACTCAGTAGTACATAAACAAGCGTTAGTGCGATAAAAACCTATATATTAGTTAAAGCATGCAGAATTTTGCCTAATAAATTCTCAGAAAAGAGGGGGAGGAAGCCTCCCATTCACCTACACATCGACCCACACGCACACGAACCATTTTATTAAAGTGGGTCATGTTACTCATTGGGTTCAGCAGACCTCAAAACGTGTGTTGCAGTGAGTCTTGATATTGGTCTTTGCCTGCAATGCAATGCCTCCTCTACCTCCAATGTTAAGCAGTAAAAAGACTAATGGTATGAGAGAGAATATTATGCGTGATTAGATACTGGTTCTGCTTCAGCTGTCAGAGAATGGTTGAAAAATAAATGAAACATGAATTTAAAAAACCGTGGAGATCTGGCAAAATTCGCATCAAATTGCAAGCAAATAGGACTAAAGCATCGAAGCTGATGAAAAACGTGTTTTTCTTTTTTCTCCTGCCGCTTTCAATAGCACGAGGAATCCGATTTGTCTGCTGTTGTGCAGAATTATTGAATGTATATTTGAAAGCAAGAGGTAATGAATATAACCAGTTACCGCAGAATTATTCTCCGTTCAACAATCCAACACATCCATTGTATTCATCTGATGATAAAACCTGTGAACAAAAGAATGAAACAGTAATTCGGACAAACACATATACATATCAGACGATGTAAGCTACGAACAATGCGCTAAGAACAAATTTAATAGGGGGAGATTGTGAAACAAATTAGGTTTTTAAATTCCAGATAAATTTCAATATCCCTCGGATATGAAAAGAAAGCTCATTGAAGTTTAAAGAAACGATAAACCTTCCAAAATCATATATGAATTTAATTAGCAATATTCTAACTGATAAACAGCTCCCAGCTACCGAAGTTTACCATTTTTATACAGATATACAATGCCGTATTGCACATAATGGAGAAAGTTTCAATATCAGGATAGTAAAAATCCGCTGTGAGAGTTTACTAAACAACATGGCTTCACAGTAACATGTGGGACTTGCATTCAAAAGGTCCCGAGTTAGATTCCCGTCGGGTCGACCACTCAATCGATTTTTCTTTTTGTGGTTTCTGAAGTTGATAGTTGTTGTACTGAAGAAGTTGTATTGTAGTTCAAATGTTGGGGAGCCGAACTTGAAGTAGTTGCAACCACACATATGGTAATAGGTTTCCGGTAACCTTCGCCCCAAATGTACTTTCCGGTGGCCTTTGCCCCCAAAAATGTTTAAAAATTGTTAACTTTGTAATTTTGCTGTTTCTTTAAATATTATATATTTATGTTTGCCTCAGCTGTGAGTATTTATTTTTTAGAGACATGAATGTCTTAACAAGGCGTGGTGCGGCTGAAGAATGTAGGCTTACACAGATTATAATTTGTACTTCACTCCATTTATTAATTCTTTAAACGATTAAAATAACACTTCACTGATATAGAGAGCTGTGAGATTCTTTTATTAATTACTTGCACTTTTTAACACGTAAACCATTTTCGTCTCACACTGAATACGTATTAAACTTCTCGAGGACGCGTTTAACATCTGATTAGTAACACGGTCTGTTAGCAACTGACTTGATTTCTACCGCCTAAACTTGTAAATTTCTGTATTTCAAGTCTCTGATTGGCTATTCCTACTCCAATAGAATACTTTCATTTAACTTGAGCTTCTTTCTGGTTGTTGATTGGTTATTTTATAAACTGTCTCAAAAATTACATTATTGTTTCCAAGAATGAGTAGTAGAATTATTAAACCTTCTTACTCATTATTGTCTCAAGGTTACCTCATTGTTAGCAACTTTTGACCTATTTTTCTCACAGCTCCTAAATTATTAAATTACGTAATACATTCACATAACATTATTACACATGGATACAATAATATAAACATATACAATGAGTGTAATATACACCTTTTATATATTGTTACATACACATATTGCTTTAAGGGGACTGTTATTGTATTTATATATTATATAATTAGACTGAAATCATTTAAGTGTTAAAAATAATGTCTTATTTCTCCGGATCGGTAGTTAACTGTTACGATGTTAAACTATGAGAAATGTGCAATAACAATCACCATGTTTTAACATTCAACGCTAAATCTCCACATTTTAAATAATAATTTCAATAATAACATTTCCGCAAGAAAAATACTCAAGATCTATTTATATAATATTTTTAAATCTGGACCCTTTTAACTGTAATACTCCAGTTATGAAGTATCCCCAGTGGTTACGAATACTTTTAAATTTAAGTATAAGTACAAATGAGGAAAGAATTTCTCAAAAGTAAAGAAACTTGTACAACACAGGCATAAATATCCGCTTTCTTGCAGCTATATAAACTAGTATATTCTTTCGAACAATATACTGTACAAACTTGGCTTTAGCACAGTGAACAAAGCGTGTAAATATCTGTTACCTCTTGCACTTCAACTTGCTAATTATGCTCTTTACAAAGGTTTCAAATTTAAATGTCCTGTTCGCTTTTGCTCTATGTATTAGAAAATTCGCCACACGCCGTAAGGTTAAATTTAGTAATCTTACTTACGTCAAAAGGAATCTAGTTCTGTGAAAATTTTGAATAAGTCGAACAATGGCTGTGCGAAAGCACTTCCCATACCGAAGCTACTGGAGCTCCTTCCGCCGAATCTCCTCTTGTCTGCTCGTGCCTTCGAATCGCCCGGGAGCGGCTAGTCAGGTCATCGATGTTTTGACGTCTCCCATCTACAGCGCCGTGTTATACGTTTATACTACCCTCTGGATGATCGTGCCTAAGGAGTACTGGCCCGGTTAAGTAGCTACTGCAATGTTGCTGATATCACTTCGGCTCAGACGGAATGGTATAATACATTCATAGCCAGCAATGCAGTAGATGACCAGGTAGTAAAGCTGGTAAAGGCAGCCAAAATACTTTGGGAAAGGGAGCCAAATTGACTCAATAGGGGAATGTTAGGATGGTTCCCTTTCCACCACGAATTTCTTTTCTATAATTTTTCTCCCCATAATTTTCTTTACATCTGTTTCATATTTATTTCAGAGTCGTAGGACCAGGCGAAGGTGGTTGGTGTGTTGCGGCAGCATGCACTATCGAAGGATTTCTCTCTAGTGCTTGGCGGGATTGCTGCGGACCCCTTCCTTTCTGTTAGTGTCTCGTCTTTTCCCAAGACCGCAGGTTGCGGGTGGCTAAGGTAGGGATGGCTGGCGTTAGCATTGGTGTTATGTTTGAATCGTTAGGGACACTATCCTTGCTAGCCCACATCGTCGTACGGATGTGGTCGCCCTTCGAGTCTCCCATTCATCCCTTACTTCTAGGGACCACGTTGGAAGCACAAAGGACTCACTATGGCCTACGTGCGGTGCTGTGCTCTAATTACTGGAGGTCCCTCTGTCTTGCTACTCAACTCCTAATTCTTAAATAAGAGCTCTAAGGAAGAATGTTTTTATACACGAGTACTATTCATTAACCACTGTAAGATGAATAAAGCTCTGCAAATACAGATTGTGATTCCTGAAATTTGACTTCTTTCAGATTTTTCTTCAAGTTTACTGTGGATTAAGCTGATTATACCGCCATACTAAAGTAAATTAGGAAGCTGAAAAGTAAAGAATTAGTAAAGAGGAAGTTATCTTAAAATTTACACATGATCGCTCGGAAGAGTAAGAACTTTGCAGCCGATAGTACACTTGGCTCAAAGAAATGTTGGCCATTCTCTGTATCCCACTTATGCTTCTATCTTTCTTTCTTTTTTAAGAGAGTTAACATATCCATCTGACACCTGTGCCCGCCTAATACTACTCTCTACGTCTGGCTTGAAACAAGCTTCAAGAAACAAATATGAAACAATTAGCGATATTATGTTCGGTGTGAAATAAAAGAAGGGTTAGAAGTGTTCTCTCTGATTGCTGTAAACACACATGTAGAGTTTTTCGCAGTAACCTGTCGTGTTATCTTATTTGCTGGCGCCTGTTATTGTTTTAGTATTTTGAATTTTGGGTCTCTTTGTCCTCCGGCTAGCTATTATTACTCAGTCGAGCAAATATCTCTTGAACAGGGCGTGTAAACGGAAAGGAGTTGTTACTAAAAGATAACACTGATAAAAGAATTTGTTTTTACACTTTTATTGCCGTCACACTTAATTAATTTCACATATTTAATCTTGATACACGCCTGACTGAAACTGTTATATTTTCGAATGTAACTACAATCACTTATTTGCCGCGCACTATTAATTCGCGTATTTCACATTTTGTAACTAACTTTACGGCGCGAGAGATTCTGTAGAATTGCATAATGTGTATCTCATGAATGGTTCCTTAGAACTGACGTGTAACTCGCGAGAGAGATTTCTTAGAACTGCGCGACGTTTATCTTTGAGTAATTCTGTAGAACTGCGCGATACTTGCCTCTGGCTCAAGAATTTATACTCCCTCACCCCGATATGCCTAAACATTATAATAGAGCTGCTATTGGTTACTAAATCGCGTCAACATTAGCGTCTGTTTTATAAGCCAATAAAAATTACAAATACATATGCTCTAGGGAAGATATTCCCTCCATTTCTAAAGAAAGGCGCGCTACCCTGACGTCATTTGTTTGTCTCTTCTAATTGATAAACAACTCACCCCATCACTTCATTGTTACCCGATCCTATTGTCAGTTTCAGTGAGGCCATGTAAACTTATTTCCTAACAATGCTTATAGCTAACAAACATACAAAATCATTGTCATACAATAATGTTAATTTACACTACAATCTCACTGGCATTCACAGTGTTGTGATATAAAATACTGCCTCAAGTTTCACTAGCCCAATGTAGCGACTCCGCCTTTTAGAGGGAGGGGTGGGTGAGAAATGAGGCACAGTGTTTTTGTCAGAGGTTTCTTTTAAGCAGACATGGAATCGAAATCTAAAGCTATTATTATTATTATTATTATTATTATTATTATTATTATTATTATTATTATTATTATTATTATTATCACCATTGAATAAGAATGTAAGCTTCAAACGCTGTTGAATTGCGCGACATATCTCCAAGTACCGAATTGCGTTAGTGGGAAAACTAGTGTCTATTATAATAAATAGACGGAGTTCTCCATTTGAATAACTACTTTGTTCCATTAGACTTTAAAAACAACACTACCACTACCACTACATATAATTCTATTATAAGGCATATACGTATTAATAATTATTATTATTATTACATAGTGACGCTGACATTACTATAGTACACAGTCAAAAAGCGTCGTAAATACGAGTGGTCTGAACTATTAATGCCATTGTTTTTCACATTATCAAGATGATCATTAACTTAACAGTATCAGCAAGCAAGAAAATGCACAACTATTAAATTGACATTGTACCAGCCATCTTTTGCGATAAGGTAAGTGGTTTAATCGCCGCTTATTTCTAAAAGGGGATAACACTCCAGAAATGAAAAATGTTTATCATTTCAGATGCTGTGGAAATAGGTACAATGTTGGTACTAAAGCAGGACGTGTCCAGCACTTTCTGGCATGTAGAGAATGAAGTTCAAATTTATGTTTATTGCTATTAGAGGATAACTCCAGGAGTTACCACGTTCTAGAAATAAATGTGTGACAGTCCTGGAATAAAACCGGAAGAAGGTATTAATGTATTATGAAGTAGGTTGTTGCTTCAAGTATGGAAAGCCGATTTGAAGTAGGAGTTGTATTGTATTTCAACTGTTGGGGAGCCGAACTTTAAGTAGTTGCAACCGCACGTATGGTAAAAAAAAGTTTCCGGTGGCCTTTGCCCCAAATGCTTAAAAAAATATTAACTTTGTAATTTTGACTGTTCCTTTAAATATTATATATTTATGTTTGCCTCGGCTGCGTCAGTATTTATATTTTTTTGAGACATGAATGTCTTAGTAGGGGGTAGTGCGGCTAAGAACGTAGGCTTACACAGATTATAATTTTACTTCACTCCTTTTATTAATGCTTGACACTATTTAAATAACACTTCACTGATAGAGAGAGAGCTGAGATTTTTTATTAATTACTTGCAATTTTTAACACGTAATCTATTTTTGTCTCACACTGAATACGTATTAAACTTCTCGAGGACACATCTCGCGCCCGGTTAGGAACACTGTCTACAAGCAACACGTTCAGTTATGAGCGCTGTCTACAAGCAACTGACTTGATTTCTACCGCTTAAATTTGTAAATTTCTGTATTTCAAGTCTCTGATTGGCTATTCCTACTCCAAAAGAATACCTTCATTATATTAAAGCTTTTTCGGGTTGTTGATTGGCTATTTATAAACTGTCTCAAAATTTACATTATTGTTGCTCCAATAATGACTAGTAGCATTATTAAACTTTCTTACTCATTATTGCCTCAAGGTTACCTCATTGTTAGCAACTTTTAACCTATTATTCTCACAGCTCCTACATTATTAAATTACGTAATACATTCACATAACATTTTTACACATGCACACAATAATATAAACGTATACAACTACTGCAATATACACTTTTTATATATTGTTATATACACATATTGCTTTAAAGCGGGCTGTTATTATATTTTTATTATATAATTTGACTAAGATCATTTAAGTGTTAAAAATACTTCCTCAAATAGAACGATAGAAAACATAGAAGGAACAAAATCGAAACCATACTTTGCTAAATATGCTATTGGTCATAATACACATCGGCAAATTTAAAAAAAAGCACCACTGTTTCCCCCATCAGAGAACACTCCTATTTGCCATGTGACGAGACTTCTGTTGTGAAAAGAAAGTTATGAACCACAGACCGAATGTATAAATTCCAGAGAAGTGCATGCCTCTCATTACTGAATCTAGCCCTCTTGGTCGATTTGAGGTTTACGCAGCAGAAACGAGTGACATTTTGGATTTTAAGAACTGTGGGTTTCTTTGTACAAACAAAACAAAAAAACTGTTGTTTCTGCTGAGACAATGGAAAAAAATGAAATTACCTTTGCCCCCCAGCAGCTCCTCTAGTATGAGTACAATGGTGAAAGAAAAGGACAGGTGGTTACTAAGCCCTTTATTAAAGGACTAATGACTCGTAGCTTTAATTTAATGAAAACTAGTGTTTCTGTCAGTTATATGAAGTTTCCTACAAGAAGTGCCTGTATCGAAAAATTTCCCCTAAACAACACAAAGAAAGATGATGATCAGAAACTGTTAGAATATCTAACAAAAGCACAGTAAAAAGGTTTCAATAATTGGTTCCAGATATGGCCTAACACAGATGAGAAGGAACTTGACTGTTAAGTATCTAGGGCACGCTAATAAAATGCGGTAGAAGTGCGGTAGATATTTGAATATCAGGTATGTCTAGCTTTGGTAACAACATTTTGTAAAGCTGTCTTAGGCAACATATAGAAAGCTTTATGTACTATTTTCTGCTAGAATGACCTTATCATAATGCAATTACAAACAATTAACTTAAAGCTTCTTGTTTCTGCTGTTTATTGCTAAGAGGGGTGTAAGCAGATAAACGTTATGACGGATGTAGGATGTGTTATCGGAGAGGGAGGAGGGACACCTTGCGCACTGGAATCATTTTCATATATTCTGGCTACACCTCCCAGGTGGCAAGGATGAGGTGCCCTTTTGAATGATGATGAGATGCGGTTTAAGGGCGCTAAACTGCTAAGGTCATCAGCGCCCTTACAATGTATAAAATATAAAGTCAAAAATATAAAAGAACCGCATAATTAAAAAACGGGACACAAACCCGCGATGTCCAAAAATTTAAAACAACGATAATACCACAATGCCAAAAACGAACACACTAAAAGCATAGGCAATAAAAGATTAAAACGTGTCAAGGACTGTAGAATGAGAGGGACATGGGCGCCTTTTGTCCACTGGGGATTAGAGTTCCCATAAAAAGGACAGAATAAAATTTCTAAGCTAAAAGATGCTCAACGCATTAAATGTGCAGATTAAAATCACTGTCATGAATAAAACGTAAAACACATTCTACAGCACGCGTGTCGTCTGCCAAAACGTTGGCTAGGCCAACAGGCAGACCCACACGAGCACGCAATGCAGCTAAAACCTGACACTCTGTTAAAATGTGACGCACCGTTAAGGGCACGCCACACTGCCCACAGCATGGTGCGGGGTCACCACTGAGCAAATACCTATGACTAAAAACACAATGTCCAATCCGTAAACGAGCTAAAATTACCTCTTCCCGACGACACGAACGAGAAGAGGTACCCCAGATCAACGGGAAAGGCTTAACCTCCCGCAACTTGTTCCCCCGGAGGGCCGTCCACTCATCGCGCCAGCGCGAGAGGATGCGGCGACGTAAAAGAACACACGAATCTGACGAGGGAACAACAGAAGTAAAAAATCTGGGTAATAAAATCGCCGATTTCGCAGCGGCGTCGGCAGACTCATTACCTGAGATGCCCACATGACCTGGAATCCACATGAAGGACACGCTGATGCCAGAGACACCAAGCGAGTGGAGCAGGTCATGTATGCGCTGTACGAGTGGGTGGTAATGGTACAGCGCATGAATAAAAGATGAGGTGAAGGAGTCGTAGGAGGTCTCAGGTCCGCAGGCAGACATGCCCACAGAGACTCGCAGAAGTACCTACATTTCTAGTTTGAACACCCACAGCATTGGCTAGGAATCCCAAGAGGGGGGCACAGCGACCCTAACAGGCATTAGGGGAGAAATCTTTCCAACGCGCATGCATCCGTACCATCTGCCCGGCACCGCAGGACCCAAAAGCACACCTGTAACCTGAAATGGAGATGAAGTGAGAGGATATGGGGAGAGTAGAAATTGTGGTAGAAAACACCACCCCGGCGTTCGCTTTGGCGACTAGGGGAAAACCACGAAAACCCCCATAGTCAGAATGGGGGGTTACCAGGAATCGAATCCGGGATCTCCCGAATGTGAGCTTCACATGATACCGCGGAGCTATCTCGCTCGGTAAACGTTATGGTAGTAACCTGTATATTTTTCTGTTAGGAGGTAATATTGTCCACACATAATTGGCGGCGATCACCTCATCCGTTGCTGTTAGGTTTACCTTGATGCTTCTCCCGTTGGTTCCAGAAGTTCTCAGTGTGTTGGTTCTCTTCAATTTATCCTCGGCTAGCTGCAGTAATTTTCCTTAAACTATATGGGAGCATGGACTTATCCTCGGTAAAGGAAAACGTAGATCTCGGGTGGTGATATAGGAAGACATAGACGTGCTTTGTTTATGAAAAGATGACACTGCCGTTTCTCTTTATTTAATTAACACTCGTAGTATTCAAAACTGGTATTGCCGCTGTAAAATACTGTCCACCGCTGTTAAACTACGGCGCGGATATGACATGAAGTTTAAATATGCTTATTATCTCTTTACGAGTAGCGGATCTTAGGTGTGTTTCTAAAACTGTCTTGATTCCCTGTTTTGGCGCGATATCTCACACATCCTGCAGCATCTCTCCCTGACCACACATTACGAAAACTGTCCCGAATTTGCCCCAAACAGATCCATTTATAGTCTCAGGCTTCTGGGGCTGCTTCCTTTCCTATTGGTCCATTTTTAGCGCCATTCGACGCGTCTAACTATTTCGAATAAACTTCCAGAGATCTCATTGGTCCAAGTTTAATATAAATCGCGGCTTTTCCTACATTTACCGTTAGGCTATCTGTCTCGCTCACTTGGTCACGGCGAATTATCAAATAAAGGGACAAAGGCGCTACACCCTCGCTGTAGGAATAATGGCACTGCGACCGAAGAGAGGTAATAAAACTAGGTTTTCTGCCTTCGAAAGTACTATTCCTGTAGCTAAAACATTTCATCGTGGACAGTATTTTAACATAGCGCTTAAATTATTTACATTAAACCATTTATAACTCTACTAATATTAGTAACCTAGATAGATAAATAACGTTAAATCACCCTTCTTAAAATATACAAGCAGTATGAGAAAAAGATATTTACATAGTACGATTTAATATCAATAAAAGTTAATTAACAAATTATCTGTAATTACAGTTCTTGGGCTCGGCCTAGAGTTGCCGTTTCAAATTCCAGTAAGAGACTCCTAGCAATTACACCAGAATATTTTTTACCATGCTAGCCTCTAGTTCCCGAGTTGGCGGGTTCAAACCCGGTGGAGGGCAATGGATTATTTCGGGCGTAAAAATTCTTAGCATGGCTTCCTTCGTGAAGGGAAGTAAAGCCGGTGGTCCGGTGTCGTAGATTTACGGCACGTAAAAGAAACTCAAGCTTGATAAAGAGGCCTCTGAGCAAAATTTTTGGTCTTTCACGCTCAATATAGAATGGGACGCTAAGGACCACACCAGTTAAATAAAACTCAATTGTTTTTACCAGAACATTCTCAATTATGTCTATACAAACAGTTCTAGAATCTTCTTTTCCTCTGATGAAAATTTTGCAAACTGAAAGTTCTCCCATTTTAGATATAAGCGACTCGGTTGCTAAATAAAGTGGTTAGAATTATGCAAGTCTACGCTTGGAGAGGGCAGAGCAATGCGTTTCAACACCAACCTAAATCGTCCCGTTCCTATACAGGCCAGCTTTTTTGCTCACATGTGTACCTACACTTGACTACCAAACATTGCGATGTAATAAACTGCGGTTAAGTTGCTAATAGATTGGTAAAGCACATCCTTCCCATTCATGGCTTCATCCCACCCTTACCTAGTTCTAATAACTCAAGTTCATTGACGGTTTTTGCATAGCCTTTTATTTTGCGATGGCGGATGTGCACCAGAGTCTAGGATCCAAGGCAGTTTTAGATTCGTTGGGAAAACATAATCAATTCAGCTTTATTAATTGTTCCTCCGTAGGCTGGAAAAGTAGAATCAGAATGAAAAAGTATGTAAGTTGACATTGGGGTATGTTATCTAAAGGAAAGTTAGTGATGACTTGTGTTTTATCGGGAAACTTGGAGTCTCATAGGGTATTTCTTAACGTGTTGTCATATCTACATCTTAACTCGGACGGCGGAGTAGTGTACGGAAAACTGAAGACCGATGGCTGAAATTCCGACTATAGCATTGAATTTTTTATTCTGATTCTACCCTCAGAAGCGAAGGAAGCCGAGCTAGTTTGAGTTGAATTTCAGAATCATATGTGGCTTTAACTGACAAAACTTTACTTTCTCTTTCATAAGAAATGTTTTCACTTCCCAAGCCACTGGTTGCTTTACTTACAGTTACAATGTTTGATCTGTATTCCGTTATTTTGTTATTGGTTACCTTCCATTTGTCCTGTTGTTGTTTTTTTGCAGTGAGATGAGAACTGGCGTCATGATTTTATAGTATTTCTTCGCGCAATTAAACTTATTCTTGATTATATTTCCTTTCCATTCGTTTGGTCGGTCTCTTTCATAGCACCGGGACATCACTATCTGAATCGCTCGTTATCAGTTAGTGAAACTGGTACAGACTTTCGCTTCTTCACACTCGTGAAATTGAAGTCTATCCAGGTGTAGTTTAACAGTAAAGACTGCTAGGATCTCATCGTGCGGAAACTTCTATGCCTAAACCATCACATTCTTGTGTTGTTATGAATCTCAAACATACTCTACTCCTCTACTGCTATCTGATTTCCATAAAAACAAGGTCCCGAATATGTGTAGTTTTGTGACCCAACCTCTTCACAACGTTGAATAGTATTCAAAATTTGTGTTGTCTTGCATATTACTGGTTAGAGCTCATCGAGACGAACGCAGCTATTTATATATAAATTGAAATTGAGTTTTATTTATGGACGCTCTTTAACTACTATGGTTCTTAGCGTCCCATTCTATATTGGGCGTGAAAGACCGGTAATTTTGCTCAGAGGCCTCTTTATCAGGCTTGAGGTTCTTTTACGTGCCGTAAATCTACGACACGGGACCACCGGCTTCACCGTAAGGATTTTTACGCCCGAAAAAAATCCATCGCCCTTCGCCGGGTTTGAACCCGCGACCTTGGAAACTAGAGGCTAGCACGGTACCACTAGTCCACGGAGGACGACAAATTTTTATATATATATATATATATATATATATACCGGGTGAGTCTTCTCAGCTTGCGGATTGAGAAGTTATGCAGTCCCGGCGTTGTACAGACTATGCCGTAAACACTGTCCGCTGCATCGCGTCATATCAATTTCGGAGGAAAGGACTGTTTTGGGCATGCAGTGACTTGCACACGTAGCGCAACAGTGTGCGCGTTAACCTTTAGTGGTAATGGTCCCAGGTTCAGATACTGCCACTATGGTACTTCTTATGTTTAGCAAATTTAATGAGAACTGACAGTTTGTCATGGAAGTGTCGTTTTACTTAATTATTTTAAATGTGCGAATTTCATTAAAATACAGATTGTTACTTGTTAGAATATGCTTTAATGAAAATTATAAATAAATGTATGAAATGAATAGAAAATCTCAATTGTTTACGGCGTGATTGGAAGTTACGCCTTCAGCAAGACTTCCCAGCATATTAATTATTGCGCCATAGACCACGTTAACACCGAGCACCACCGTAGCCCTAATCAGCGGGCTGATGAATGCAGTGTCAGCACCTGCATTTCGCATCGTCTATAAAATACAGGGTTGCCTAGTTACCGATCCGCAGAATGAGAAGACTCACGCGGTATATATTATATAGTGCCAGAAAGTGGACTTGTGTTATGGAACTACTGCTTCAATTCCTGTTGTCAGGAATTTAAAAATTTCAAGTATTTGGAAAATATTACGCTTGTTGCCGAGGAAAGATGAGAAGGAATGGAAATGAGAATTCTATAAAATTATACTATACAATACGCTGATTACATGTGACATAATTGAACTATAATGTCGTCCATTACACTTCAGCGAATCATGATTTTACTCGGCGGCGCGCGAGCTCGTCCATACCTTTTAACACCTTCACAGCAGCAGTCCACTGGGATCCATTCCCCAGACAAACAACAAAATATGTGTATTTAAAATAAAATAAATTCTGTTCATTGTAATTGTAGTATTATAATAAACTGAGTTCATTTACTTTATTTTAATACTGTTCAATATACGTTACCTGCAAAAAATCTATAAATACGGCCTGGACTCAACATCCTGCCATTTGTTGGTTGCAGTATCGTAAACACGCTCAAGGTATTGCCATCATGTTGCCATCCGATCATTATTCAATTACAGACAACTAACAAGGCCAGATATTTGTGTAAAAGCTCAGAATTTTGAAATTATAGTGTGGCACACCAAAAACAGGCGTATACAACTTTACTATAATGGTAATTAAGATACTCGTGCGAAAATTACTCGCATCTTAATTACTACCATTATAGCCTGTTGCATAATATTACTATTTGACGTTGGGTGTGCAAAGCACAAAGATTTTATCCAAGTAAAACTACATTTTCCAACTGCAAACAACCAAAGGCTCTGTTTAACTGAGCTGTGTCATTGCTACAGTTATAAAGAATAAGCGATTTTACAGGAAACCTGCTCGATACGTGGTAAAGTATATTATTTGCAATACCTGTAACACTTGTGGTTAGGTTGGCAGTTCTGATATTGGAAGAAAACATTATTCAGCTTGCTGTACAAACATTCACCATTATGCCTTTGTAATACTCCTGCCAGTAACTGTAATTAATTTCCAGTAAAGGTGGAAAAATTTAATGCAACGATTTTCCATTCAACAAAATGTGCTATTGAAATACTTTAATGCGAATATTTGTATATTTAGCAAGTAGATGGAAATATGTTTTTGTATGAATAATTTGTAGAATAATATATGAAAATTAAATGTAAAGAGAGTCGTGTGATTATTACACATACGACATATATTTAAAATAGTTGTTAGTGTTAATAAATGACTAAGTATAATGTTCGTTGCTAGTTTATTCCTTTCTAGATATTAAAATGCACCAGAAGTCGCTTTTATATTCATGCTTTCTAAACTGAAAAGGTCCTACATACCCTCAGCAGGGAATCAAGCTGATAAGGATCATTGATTCAAAAGTAAGGTAGCCAGTTGGTGATTTAGAAGTAAGCCTTTTACCGCCGTGTTCGAATCCTGGTTAAATTTTATCGGCTTAGATTTCTAGCTCTTTTGCACAGTCATATCATTCTTTGTGTGATAGGCATGCCCGGGGGAAGTGAACATTAATAATAATAATAATAATAATAATAATAATAATAATAATAATAATAATAATAATAATAATAATAATAATAACAATAATAATAATAATAAATCCTACTTTTAATAAGTAATAAAAGGTTCAAATAAGATGAACAGATTAAAGCGTAAAACTAATCCTTATTTATGTTCAGAGTTATGCTGTTGCTCACAGAAATAAGAATTGTCAATTATCTACATATAGTGATGCTAACTATTCTTTATGCATTAGCTAGGCTCTACGTACAAAACCATACAGACGAATTTTAATCTATATGTTTCCTTCATTATGAGTTGTATCGAAGAAAAGCAAAGTACAAACCTTATGGCAAAATTATGCTTCTGTCATGGGTTTTATAAAAACTTGACTGTTTAATAGGCTATTATACATCTATTTACTCGGCATCCTTTTTAGCCCTCCTCTCAGAATTCGAATGTCATATTGTGTAGTGTGTAATTTAAATACCAAATCCATGCTGCATGCTGAATTTCATGGCAACTGGCACAATTCATGGGTTATCAAGCTAAAGTTGCATTAGTGCAAAAAAGCAGCATTTCATAAATTATAATTTTATTCCAGGAAAATGTTTTCTACATATCTCAATGGTTCATCAAAAATGAGTAGGTACTACTGGAAAAAAATTAGTGTTAGGTATTCCTGTTTTGCATTTTCTTTTAAAAGTTTGATTAAATACCTTAACAAAGACACGTTAACCCCAGAAACTTTCCGTACCAGATAGTCCGATGTTGGGGGAGAGAGGAAAATAGATCCAGGTGCTACCTAAATCCTGTTTTCTTCCAAAGTAATTGGGACCGTCTCAACGTAAATGTCTCTCCGCCCTAATGTTCCGCACCGACTAAAGAGGGAGTTTGCACCAGAAGATGACTTCTGTAAAACAGTTTTTGGGATGTTTTTAGAATGTGACTCAATTCGATAGGTTGTACTATGTGGGGTTTTCGATTAGTCCTTTGTAGGAATTTCGACAAGGGTATGTACCCCTAGAACTTCCTGCATATTGGGGTTTCTGAAGAATCTACAGATACTTGTGACGGCGTACTTGTAGCTAAGTAGCTTTATCGAAAAGGACCTCTTTAATATCGTATCCCCAGCGACTATGATAGAATAAGTGTTAAAATTAACACTTCGCTTGTCAGGTGATTGATATGCAACTGGTGGGTTGAGCTTCCGCCACCTTAAACTGTGACATAACGTATAACTTAATACATAAATGTAACAGAACTAAGAGACTGCAACGCTTTCTTTACAGCTTTTATAAAAAAATTTATGTAATGCACTTCAAATATCCGCAGAAATATTCAGGGACGAGAAGTTAAATGGCTATTGTGTGTCGGCTGATATTTCATCCCTTCAGAAATTACCGTGCGTTTAAATCCGTATACGTATTAGATGCATTGGCTTCCCTGTGTTTGATCAAAAGTGATTATATCCTCCTTGGTAATATAAATGTAGATATTCTTAACCAAAACTTGGCATAAGGTAGAATTAAAAAGCAAAGAAGGCATATTATATGAATGCGCAAATGACGTCAGCAGAAAATTATTAGTTTCTTGACAGGAGTGAATGCACAATTCAAAACGATTGTCTGAAATATTCAAAAGAATAATCAGATATGCTTCATGAAGAACATTTCTCAATTATAAGTAATGCATAGAGGACAAATTGCGTTTATTACCGAGTAAAGCCGCTAGAAAAGCAAGCGTATCATATACTGCATAGAGAAATTTGGAACTGTCTGCCACGGTAGAGTCGTCACAGGAACCTAAAATCTGTGTTTTCGTTTCTTTTCGGGGGCTGCTCATTCCAAAAGAGGAATCAGTACTTTGAGTAGAATCTGAAAACAAAAACAAGAACTGTTAGGGTGTAGGCTCTTCCCAGAAAAATATTCCATTCTTCAGCTACAGATCTGAGGTGTTGAAATAAACCACCCAAAAAAAATCAAAATAAAAACAATAGGTCACTAAAATCCAAATGAAGCACCAAAATCCTCATATTAATCAGTTTGTTGGCACAGCAATAAAGTGAATCTCCTTTCACGGATGTGCATAGAGCGGCGGAGATATGTCACATGATTTCATTGTTATTTTTCATGACGCCCCATACCTTGAAGCCGGAATTATAAAGGCAATAATTATCATAATAATCTGAGAAGGATAGTAATATAAAATAAGTAATAAAATATTTAAAATCAGTGTAGGTATAAAAACGAGAAGCATTGTGGAAATTGTTGACTGTAAAAGCGACAGAAAGAACAGACAGGCACAGTTTTGTTAATTAGGGACCAGCCCCAGGTAGAAAGGGTAAATACCATTGAAGCAAGTTTTTCCTGGTAACAGCTGCACTTAGCCTGGTGAAGGCCACTCTAGGCATCATGATGCTAAGTTTGAGGATAGCGTTTGAGGGGAGAGAGGGGAAGTTAGAATTTTATGCTCCTTGTGCAGCGTGGGTAAAGTCAGTCTGTCCTGAGTGCCTGGCGAGGACGGGACAACCTTCTCGTCGAGTTGTGAACATTGGCGGCGAACATGCTAGAGGGTAGAACGCTTAGCTGTAGTTAATATTCTTCGGTCTTGGTAAAGAAAAAGTAACTTCGTATGCATTTAATAGTGATCGGCAAACCGCAGTATTATTTTAAATAATGAATAAGTGTTCCAAGACAGCGTTTGTGTGTTTCTCTGTACACACCCACGCATACCCTGAGGTTAAGGTTTCATGCTGGAGCAGCGTGGCAAAAGAAGAACCACCTGGGAGGAGACAAGCAGCAACCGTGACGCAAAGGTATTGCTTCATTGTTGGAGGACGGAGCGTGGCTGTGTCATATTGCGCCTAAACGTAGGGCAGAAAGAATTACCTGCGTCAACCTAGTCGCCAATCGGAGTAGTTTGCATTTACGCACTGTTCGTCGGTGATGTTATGCACATTGTACATTCCCATGTCTCGGGGACTGAAAGCGTTTTTGCCCTTCCATGATTGACTGTCCAGCATGATGCCACTTCTGACACCAGCTGTCAAAGTGCTCATCCAACCCCTCTGCTATGTATTATCCATTCCGCTGGATAAAACTAAGGAGAATTTTGCCTCAATTGCATCCATTTCAATCAACCTTGGATGAAGATGGAAGGTGAAACAGTGTGCCATCCCCTATATTAAGACTAACTGAGATGATTAACTGCATTCATTGAAGTGATAAAAAGACACCCTGTTGTTTATATCAGAAGGAAAAAAACTACAACGATGTGACTGGAACAAGGAACTGGTTCGCACTACTATGTTTTAACAATTATAGTAACAATTGCAATAATAATAGTAACAAATGCTTTCGAGATACAGATTGTTGTAGTAAACAACAATAGTAATAAGATCGGAGTACCGAAGCATACACTAATGTATTATACACTGTGTAAACAAACAAAATGTATATTAGCACAAAGCATACTTCCGTTTTCATTATCTACTGTAAAATTAAAAATATTAGCTATTATCCGTTTAATCACTTCTCAAGTAAAAGATAACTAGGAGCCAGGGTGAATGTTCCGGCTTGCCGTGGTAGTGTTTGTTGAGAGGAAAAAATTAAAACCGGAACATTTACCTAATTTCGCATGCCCTTTTCAAACTTTGCTACAGAGTTCGATTACCTTCAATAAAGCTAATGGCGTAATCTGAACTCCCTTTTTATAATTAAAAAAAGCTAGAAGCCTGTGTTCAGTGACCGAGTTCGCTGACTTGACGAACTACAACTGACTAGGTCCGAAAGCAATGGAAGTTATGTAGCGCAAACTGACTGATATAAACGTATCTTAAACATTTTTTTAAAAAAGAGAATGAAGTTAAATGAGCTGGAAGGCTGTTGTGTACTCATCCCTTAAACGATTTCACGTGAACCGCGTGTTAGTTATTTTAGAAAGCGCCATTGTAAGCACACCATTTAACCCCCGTTCTTCAAATTCACCTTCTGGTAGATCACAAATGTTTTGTTTTATATCTCATTGTTCAGTAAATGAAATTCTACACACATCATAATGCTTCGAAAGATCAACTCCTATATTCCTGTATTGTTATGGTTTCTATTGGATTTCAGGTACACACAGGCATGTTGGCATTTGCAAAGCTAATGTTTGTGGACTTATCCGGAAAGTTATCGGAGCAATTACTTCAAGAAGTAAATAGTAATTTTGTTGGGGATTGCTGGAATATTAATCACTTCATCCCCGTAATTTTTAAAGTAGTGTTCACCATCAGTTCTAAAGCCTCTTCGCACCTAACATTTTCGGTGCTGCATTTTATATTAGCACAAAGTTGCCTCAGTTGCTTACTGGATCTGAGAGAAACTCATGCATTGATATTAAATTCGTCAAGTATTTTCTTCCAGGCTGCATCTTTCTCCTTTAATTTAAGTTCGTCGGTATTTTTGAAATCTATATTTAGTAACCACCACTATAATCAATTCCTTTTCGAAACACTAGTCCTCTGCATCTAGAGTTTTCAGTTGTAAACACGATTCCAACTTCAGACAATGAGGAAAATCATGTCAATTGTCTGTAACAGTAACTAGGTGTATAACACTGAAACGGAGAGTGCTGCGATGCATAGACGAAAGAGCATGACAGTGCGCTCAGAGCTGTGTAGTTCGGCCACTGTCTTCTCGAGAGCTGTGATTGCAGTTGTATTTGACGTTAACAAGATGTTAGTTAACAATTCGCATAAAAGCTTGATAATATGCAAAATATTTAACTCTGTTACATTTTTAACATTGTGTTGGCAAAAAAAAATAATAATGTTAGAGTATTTTTACATCGGTTGGTAAAACCGGCGGACAGGCAAACAGAGCGGTAACTCTTGGCGAATGGAAAGGAATAGCCACTCAAGAGATTCAGTTTCTTGTAAAGATAACTACAATTATGATGAAAAAAACAAAGTAACTGCAGAAAATGTTAGAAAGTGTTGTCTTGCTACAACCGCAACTTTTAGGATGTTTATAAAATATTGTCATTGTACATATCAGTTTATCTATCAAAATGGAATTAGTTTTTCGCCTAATGTATCGTTACTGTTATTATTTAGTTCCCCAACTTTATTCAACTTCTCTTCTCTTTAGTAATCTGGGATTTTATCAAGAACAGACCCTGTAGGTCTTCACCTTTTGATCTTGAAGAAGCGTACGTGTCTGTAGCACAGTAGTCAGGAGTGAATCAAATCACTTTACTGCCTCAAGGTCAAGTCAGCGTTTTGTAAACCGAATTGCAGTCAACTTGTATTATCGTTCCCAAGAACACATGTACGACGTCTTACGATTACTAGAGCGACCGTTCAAACCACCATGAAAACAACTGCAGTCAGACTGAGATAATGGGAATGTCGATATAACTTATGCGCAAAACCTAAGGCGAATGACAGCGACCCACCAAATGCCGTGAGACGGACGACAAAACTACGGAAACCCTGTGAAATATTTTCCATCTTGGGAACAGCAAGAGTTTCGAAAGTCTCATATCGTTAAACAGTAAGAGTAAAACATAAGAATAGTTAGAATTGAAATGGTTTGAATATATTCTCACAAAGTACCAAATCCTTATTCAAATTATTACTTATTAAAGTGCTTTGTGAGTGATAAGTCAACAGCTTAAGGGAGTGGTATGCCTTACTGATTGGATGAGCTGCAAGTAAATGTGATCAAGTGGCAATGTTTGATGCCACATTATCGGATATTGCTATGTTCGATAGTAACTTTTCCGGCAACAAGTGAACTGCAACGAGCGATTTCTGTACATCTTCCGGAATTAGCTAACGCCAATAAATCTATCAGAAGAAGTTCCACCGGACCTGGCAATAAACTACCGGTTTTAGTACCAGGATGCAACGGAAGTGTGATAGCTCTACGGCATCTGTTCGGATCAATAACTGTATGTTTGTCCTGTAGCTTGATGGACCCAATACGTTGTTTCCCTCTGGCTCAGAAGAAACATTATGGTCTATGATACGCCACTGACTTGGAACAAAAGACAGGAGTCACCTTCTGAATAAGTATCCTCTGTGCTTGGTAGTTTAACTTTAAAAGTTATGACAAACGTGTTGAGACAATGTATTGGCGCTTAAATATTTTCTAGTTTACGCATCCCAATTATTATTATTATTATTATTATTATTATTATTATTATTATCATTAGCACTTCTTTTGAGGGTCTGTATCTGCCGCACATTGAGTGCGGTGGTAAACGATCGTCAGCTGTTTTAAATACCCTTTCTGTTTACGTTGGTATGTAAGGGTTCCGTTAAAGAATCGCAATCGCACAGTATTTCGTTTCTAATCTGATCTGTGAACGTTTACTAATTCAGTTCCGTTCCTTTTTTTCGATCGATCGTGACGCCAAATTGATTATCGTTAATCGATGCAAACTTATTGATTAGATTCGGAAGACGCTGTATAGAGTTATGGCTGCTGTAGAACTTGTTTGGTATTTTCCGTTGCTTTGCACACAAAGACAATAATAATGTGGCAGTTGTAGTTATCAGACTCGCCACCCAAGAGAACATTAAACGTTCGTAACTACCGCCAAGATGTAAAATGTGAACCAACTTGCGTTGATATTTTACAAACTTTTACTGTTTTTGATTTCTAATATATTAACGATGAAACATGCGGGAACACAAGGTGTTAAAGACATACGGTAAGCGCAACTAATCATCTTTTTTAAGGTGAAGCGGCAGAGTGATCACCATTTATTGTCCAATGAGCACCAAAATGAACCCTTGTCGACATGAATGATGGAACTGAAGTTAAATCAGAAAGGTCTGTTCATCTCTTGGAACATAAAGTTCATCAGTAAAGAGGGTTACACAAATGCAACTGCAGTTCTCCTGATAGACCTATTGCTTTCTGATCTCAAAGAACAGGAAAGAGGAAGTTTAAGGAAGAGTGGTGTAAGTATTTGACTTGGAGTTTATTCAATCATAACATAGGAATATTAAGCTGTAAAGTATGGTTTCTTTTCCGAATATCTCGAACACAAATGCAAAATTAGTTAAAAGGCTTTTCAGGGACGTTCGAATTTGAAATGTTCAAGAAACAGATTAAGTCGTACCACCGTAATAAGCGTATAAACGTTCATAATTCTCTTCTATCTCCAGAAGCTACACCCCTGGCCATATGTGTGAAAAAATCTTACTCACATGACTTTCTCTACTCTTGTACAAACTCTTTTACAAACGCTTATTCTCCATCTACTTCATGTTAATCGAGATATCGAGATGTTAATCTTATTGCTAATTTTCTTGTAGGTGCAAGGGGACTATGGTAAGCTTTAAGCGATAGTCAAATATTTCAAGAGCTGGCTGCTATGTGAAGCATTCCATTGTCTTTGCATGTCCAGGACGTAAAAAAAAGAACAACGAATTTCCATTTCAGAAGCAGTATTAGGAAATTCAAGCAAATAACAAGGAATATCTCGGTAATAGTTCACTCGGCAATAAAATGTATGACGATGTAAAATGTGTTTTAATGAGATCTACATTTTTTGTATAGTAAAACTTTGTCTATCTCTTACGGTTTAACAATTATGCGAAAGTCATTCAGAGGACTTTTTGGGGCATTCCCAGAAAACTCAACATATATATTTTATTTGTCATAAATATATCTTAAACATGTGGTATTTTAATCAAAATCGTTAGAACCATTTTTGAGAAAATCAAACTTTCTGAAAAACGTTCCATGAAATTAAACTGAGTTTTATTTACGGACGCTCTTTAACTCCTATGGTTCTTAGCGTCCCATTCTATATTCGGCGTAAAAGATCGGTAATTTTGCTTAGAGGCCTCTTTATGAGGCTTGAGATTCTTTTACGTACCGTAAATCTACGACACTGGACCACCGGCTTTACTTCCCTTCCGAAGGAAGCAATGCTAAGGACTTTTACGCCCGAAAAAAATGCACTGCCTTCCGCCGGGTTTGAAGCCGCGACCTCGGGAACTACAGGATAACTAACATGGTAACCACTACACCACGGAAGATGAAAAATGTTTCATGTAAAGGATAATCATCGATGGGGGGATTTTCGTGAAAATCTTCGTGTCGCATCCTTGGAAGGTAGTAAACTCAAGTACCAAGTTTGGTATTTATCCGACATTTAGTTTTTTAATTATGCTGTTCATAGATTGACAGACCGACAGACACACACATGGATATGTTTCTAAAAATTCATTATTTTGATTCAGGGCACCTTAAAACATTTATTTCCGGTGAAATCTCAATATCGAATTTTTGGGTGGCACGCAATACTTCCCCTACTTACTATACGTAGTAGAGAAGTAAAATAGCTTACCGAGAAAACAGGAGTCGAACTACAAGATCAATATAAATAAAGATAAGAGGTTTGTGCACGGCACGAAATACACGTTGACTCAACAGCGAACATAGGTGGGCAAACACGTAAACAACTGAAGACAGTGCACCCAAAAGAAATACAACTGGGAACGTACACGCTATCCATTTGCCTCTGAAATTAAAGACGTTACGGGAATATAGCAGTAAGAATATGTTGCGTATCCAAGCAAACACAATTGTATGTACAATATGTGAGTATGAAACTAAAATATGCAGAAAGTATTACTAGAAAAAAATTGTAATA
Organism: Deroplatys truncata; assembly: GCA_030765065.1. Lineage (NCBI taxonomy): Eukaryota > Metazoa > Arthropoda > Insecta > Mantodea > Mantidae > Deroplatys > Deroplatys truncata. Next base: position 76,708,172 of record CM060987.1, on the reverse strand, counting down.
GCAAAAAACATAAAGACAATATTGCACGCGCTTTAAAAGTGACAATGCTCTCAACATAAAGGGTATCCAATGAAAATCAGAATTTGCTAAGCATTTATGTGAGTGGTGATCAAAGCACACCTTCCATTGAGGTAGACAATCCCTATTTTCGAGGATTTTTGGAAAAAATACCAATCAGTGCGTTCGGAATCAGACAATTCTCCGTAAAGACTATTTATCTGATTGCTACGAAAATACATTGGGTTATATTAGAAGAACTGTCAGCGGTAGCAAAATATGGGTGTCAGTAGATGAAACTACCGATGTAAAAGGCAGATTTGAGGTAAACGTAACTACAGGTGTACTATCCAGGGACTGTCCAGGTAAAACCTTTTTATTGACTACCGAGATCTTGGATAAAGTGAATCATAATTCCATATAAGTCTAGTTTGATAATGCTGTGCATCTTTTATGCCTCTTGAGGTTTAAATACGAAAACGTACTGCTGTTCGTTACCGATGCTGCCCCATATATGGTGAAGGCAGCAAATGGAATAAAAGAACGGTATAAGAAAATTATTCACATAACGTGCCTTGCTCATGCACTTCACAGATTGGCTGAGGAGATCCGTTGTATGTTTATGATGTTGACACCGTCATATCTGCAATAAAGAAAATATTTATTAAGGCGCCTTCAAGGATACTACAGGCAATTTGCATCAGGCAATTTTTTTCCCTTTCACCAAAACTAGTACTTACAAGATGGGGTACCTGGTTAGAAGCTGTCTCATATTATGCAGCATGTTACAGTTCAGTTATAAAAGTTATTGATGCTTTAAGCACTGAAAATGCATCTGCCTTTAATATTGCCAAATCTCTCACTTTCAAGAGAAACTGTCCATACATAAAAATTACTGAACGATACCGGAGAGCATAAAACAGAGACATCTGGTTTAAAAATATCCAAGGGCATAGCAATAATAGAAGAGGTGTCAGAAACATTCAAGAAAGGAGCTTCAGGACCTTGCACATAACAGATAAACAATAAATGGCAAAATATTCTACAGAAAAAGAAGGGCTGTTTAACAATATGTAACCTACTGAAGAATACAAAATCATCAACGATAGCAAAGTGTACTTGAAATATGCACCGTTAACACCCTGTGATGTTGAAAGAAGCTTTTCACAGTTCAAAAACTGTTTGAGTGATCGACGTTGACGTTTCACATTCGATAATTTAAGAATGTCTATAGTAGTGCAGTGTAATTCGGCTTGTGAAGACTCTATACGCTTTGTGTGGTTTGTGTTCGTCGTAGATCAACACAGACACTGGGCACACAGCTGTAGAATGTCTATGTATACGCAACCTGACGACAAACCCCTCATATTTTATTATAAACAATAAGACCAGATGTAAAGATTGTCCTACATGTAGTAAACGTTGTAACGAGCGACAAATTCCTGAACTTCATAATGCTCTGTACTTGTATGTGAGTTTACTGCTGGATGATTCAACTGACAAAGAAGGCGTTGTAGAGGTGGCTTTGTAACTTTAATATAAGATACAAATTTAAAAGAAACTTTTTCGACCATTGTACCTTTAGAAAGTATAACTGCAGGAAGAAAACTTAAGAAATCTATGCTGCTTTAATTAAACTGCAGCAGTTTTACCAATAGTACTGAAGAGAATGCGACAGCTGAAACAAGTTTCTGAAATGCTTCAACTTAACACACAAAAATGTAGTGTCTACATAATATAAGATGGGTTGATAGCAAAGTTGGAGATATTTCTTCTCTTGTAAAGATTGAAAGCGTGTCTTATGAATTTAGAAGCCTTAGTTACAGAAACACCATGCTTCTTCTGTTGCCAAAGGTATGCTTAAGAAGTTCACTGACTTTAAGCTCATCTACATGTTGGCTGGACTACTTAGAACCTTTCGCTCATATATCAACTTTTTCTGAGTAGTGTTGAATTACGTGTGAAACACTCAATTAGTTCCCTTGATAACTAATAGGCAAACCGGGAAAGAACCCAAATAATTTAGTCCCAAACATTACACTGAAAGGAGTTTATCAATATGTTCAACTTGAAGGATTCGACAACAATGCCAGATATTCCGCTGAATCCGAGAAGGAGAAGCTAGTAGTACATGCTGTAAAATATCTGAAAGAAAGATTTTTGAACCAGGGCGCATTGAAAGGGCCATGAGCATTTCTGATACCTTTGCCTGGCCATCAGATTACGGAGCCAGAGTTCTGACAGAACATTTTAACTCCCAGCAGGAAACATTATAGAAGCAATACGCGGTGAATGGTACAACGTCAAAGGAAACGGACGAAGCTTTATGATTTCTTGCGTTTAGCGTTTACCCTGTATTATTTGCGTATTTTCAGCCTTCACAGCTTGTTTTGAGAGAGGTTTTAGTTTGATGAATCTTGTTAAGAGTTAATGCATATCTTCCACGCATTCAAAAAGTCTGAATGATCTCATGATGCGTAACTGAAGGGACCATCACTACACGAGTCTGATGCAATGTTGGTACTTCGGTAACAAAACGTAGAGATGGCCACAAAAGAGCTTACAACTTGTTCTGCCCTGTCAGCAGCCGAGGCAGACTAGGGCTAGAGGCAGTGGGAAATCCTAAGGAGGAGGTAGTTAAGTGTAGACCATAAGGCAAATAGGATATTACAACTCCGTTGTTTTAAGAAAATGAAATCAAGAAAATAAATGACTCACACGGACTGCCTTCCCATGCAATAACCCAGGATGACACTTTGTCCTAGCATGGACGTCCTTTAGGTTGACTGTTGCTTGCCTATATTGACGTCACCGATGCTATGCTTTCAAAGCTAAAAGTAAAAATAAAGTACGAATCAACGGAGGGACCCCCGAGACCGGGCAGAGCACCGTACGCAGGCTTATCGGCCCCTTGTGCTTCTACCAGTCAGACCCCGGAGGGAGGGATGAGAGGCGAGATCCGAAGTACGAACAGATCGAACAGATGAAGATGGGCGCAAGCACATATGGGGTCCCTAACGTTTCCAGATGTAACGTATCCAACGTCACCCGGACCCCCGAGGTTTCAAAGGTACTGCATTGTGAAAGGAAAGGGCAACCAGCTTGTGATGCGACGGAGAACGAATGCACGTTTCATTTGTTTAGGATTCGATTCCTGGCTATTCAGAAGTGTGCAAAATTTACGCAGCTTGACTTTAATAACGTAGATAGTGTTTGTTTTAAATATGTACCTATAACATCGCGCGATGATGAGCGAGATTTCTCTCAGTACAAGCATAGTGTTAGTGAAAACCGGAGGCATTTCAATTTTTCACGCTTAAAAATGCACATTGTTATATACTGTAACGGAATACAGTTTGTATCAGAATCATGTTACATGAATGCAAATGCAAATAAATAATGTGTAAAAAATATTGCAATCATGTAAATATGCTACGCGCATACACGTTTTTGGCAGTGATAACCTGTAGACATATTGAAGCCGTTTTCGCCGATCTATACCAGCGTAAATAATCACATGCTCTTATCTAATAGTAAACACAGATGGTCTATACACCAATACCAGTCAACCTCGCCGCAAACTGGGACAAAGTGTAGTCCCTGATAATAACCGAGCAACACATACTTAAATAGGAGGACGTTACCCTGAAGGGCTTTTACGGGCTTATTATCATTATTATTTATATTTATAAATAATGAGACGTAATAAAGCATTGAGACAACGTTTATCTTTAAAACGGCGCCTGTTTATACCCTATGCTGCTTGTCCAAAATACGTTCCCATTTTGTTGCAAAACTCATGTCTGTACTAATATATCTATATATAAAGTGTAACAAGTTGTGTGAATGTTATACGTTTCATTGCTAATTTATGTGTTACATTAAATTGTGAATAATTATAAATTTTATATTATTCAACATAAATATGTATTAATCGATATTATTGTTATTGGCTGAGTATTTTGTGAATTTTTAGAAATAACATTTGATTTAAGTCATGCTTTATTCGAAATTGAATACCTTATCACGGCCTTCTTAAACATACGAATTAGTTATTACGAAAGTGCATATGATTTATTTTATGCAACAGAGAATAAAGAAGTTATTGACTTCGTTACTTAATGTCGTAGGAACAAATAAAAAATCTGGAAGATAGAACATTTTAGACACTTTGTTTAAGTCTACCAACGAAGGCAGAGATGTCGATAGACTTCGCTTGAAGTGTGAGCGAATACATACATATAAGCCAAACTCTTAGTACTTAGTCGTAGTTAAAGTCAAGTCATAAGCAGGATATGATAAATAATTTAAAATAATTACTTTTTTGTTTTGTTATTAAAGCATTAATTTATATTCAACAATATTAATAAAAACAGGCGATGAAGATCGCTGCTCTCTTAAGACAACCTAGGTTAAGACGCATAGTTTAACATGTACGCAGGAGCATAATTTTATTATCTAATTTAACATTACGTCATATTGGCCTTTGCTTAGTACAGCTTCAAATGGCACCGCCTCGCGTGGTTTGCTAAATATTACTACAAAAAAGAATTTTTTTTCCAGTGAGGCTAGAAATAACACTTGTATATGGTACTTTTACCAGGAAGGTAACTAACAGTTAGAAGGAACAAATGCATAGGCATTCTTCCCCAGACTTTGGACCAAGTCACACACCCTTGCATTACAGCGTCTGCAACATTCTCGGATTACAATTTTTGCTGTAACAGCGTTCGTGTCTCAAATCTATGAGCTTACATAAATGAACCGGTATTTATAAGCTAGGTCTAACATCCGCTGTAAAGAGTATTCAGGGAATAAATCTTCTGAAATATAAGTGTTTGTGTAATTATTGGTCTTACTCTTCGAGAACCTATGTTAAAGAAGTCTCATGGTAACACCAACAAGATTAACAACGACCTAAGAATTCTGTCCCTGTGTGTGTGTGTGTGTGTGTGTGTGTGTGTGTGTGTGTGTTTTTCTTTGTTTCTCTTCTTTTCAACGCTAGGCTAGAAAAAGAACGCTACCACTCAACGTTACTCAACTGTTTCTTTCATTTAGCTTTCACTTGCACAATTAATAGTAATAATAATCTCTGGAAGGTTCACGTTGCGTTTGACATTCCCACAAGGATACCGCAGTAATAAAGGCAAACGTTGAAAGGCGTCGAAAGGAAAACCTTGATTGCTAAGAATTATGACTCATAACCATAAATGAGTTCTTAAGCAGATGGCTTCAAGTTATCTACACTTAAACCCATTATCACTACAAAGAAGCCAAAACAAGGATCACTGACCGTTTCGAGTGTTGTCTACAAACGCCAAAAGGCTGTACGAGGGATGGGGGATGGTTTATCTGCGACCTCGCTGTCTATAGTTCAGTGACAGTTCAACCTTACTTCCTTCCGTCCTGCCTTAATGCTTGGAAATTCCTATGCCTACTCATAACATACCTGCAACTGAATAATGTACTGAAGAAAATATTTCAGAAAATACAACTACAGTATCAAATAAGTTGAACGAATAAAGTAGTAGTGCTTAGATAATGATAAACTATAGGACAGCAATGAAGAGGCAACACATTATAAAACATTAATAATTATCTCAAAATAAACTGTCATGACAGAATCTGCCAGCCATGAATTAATTTAACCTTCCCTACAATGTTTACACGACGCTAAGGAGCCAGGAAACCTGTGCATAAAGCCAAGGGATATAAATCTCTCCAACAAATATTTTCAATTAAAACTAGTTGTGTAATAAGAATGTTACCCGAGTTTCGTTATTGTATTGACCTCTAGAGCGGAAGCAGCTACAATTTTAGATTTTCGATGTGCATGCCTAAATAACAGCCAAAATGAAAAAGAAGCGCTCACAATTTCCGACCCCAAATCAACTAACCTGCCTCAAACACGTGTGTATAAATGTTTTTAACTGCTTTTGTAGTGCTGCTATGACCTCTATTTACACTCGTGCAGCGCCGCTTACTCGTGAGCGCGCTCGGAAATAGGCATTTCCTACGCAGTGTATACGGTAATTTCTTAAGCCACTTTACTGTTTTAATAATTCCTTTCACATTGAAGAGCTCTTTTCTTCCCGACGGATACAAGTTATAAACAGCTTCTAATTTCATTCCTCATTGACTAAATTTTTTAAAAAAGTATTTGGAATTGGATTTGAGTCATAATAAAAGCAGCTAAACTGGTGACTTTAGCTTTTCAAGTAGTTATTCCACAGGGAATGCGTGTAAAAGTAAAAAAGATAAAAACTAATTAAAAATTAAGAAATCTGATGTGTTACACTCACATGGATTTCTCTACCCTTGTACAAACTACACTGCCGTTTGTGAAAATTGCAACACCAAAAAAAGAATTTCCCAAATAACTCCAAAATTGCTGGAAAGTGTAGAAGAGTGTGCAAGCATAAGTGATTAGGTTTGCAGAAAGATGGGGTAAACGTAGGCCGAGCAGAGCCCTCTCGTGTCGGTCCAACAAGGTCAGTGTTACGCCCAGTTTAGTCAGTGCAGAGCTGTCAAACGGTGGAAACAATAAAGTGAGTGCCAGTATGCCTCGTCGACGTCAAAGGGAGCCATATCGGCATGTGAGTGAGTTTGAAAGGAGCAGAATGATCGGTCTCCGGGAAGCCAGTTTGTCATACTGTGACATTTCGGCTCGTACAGGGCATGCTGCTACGACAGTGTGCGTGTGTGGAAGCGGTGGATAGATGAAGCTCGAAAGCAGCGAAGAGCGGGTACTGAACACGGAACATGACCACAGCACGGGATGACCGTCATCTTATCCGCATGGCCATAACAGACCGCACAGCTTCATCCACAGTGTTGGCTCGACGCTGGAGCACTGCAACAGGTGTGAACTTGTCTGCATCAATGGTTCGTCGCCGTCTGCTGCAGGTTGGACTGGTTACATGCATGGCATTACGCCGGCTTCCATTGTTCAAAAACCACAAGCTCCTCTGACTGCAATGGGCACGTTAACACCGTCACTAAGTGGCAAAATGTAGTCTTTTCGGACGAGTCTCGCTTCAACGTGTCCGGCGGTACCGTGGTGAGCGCAACCTGGAGGCCAGCCTTGTTGAGCGGCATAGCGGACAAACACCAGGTGTGATGGTTTGAGGCGCCATTGGTTACAACAACCGATCTTACTTCCTACGAATTGAGGGCACTTTGAACAGCAATCGGTACATAACGAGGTGGTTGTAGAACCTGAGGTACCCATCCTGATTCAGGCATCTCCACAGGCCACATTTCAACAGACAATGCCCGGCCACATATTGCGAGGAATGTACAAGCCTTCTTCGAAGAGCGACGGGTACCATTGCTTCCCTGACCTGACATGTCGCCCTTCGAACATGTCTGCGATAATTGGTAGGCACCTGGTGCGTCACAGTCCTCCAGTAACCAGTGAGACAGATTTGTGGCTCGAATACAAACTGCTTGGAGGGAAATCCCTGAGGTGCTTATTCAGAACCTTTTTGATTCAATGCCACGGCGTATAGCAGCTCTAATTGCAGCGCATGGAGGCCACACCAAATACTGATTATTAGGGCTCAAAGGTTATGTATAGATTTGAAAAGTTTATCATTTGTTACTTGTCATGTACCTGACCTGTGGTATTAAATTCATTGAATTCATGTATTTCCTTCTTGGTGTTGCAATTTTTACAAACGGCAGTGTATTTTCACAAACGCTTATTTTCCATCTATCTTATGTTAATCTATATAAAAATTTGCTGAAACTTATTGCTAATTCTCTTGTATGTGCAAGGGGAATATGGTAGGCTTTAAGCGATAGTCAAATCTTTTAAGAGCTGGTTGCTATGTGGAGCATTCCATTCTCCTTGCATGTCCAGGAAATAAAAGGAATAACGAATTCCCATTTGAGAAGTGTGAATATAGGAAAATTCAAAAAATAACAAGTAATATCTCGAAAACGGTTGACTCCAAAAAACAAACACACAAACAAAATGCATATGTCATAAATTGTGTGTTTTAACGAGATCTACATTTATTGTGTAGTAAAATTTTGTCTATATTTTGCGGTTCAGGAGTTATGCAAAAGGCATTCAGAATGAAGACGACTTTTGGAGACATTCTCATAAAATTCAAGATATACCGTTAGAGCCATTTTTAGAGCATCAAAGTTTTCGAAAAATGTTCCATGTAACGGGTAGTATGGGGTGGGAGATTTTCTTGAAAATCTTCATATCACATCCTTGGAAGACAGTAAACTCAAGCACCATGTTTGGTATCTACCCGACTTTTCGTTTTTACTTATGCTGTTCACAGATACACATTCACACACACGGATCTTTTTCTAAAATGCTATTTTTGGATTCAGGGCGCCTCAAAACATGTATTTCCGGTGAAATCTCGATATCGAATTTTTGGGTGCAATGCAAGTCTTCCCCTACTTACTCTACGTAGTACAGAAAGTAAAAATGACAAATGTATCCTGATTTTAACGGTAAAATATGCATATGATCTGTATTTCTGTAATTGGTATTCTATTATACCAAGTGCCGAAGATGAAGCAATACCAAAACTTCTGAGTAATGCTTACGCTAATTTTACAGAACTATGGTTAAGTTTCTGGTTATCAAAACCTTTTAATAACACTTATATACATACTGGTGTATTCCCTGAAAACTATATAAACAAATCCATTAACAATGTATACTAAACACATAAGCTTCGTTCCAGCACAAGGTCTCTAACCAGTTCATGTAACAACGTTACACAGGATGTAACAAAAATGTACGGCACAAATTGCAGGACGCTTTCCTCATACGGAGTCGATGAAGTTACATTATATGAACATGGGTCTGGAAACGCTTTGTTACCATGCTACAACTCATTAATTATGGGAAACACACAAGAATATAACGTACCAGCATACCACATGAAATGATTTGCTCCACAAATCTCTGAGCATTGACCATAAAATACTCCAGGACGATTAAATCAAAATGAGATGTTCAATATGTCCTCCGTGAGCTTTGATACATGCATCTATCCGCCGTCGTAGTAAATCCTGATGTATTGCAAATGGTTTCGCAGCTTTCCATAATACGGGCATGGAGACTCCGAACATCTGATACTGAAGTTCGATACACAAGAGCTTTCAAATGCCCCCACAAATAAAATTCCAGTGGGTTTAGGTCCGGGGAGCATGGAGGCCAGGCAGTTGGTTCACCTCTATCTATCCATCTGTCACTGAATCGTTATTTAGAAGCCGACGGACATTAACACTAAAATGAGAAGGCGCTCCATCGTGCATGAAGTACATGTTTTGTCGCACAGCTAAAGACACATCTCATAACATATCAGGTAGAACATTCTCTACGAAATTGTAGTAACTTTGTCCGTTGAGCCTGGGAGGAAGAATGTGAGGCCCTATCAAACAGTCACCAACAATGCCGGCCCAAACATTGACAGAACATTTTTGTTGATGACTTGCTTCAACAGTTGCGTGAGGATGTGTCAGCCCATACATACCGACTGTGTTAATTTACACTCTGATCTCGTTGAAATGACGCCTCATCTGGGAACAGCACCGTTGCACTAACATTAGGGTTGACATTTTGTTGCATAAACCATTTGCAGAAGCGTACACGTGCAGGAAAATCAGCTGCTGATAGTGCCTACACACGCTGTAAATGGTATGGTTATAGCCGGACCTCGTGTAACACTCGCCAGACAGTCATGTGGTCAACATTCATTGTTGCAACTACTTGTCTTGTACTGACACTAGGGTCGTCGTCAACTGCCTGAAGAATTGCCGCCTCCCGTTGCGGTGTCCTCGTCCTTCTAGGCCTCCCCCGGTTGCGATTATCAGGTTGAATTTCCCCATGTTCCCTAAGACGACGATCAGTGGTTTCAAATGTTTTCTGTCGGGGCACCTTCGTCCTGGTTACCTCTCCCGGTACAAACGCTGAGCGCAAGCGCCATCACCGTCTGCTAATCTATACATCGAATGGGCATCTGCCATCTCTGCATTTGTGTACACTGCCATTGCACGAGCCAAGTCTGTCATCAGCTTTACTAGTACGTACTGTCTGTGACTCAGGAGTTTAGCTTTGTCCTTGAGGGTGACGTAAGCGAACCTGAGAGAGGGTTGTGTTATTCTTTCCTATCGCTTTATTGTTTACACCCTGTTCCAAAGGTACTTATCCTTTCTTTCCGCGACAACAAATATTAGGCGAAGTAACATCAATATTACATTATTACCGCATCAAACAAAACAATTATGATCATAATTTCAATAAGTGAACTTGTAAAGCGTGTATACATGTAAAACAATATATTTACGACACTACATGTGGAATATTATTTTACTAATCCCATTAATCCAAAGGGTATGCAAGATCGATGCAGATGATTCGGAGTCCGAGTCATCGGATGATATCCCTTCTTGCTCATCAGAAGAACTGTCGTTTGCATTTGAAATAATAATCTGATCGATCACATCAGAAACTACACGATCCATGGACAGTAACCATCTTCTAATTTTCTAACATGCCGGTGATATCCTACCCAGTGTTCTGCAGGTACCGCAGAGATTCCTTCGTTGGTTAAACTCAATAAACGAAATAAGGAAAATTCCCCAGTAACGTTGCGCTCCCTTATGAAGTGCTTTACTGTCGCCCATGCAACCTCAATGGGATTAAGATCGCAATTGTAAGGCGGCAGATACAGAGTGGAGTGTCCATGTGCATTAAGAATGCGGTCAATCTTAAATACCTTTTCCCTTGGTCAATGAGTGTTTCCTGCACTACCATCAGTAAGCACCCCTGTGATCCCATCAGTTTGCCAACATTTCTTGAATGTTAAATTATTGTCCATCCACATTTCATCCAAATAAACGATATCCCTGCCTTGACTTCGGTATTCCCTTAGCGCAGCCAAGTATTTGCATCTCCATTCAACAATTCTTGGCTTTTCGATTAAGATTGTTCGCTTTCCTCGGCACTTGCGCCATCTAAATCCCAATTTCCGAATAACTCTTCTTAACTCTCCCCCCAAGGAAATTGTATCTTACTTCTAACTACAGGAGTAACTTTCTGCATGTCGGAACTATCTTTTTATTGACGTAGAAGTCCATTATTGTCCGCTTAATGAGCACATGTCGAAATCGCCTATATTTATATTTCGTTCTGGATTTGGAGGTCTTGTCTTGCCTGCAGTGCGTAAAGGGCTTCCTTCTGTTCTCTTCGCAATTTCTTGTCTTATATTCTTGATTGTTCCCACAGACACACCGCACTAATTGCCTGTTCTCACATCCCTCGCGAAATCGGTAGAATTAGTTGTTTCTGCTCTGCTTCCTTTTTGCATTGCTCGTTTACATGGTTTATTATTTCGCGAGCCTTGCTATGAATGGTTTTTCCCTTTTTCCGAAAGTTAGCCATTTCACTAATGGATTATATTAATTTGACACTCGCGATACAACGCGTTTTAACACTGTAGCATCCTCTGACACTGCCTGCAGTAAGACTGCACTTGTTGAGAATATTTTTGAACTGTTGGTGTTGCACTATCTACACCTTACGCAAGAAGCTCCCAGCCCACTGCACGCTTGCAGTTCAAGGACAAAGTCAATCTCCTGAGTCACTGACAGTAGTAACCCGTGTGCTTGACAAGGTCGTACTGCTCACTGGAACAGTTGATGCTACGTGTAAACAAGCAATGACGTAAGTCGCATGGCAACAGGGACAAGTAAAACAAAACACTGGTGGTGCACCTACGATAATGACCACGAACTAGACGTAACAAAGAGTGCATGTTCCCCATGATTCTAACGTTCTGTTCGTGTGTGTTTCCCATGATTAATGAGGTGGAAAAATGAGCTGTAACATGGAAATAAAGCATTTCCAGAACCATGTTCATATAACAATTTCTTCGCCTACGTGTGAGAAATGTGTCCTGCAATTTGCGCCGTACATTTTTGTTACACCTGTATGTTAGTTTGGCACTGCGAGCCAGTCAAGCGCCCTTTGCTATTTACTAACTTTGACAGACTCTGACACGATCAGAAGTTTGCTGAATGGAATACGTATACACAGAGTTTACTGAACGAACTGACACTCTTTAATGCTCATAGTTAAACTATCAGAAACTTTTGTTGCAACAAACTTATGAATGAGAAATATAGTGCTCATCCTATACTCATATTAAACGGTTGAAAAGATTATTTTTACCAGATTTGCAGATTATGTGCCAATCAAACATTTTTAATTGCTAGCTTGGGGGCAGCCAATTTCGCCTCTCCAGTCGATAATAGGAGGATTATGGTTTACCTTTAAGTGAAACTTGTGCAGTCTATATATATAATTACGGAGCCAAAGAGAAAATACCATAAATTGCATTTACACCTACCCTACTTATCCAAACATGTGTATACTGTTTGGATAATTCTTTCAAAGACAGTTACAGGATATATAACATTTCCAGAATTTGGAAGATTGTTGGCGGAGGTTAAGGAGAGGAGAGCTACCCACAACATCCGCCGGTATTTGCATTTCCAGGGGGCTTTGGTCCATTATTATGAATATTAAGGGATTACGAAATCAGATCATAAGGGCTAACGGGAAAGATAATCTAACTTATTATACAATAATTTCATAAGGAGTACGGGGGGGTGGTTTAAATGAAATTAATTTCAAATTTAAAACCCACCCGTGTAACGGCGGGTAAGCCAGCCACTCACTCTGTACGTGTATGTAACCGAAATTCGTCTGATAATTTTACGCTTTCGGATAATAAAAGTATGATTGTATGTTTACACTGACAAAAATCGCATTTTAAATCTTTGTTTTTCCTTTGTATGCATGAATACGTGCACACACAAACACACACACACACACATTTATTATTTGCACCACGTATGAAAAGTCAGTTTGAGGATGTGTTGTATTTCAACTGTTGGGGAGCCGAACTTGTAGTAGTTGCAACCGAACGTATTGTAAACAGTTTCCGATAGCCTTTGCCCAAAAATGTTCTTTCAGGTGGCCTTTGCCCCAAGTTTAAAAATAATAGCTTTATAATTTGACTGTTTCTTTAGATATTATATGTTTGTTTCCCTCGGCTGCGTCAGTATTATTTTAGAGACATGGATATCTTGGCAGGGAGTGATACGACAAGAATGTAGGCTTACACAGATTTTAAGTTTTAATTCACTTCTTTTTATTAATCCTTGACACAAATTAAATAGCACTTCACTGATATAGAGAGCTGTGAGATTATTTTATGTAACACTTGCATTTTTTGATACGTAAACTTAATTTTTCGTCTCACACGAATACGTATTAAATCTCTCGAGGACGACAAGCAACACATCCAGTTATGACAACTGTCTGCAGGCAACTGAATAGATTTCAACCGTCTAAACTTGTAAATTTCTGTATTTCAAGTCTGATTGGCTAATCCTACTCCAACAGAACACCTTCATTTAACTAAAACCCCCTCCAGTTGTTGATTGGCTATTTTATAAACTGTCACTAAAATTACATTATTGTTGCTCCAAAAATCACAAGTAACATTTAAACTCTCAAACTCATTACTCCCTCAAGGTTACCTTATTGTTAGCAACTTTTAACTTATTTCTCACAGCTCCTACATTATTAAATTACGTAATGCATTCACATAACATTATTGAACATGTTTACAATAATATAAGCATATGCAATGACTGTTACATACATTTTACAAATTATTACATACACACATTGCTTCAAGGTGGACTGTTATTGAATTTACATATTATATAATTTGACTGAAAAATATTTAAGTGTTAAAAATACTGCCTCAAAGCTTGGTAAGTAACGATTAGTTGAAACTTATGGATTAGGTTACATGGCATATTAATTACCTTTCCCTAGAGATATTTCTAATCAGAGAGGAAGGATAAAATCGAAATATCTCTTATTATTGCGCTTTGTGGAAAATTTTACGTATTGAAAGTTTATGAACCTTATAAGATAAATGTTTAAGAAATTATACAAGGTTTTCGTTACTATTTTCTGTACATAAGCCAGTTATGCACATGAAAATTCCAGATATTTCGGCTTTTTTTTTTAAGTTACCGCAGGAATTGGTATTGGAGAAGGAGACCGCAAATCGAAATTTCGATTAATCCTAACAGAATTCGACTAATCCTAACAGATAATGGTGAAAACATTTTAATTTATGTTGCAGTATAAAGAAAGGTTTTAATCATAATAATGTTCTTATAATGATTTGAAGCTACTATTTACCGTAATAGAATCCAAATATAGTATAGTATGCCTACATTGTTAATTAAATTCTAGTACAGTATACGGAGTTGAAGCAGATGTGGAGCTAAATGGAAATGGTAAATAAGGTACTGTAAGCAATTTTGTACAGTATTATAGACCCACTTTATACAGAAAGCCATAAGACAAAAGATGCTTAATAATGTACTTATAAGTGTACACTGTTCTTTATATACAATCTTTTATTGCATGTTTTTCAATAATTCGAACAGACCACAGCCCCAATTAATTAACTTTAAGGGTTTGTACTATAGTTGCAGTAACCTTTGAGAGGGGGGGGTTTCACGGAGACTTTCTCAAATTCAACGTTAGCGCCAGCTAGTTTGCTGCTACCTTATTCAAGACAGAGCTAAAATGTATGTTTTGCAGTAATTCATATACTTTGATTTTATGTATTTATATTTGATCTGATCATACACCTTATTGATGAGAGACAATTTATGTGTATGTGTATACAGGGTAATCTTGGAAACAAGTAAACCGATTTTGATACTTTTTTCGCCACTAAAAGGCTCTGTTTTTTCCGGCGGGCATACGCTATATCACATTTTCTAATTTTAATCCTTAAATACTTAAAAGAACTTTTAATCTCTGAATACGAAGCATTTGCAGCCATGTAAGGATATTGTGACTGTTCAGTTGTTTTTTTCTGTCACTTCTCTAAGTTCTCAGTGTCGATGTTTAGTTGTTTTACCTTGTTCACCTTTCAATGAACTACACTAATTTTCACTATCACTTCAATAATGTGAACTAGTTCAACATACCCGTCACTTCACTTCATCTTGACGTAGCGGTTCACTCGCTGGGGAATCGAATAAAGAACTTCTTCAATCTCTCCTGCTGTAGCAGCAGCAGCACATGTCACAGCAGTCGTTACCAACTCACTCGAAGGATCACTCTTGATGTCGCACCAGAAACGCACTCAAGGACTCAACTTAGCTCCAAATGACTGCTCTCATAGGAACGCTCGCTTATAAAGCCAATGGAAATTATTGAACGCAGGGTTCTCGAAAGTTCGAGAAACAGAAACATTCAGAAGATTGAGTTATTTATCGAGACAACAGCTCCCGGTGTTTACGCTGGCGAGTGCTATTTGCCGCTGTTTATCTCCGACTGTCCGGCACCAAACTCCCGATACCTTGGGTCATAGCCACTGTTACACAGCTCCGTCCACGATCTACAGCAGGACGACCCAACGAACCATCACCAGCCCCCCTCGGGCCGACACCGAATGTGCGGCGGGGGCCCAGGACCTTGGCACGGATGTCGTATGACAGACACCACCTCTCCTTTTTTCTTTTTCCCTGAAATTCAATTTAGCTATCCTGATTATTTTTTAAGAAAGCAAGTCTTTTTTTTCTTTACCAAAAGTGGGCTTTTTTCTATCCCTTTCATTGTCCAGATAGGCTTGACCTTTATTCATAGAGTAATGCTACCCTATCGGACTTTGGTTAAACCAATTAGAAGAAAGCTCATCCTCGCGCATGTTTATCTTTCTTTTAATTACATGTGGCCAGTATCAGGCACCCCACAGCCGTAAAGATGGCTTTTTTCGCTTTTTTTTAATCACAACATAACTCACTCAACAGATTTTTGCTCATAACACCAGGCATGCGCCATTTTACATATGTTTTTACTTTTTTATATTACAGCGTGAAATCCAACTGTGTAATCCAAATTTTAATACATTCCATATCCGGGGTTGTCGCCCAAGCTTGTATCCCTCTGACCGAAGCCATTTTTGGAAAGTGAGGAGAGATGGGAATTCTTCCTGCAAACAGTAATGATAAAGAGTAACAATGTTAACCCACCTGTGTAATTTCGATAGCTTCCTTCTGAAACTCCCAAGTTAATAGGACAGAGGTAGTCCGATGTTCCAAACAGCTGCCGATTAAATGACCTGTATGTTTCTTGGTGCAATTCCATATGTCCCTGATACTAACACGTGGTTATTTGATGAATTTGAGTGTCCACCCCACCACAACGCTTACACCAAGGTGCCGAGGATAAATTATGTTTATATCGCTTTGCCTCTGTGGGTATTAATTCGTTGATGAAGAAATAAAAAGAAATCTTCCACTCCAAGGGTATATAATTTATAAGCAACATTTTCCATACCCGCTGCCATGGTGAATTAGGTATTTCCGTTCTATCGCAGGCAGTCATGGTATATAACGTTTTGGTCGTGGGAATACTGAGGGACGTATCTATCACTGGAGGCCGGCAGCCGTCCCAGCCATGTTCATACAAAACTACACAACTGATTGGCACCGTGTCTGTGGAAAGCACTCAATATAGAATGGAGCAAAAATGATCGATATTTAATATGCTCATCGATAAGATTCCAACCACCCTCCGTAATTGCTCTGCGTAATTGAGGTCGGGCTGCTTTATGGAAGTGATTTCTCCAAACGTAGTAGCCAATCGCTTTTTCTAGTTGCTGGGAATATTGTGGTGACATCGCTATCACCTGCGCCACATACCAGAGTTTCGCGAGCACAAAGGTGTTAACATGGCCGGATTTTTTGCACAAAGTTTAAATTCCGTGTCAACTGCGAGGTCATAAGAGAAATGCACATAGCCACAAGTCGATTTCCAATTCTGCGCTATTAGCCTTTCCAACCTGGAGGTAAAAATAACGCCCAATATCTTCACTGAACTGCTACAGGTAAATCGAGCATGTCCGTTGGCCAGCTACGGTAATAGTTGTGATTTGCCATAATTTATCAAAGCTCCAGAGGCATCCTGGTATGTCGTCAATAGCGGCGCCAGTTTGTCAGGATCATCAGTATGAGCGAGAATCAAGGTGACATCAACATACCCCAAAATTCTTTCGCAGTTGAACGGATAAACGTAATGAGAAGGTAAAGTCGCTATGCCTCTAATCAGCGGTTTAACGCACAAAGTACACATCATCATCATAGAGAGGGGACATCCCTGCCGTATCGACTCTGCTACAAGTACTGGTCGCGTAAAAAAGCCATTAATTTAAATTCGGGAGAGCGCATCTCGATAAATAGATTGTAAAAGGCTTTGAAATGGATGTGAAAAGCCAAAGCTCTTCAAAACACCCCATAGATAATCGTGGTTAATTCTATCAAAGGCGGCCGTGAGATCTAAAGCCAAAAAGGCTACCACCATGTTGGGATTCCGCTCACCAATGATAATGACATCTCGTAACTTCATTAGAATATGTGTGATCTTCCTCTCCGGTATACCGCACGTTTGTCCAGGTCCAATGATGTCAGGCAGATAGGTCTTCAACCTGTTAGTCAAGATCTTTGTGAACAACTTGTAATCCGCATTCAAAAGTGTAATAGACCGAAACGATTTTAGTTCCGTTGCAACCGTCTGTTTAGGTATCAACACAATGATACCTTTATTAAACCGTTAAGGTGCCTGTATTACGCTGTACCTCCAACATGACGCCGAGTAAGATATCTTTAAGAATCCTCCAGTTGGCTTAGTAAAACCGATAACTAAGTCCATCAGGTCCAGGCGCCGAGTCCAGAATGGCTGAGGCTAAAACAGCCCACAATTCCTCAGACGTAATCTCGTGCTTTAAAACGGTATTGGCAGCTGGGGATAGCTGTTGTGTTATATGACGATAAACATCTTGCTGCGCAGGGACATAACTTCAACTGCTGCGAATTTATCAGAAAATGTTGATAGGCCTCTTGAAGTATGTCGCGCGTTGTTGTTAAGAAATCCCCTGTAGAAGCACGTAAGTGGGAGATGTATTTCCGCTCACCACGACGTTTTTCAGACGCTAGATGAAAAAACGAGTTTTTTTCTTCTCGTACTATAGAAGGGTCGCTGGAACGCAGTTGTGCACCGTGATAAAGTTCCTCCTGAAGACAACACATTCTCCTTTTTATTGCAGAAAAGTGATTGGTCACGTCCTGTCCATGGCGTTGTAGGTCATATAATTGATTTAATAAATCGTAATAATAGTGCAATAGTTGCCGTCTGTTCTTAGTCTTTGCTATCCCTTCCATTTTGTAAAAGTTGCGTATAGCCGGTTTAAAAGTATGTAATCATTGATTCAGTTTGTTGGGGATGCGACGGTGAGCTGTTGTTGCCCATCTCGCCCAAATATGGGAGAAATTCTCGGAAATTACTGAATCTTGAAGCAGCGTATTATTAAGTTTCCAAACGCCCCTTACCATCGTGGCTCTTCTCGCAGTTTGAGCTATTTTCATGATCAGGGAATGATAATCACTAAAGGGCACCGGATGAATTCGCATGGTCCGTACCATCTACCGCATCGATTTACTGATGTAAAATCGATCTATTCTCGAAGCAATATTATAGCAATGAAACTACTTTCAACCAAATTGGCATACACATGTTCCCATGCGTCCCGTAACTCCAAGGCTTGGCATACTCGGTCTAAAGCAGGTGACGGAAAATATTGGCCTGTCTGGTCCTTAGCACTGATGACACAATTAAAGTCCCCACCTAGAAGTAGTTTATCGTATTTATGACGCAAAAAGAACGGCAGTTCCGAGGTGAGGAAAGCTTCGCGTTCTGTCCTTCTGTTCGACCCCGAGGGTACATATAGATTCACCAGAAGAATATTACTGTCCTCCGATAATAAGGATGTAATCCTACCACTCACATGCCTCTCCGCTAATCGAATACCATAAGTCGAGGGGTAAACAATCGCTGTACCGTGCTGGGAATCCCCAACATGGGAAATGTAATTATATTGCGGTCCAAAGAAATCTAGCTTGTGTTCATTATTCCCCTACAAACAGAATATTAATGTCATTATCGTACACAAATCTCCTAACAAGGTTTTCTTGGCTTTATTCCTGAGACAATTCACGTTCACGGTCGCCAAGGTTTGAAGTATCAACATCATATAAACGAGGAGGATTACTTGTCCACCGGCTTACTCGGTTTTTTGGATTGCCTTGTCGGTGATGACGCACTCTCTTTACGTTTTTGTAATCAAGGATTACGTTGGCTAACTGTAACCCCATACACAGATGGCGTAGTGGTTACGGTATTCTCAGCTAACGAGTCATCTATCTGCACTTCCTCCGCCATGGAAGAAGCAGCAACCTCTTCCGACACGCTGACACCTGTTTCTGCCGATTCCACCACTTCCCTTGCTGAAAACGTGTCCTTGCAAGTCGCACTAGTTTCCACTGCCTCTTAAGACAGGCCGAATTTCCATACTGTTGTCGTCGGACCAAGGTTGACCATCTACGACGGCTGCTTCGCTTAGGTTTTCCTGCAAATTACAAGAATTTTCGTGAGCTACACCTGTGATGTCATCACTCAACGCGTGTTCTTCAAAGGTTACATCGCGGTTATACTGCCAGTCAGCCACTGTCTCCACATTAAGCAACTCTCCTGCCGCTGCTACTTGTTCTGGTAACGGCATCCGTTGTTTTGGAAGCGTACCAGCAACCAATTTCGCCCAAGTGGGCGTATCCTTTTCAGCATTTGGCATTCGCGGCATTGGTTTCCTGGGGCACTGATTACACAAATGACCAGCCGTATGACATATGGCACACGTAATAGGTTGGTCTGTATAACTCACCAAAGCGGAATAACTGCCGACATTCAGAAGCGCCGGTGGATGTTTTTTCAATAGCATATGTATAGTACGTACTCCATTGGTGACTTTGTAGCGATAAGAGGGATTCCAAATATCGTCACTCACCTGCAGCGCAGTGCCATAACTGCTAATGCCATATTTATCTTCCGTTTGGAAAAACTCAATAGTAAATTATACGCTTTTTCTACCCGACTTCCAAAACCGGCTACATCGAGTATCACCTTAGTCCGTTGTCCATTTTACAATACAAAAGTAACTTCTCCATTTGGCTGTTTCAAAACCTCCTCCACAATAGTTGGCGTTTTGCATTTAATGAAGATTTATCTAGTAATACCATTAACTTGTAATCCGGTGACATTGTCCTCTTCCAATTTTAGCGTATCAAAAAGCCGTCGGTCGAAGGATATCTCGTTCCACAAAACTAACAACCAGAGTTGTAGGACGATCATCCATGTCGAAGTATGTCTTACACGAAATATACGGCTACGAAAACACAGACGAGGCTGTGAATATTATAGCAAAGTAAACCAAGGAACGGCTTAGATAGATTGTAAACACACCGACCGGTTGAACTAGCCACACTCGCACACAGCGAACAACCTCTTGGCAAGCTACTGCACGACTGTCCTCGCTTAGAAGATGCAGCCAATAGAATCAGCGACATAGCTTCGTAAAGGTCTTGTTTTCCTCAGGTGCCCCCCATATTGCTGAAATGAGCTACCTTGAGGACTTCTTTCACCGCTCTCTTCACCAGCTTTTCCACCCTAGTCATTCTGGTTGAGAACGCTTTGATACACCGTTTCTGACCAGGGAGTCCCACTGCATCCAACAGTTCTCATATCTGGGCAGAAAAACATCCACCCACGTGGGTCGTACGCCAGATTCTTTATCCCTCAGGGTCATCCCTATTTCATGATCCTCCAATTGCTCCCTCCTCAAGGTTTCCTCGCCCCAACCGACTTAGGTTGTACCGTGACTGAGCGTAGGGCTGCAGCACTCTTCGTCATCTGCTGGTCCAGATGCTCTCCATTGCAGCCTCTATTTTTTTCTTGCTTTCTTTCGTCCGCCCATCTAGCCATTTCCTTTTTGATCTAGACGCTTCTCCACCGCACTAATGCAGTGTTTCATGTCAGATTTAGTGTTTCTAACTCCTTTGCAATGTCGTCCTTCAGGGCTCTCGCCGTTGCCTTAATCTCAGATGTTACATAGTTGATGCCACTAACGGGATCGGATTTCTATTTCTTCATTTCGGTTTTCACACTTTTCATTTTCGTCTCCATATTCCCCATTCCTAAATTTACATTCTTTATTTCACTCTCCGTTTTCTGCATTCCAGATTCCATTTTCTCCCTTCAAAATTTCATTTTCTCCTTTACACTCTTCATTTCACTTGATAATTGCTTAAGTGTGTCCTCCATTGCGGCTTTTATACTTTTACTCCTGACACCAGTGCGACTTTATCCATTTTTTCTTTGTTTCTTCAACTGTCACTTCTCTAAATTCTCAGTGTCACTGTTTAGTTATTTTATCCAGTTCAACTTTCACTGAACTTCACTAATTCTCACTGTCACTTCACTAATGTGAACTAGTTCAATTTTCGCGTCACTTCGCTTTTTCGTGACCTAGCCTCTTCCTCCGGACGGTTCACTCGCTGGGGGGCCGAACACAAGACTTTTTCAATCTCCCCTGCAAGCAGCAGCACTCACTACATGTCACAGCAGTCGACACCAACTCGCTCGGAGTATCGCTCTTGATGTCGCACCAGAAACGCACTCACTAATCGCTCAACCACTGAGTGATTCAAGTCAACTTTGACTGCTCTCGCAGGAACGCTCGTTTATATAACCAATGGAAATTTCCACAGAGTTTTCGAAGTTCGAGAAGCAGAAGCATTCAGCGATAGTTCTCCCGGTGTTTACGGTAGCGAGCGCTATTTGTCGTTGTTTACCTTCCGATAGCCTTGGGCATAGTCACTGTGTCACAATATACATGCAAAGTTGGCTTTTATATTTTTCTGGGGATGCCACGGAGTAAAATATTATTTTAGTTGTTATTCAACAGAAAATGCGTGTGAAAAGAGACAAAATCCACATATTTCGTGTCATACAATATAAATACATGGTTATTGTTTAACAACTAGGAAACAAAAGACACGCTTATAACTTACGATATCTAAGCAATATTAAGAATGTTTTGTTATATTTCCTGTGTATGTTGTAATTAAGTTCATTGCCAGGTGCATTTATCTCCAGTTACATAAAGCGAGAAAATTGTGTGCAGCATATCAGGAACTAACCAATGCATTTCTATAACTAGCAACTGAGAATATTAGTTTTCTGATTTTTGGAATAGGTGTGTCATTTCGAAAATGCTTCAACTATTGGCCTATGAGATGGGGAATTTTCATTTTCACAAGTTTTGCCTCTATTTCGTTGAATATTAATGTCACGTGTTTCTTGATTATGTGAAAATTATGGTGCGTTGTGTTATTGAATAATGAAGCAATCAAACAAGATGTAAAACAGTTAAAAGTGTATCTCCTGTGATTGACCTAAAATTACTCTACTATTCCAAAGATTGTCGGGGGGAGGTTAAGGAAATGCTATATACAACATCCGCAGATATTTTATATCCATTTCCGTGAACATCATTAGACTTTTCGTTCTGTTACTATATCATTTAGCAGAGGGGCTGCGAAATTACATTTATAAGGAGTTAAAGGAAGGATTCACCATAAAAATGTTCTAGATTACTGTAAAATAATCTAATAAACAGTGCAGCGGGAGGATAAATTAAATTAATTAATTGAGGTTTAAAAAGTACGCCGAGTAAGTCAGCTAGTATTTTGTATTCTTGTGATTTAATGGAAGAAAAAGGGATTAAAACTGAAGTTAGTTTAGTTAGTAACTGAAGTGGTCTCTTCAAGATTTTGTGGACAAACAAGTAATATGAGTTAGGAGTAGACAGACGGAGGGGCCTCCAGTAACTGGAGCATAGCAAGTAGGACACAGTAGGCCCTTTTTACTTTCAATGTGACCACTGGAAGGAAGGAATGAGGGGGAGACCCGAAGGGCCACTAAATGCGGAAGACATGTGCGTTAGCATGGGCGGGATCCCTAACGATTCCTTATGGGGCCCATGGCTAATACTGCCTAATCCCAGTGCACCCAAGGGCTTCATGGCAATCGATACAGCTCCCAGGAAGGGGGGCCGAGCAGGCCCACCAATTACCATGGGGAAATATTGTCCAAAGCGCAAATTCCAGCGTTCTGCCGCAACACATCGTCGTCTGATCCCCCGGCCCTGAAACAGCTGAAAGGATGGAGACAGGAAATTCATGGTAGAGAGAGAATCCCAGTATTCGCCTATCGACCCGGGGAAACAATGAAATAACCATGATCGTAGTGGTCAGCCCGATAGGAATTGAACACGGGACCTGCGAGCCTCAGTGTTACCGCGGAGCCATCTCGCTCAGTAAGCAAGTAATAAGGCTATTTGCTGTAAATAACACCAGTATTTATAGTTCTAAAATATCACTTTCTAAGCTAGTATGATTAAAAAGTAATTTTGCTCTTGATGTTAGTTCAAATATTAATAAACCTTAATGAAAACCTGTAATATATTACTTTGGTCCACCCTGCTAAAAAGACTGACCACATTACCTGAAGTTTGACACTAGGTACAAGGTTGTCAAATATACAAATATAAATCACCTGCTGTTTAAAACGATTTAATCCTTTCCATAATCCTTGTCAATTTAAGGGTGGACATTACCACTTCCATCCTGCATGCTTGATTATTCTTGACTGCGCAAAATTCAGATATCTCTTAAATAGGTTTAAAATAAACTATTTTTATGTCTGTAGAAAATACACTGAACCTGAAGTACCATTTTATGAATTCCTGCATTTACTGTCACTGTCGGTGTCGATATAATCGTAATGCGATATACTCGAATAGGGGACTAATGAACAATGAAATTAATAACAAAATTAATGAATTTTATTTTTAATAGCAAATAATATGAATGTTTTTCCCAATGTTGTCATTTAATCTCATAACTAAAGTTTACCGACTGCATACTACACATAATTTCCGCACTTTATTCATTAACTTAAAATAATTTCACATATTATCTTTCACATTGATTAAGTTACAAAAATTGTTTAGTTTAAGTTAATACAATTAGCAACGTTCATCCTATTACCAATTATATTTATGACATGCAAACCTTTTGTTTCATCTTTGCATGGATCCCATTTATTGAACCCGATGACCTTCTTCCAGCCCCGAAGCAAAAAAACGAATTAATGGAGGCTTCGTATAATTAGGTTATTAAAGCTGTATAGGCAATTTGCTGGAGCTTCGCTTTCGAAAGCTGACGTATATACATCGACCGAGGGTTTCTTGTGTACTAAAACGAAGGTTTCGGAATTTGTTTTTAATGCAGCAGCCATACAAAAACTTTCTCCGCATTCCAATTACTTTTAATTTTCTTCTAACGTTTATGATTTGCTCTGTTTAAGAAATGTTTGTTTCCTATCACTCCTAGCTCTGCAAGAAAGAGCTCTATGATATGACAGAGCTCTATGACATATGATGCTCTTGTTGGTTCGTGAGGTGCATTGACGGTTCTAGAAAGTCAGTTTGCTGTCCGGCACAATTTACTAAACGTCATCCTATTGCTTTAATTCCACCTAGATCACATATTTCTCTTATGAATTAGCATTCATTACTTTTCGACGTGTTTTGGCAGTGGGCTTTTCAAAACTTCTGTTAAGACTCCTCCTCTCAGGCGTAACTTCTTCGTCTCACGAGAAACACCTGAGGGCTCGCAAAATTGTCTTAAATCCGATTTAGTTTCATTTCTTTATTTTCTTCTTCTTTTTCATTTTTTTAAGTGTATGGATACGTTCTCAACTCTGATATTATCTACTCAGCAATAAGTATGCAACAATCTTACGCGCACACACATAAAAAGTTGTAAATAAATTCACCGTTGTAAAAGAAATGAAGGTATACGGCAAAGGTTGAGTGTGTCAGTAAAATAAATAAACAAATTAGAATAATTTATATCATCAGTATAACTTTACAGTGCAACTTGTGAAAGTCAGTTATTTACAACTTCAATTACATTTTCTTATGGAATGACAAAAACTATCATATGAACTTTCATAGTTACCGCAATGATTGCATGATATACAGTAAATTTAATTAAAATGCACCTGAAAACCCGGATTACTTAATGAAGTTACGAGGCAAGACGTTGAAAGGAAGCTTAAACCTCCAAAAACTAAGCGACAACATCCAATGCTAAAATTCATTAATATATGTATACATAAATGTAACTGCGTATCTAATATAAATAAAACATTGCACTGGAATAAAAACATTAAAAATCTGATGCGTTACAATCACAATACTTTCTCTATACGCCGATACGGGTGGCCGAAGTCGTTGATACGAGCTCGTGAAAGAAAGATTCATGGTTCAAATCCTCCCTGACTGAGTTTTCTTTCCATCTTTCTTCTGTTCTTATGTCCTCATTATTAGCAAATACTGGGGAGATACCCTGCCATTAGGCCTGGAATGTTTTCTTTCCAAATTTCCTTTCCTATTTGTTTCATGCAACATCAGTGCCCACCACCTGTGGTGCTGGACGTGCGACAAACAACATTAATTTCCTTACCCACTATCATTTATTTTAGTCTCTATTCTGAAAATTAGTCATATAAAACTGTCTATCTGCTCCTTTTAATCGTCATAGGTTGTGACTTTCTCCAGTTTTTCAACTATCACTGTTTTGTTTTTATCCAATTCACTTTCATTGGGACAAATTAAATTGAGTTTTATTTATGGACGCTCCTTAACAGATGTGGTACTTAGCGTCTCATTCTATATTGGGCGTGAAAGACCTGAAAATTTGCTCAGAGGCCTCTTTATCAGGCTTGTGGTTCTTTTACGTGCAGTAAATCTACGACACGGAACCACCGGCTTTACTTCCTTTCCGAAGGAAGCCATGCTAAGGATTCTTACGTCCGAAAATATTCATCGCCCTCCGCCGGGTTTGAACCCGCGACCTCGGGATCTGGAAGACTACCTTTCACCGAGAGTTCATTTCGTTCACACTGTCGCTTCACTAAGGTGTACTAATTCAATTCCCCCGTCACTTCACTTTCTTCGTGACGTAGCCTCTTCTTCTGGACGGTTCGTTCGCTGAGGAGTGAATACAAGACCTCCGTAATTTCTCGCTTTGCAGCAGCACCCGCTGCACGCCACAGGGTCACCACAAACTCGCTCGGAGAACGGCACTCCTCTTCGTAGCGGAAACTCACCCGTCAACTCGCTCGCTCACTGGCTGACTAACTGACAACGCTCGCAAGAACGTTCGCTTATATAGCCAATGGAATCCTTCACAGAACGTTCTAGAGCTATTTCCACACACGTCATAGAGGAGGAGGGAAAAAGAAAAGTCCAGAAGGTTTTGGTTTTTACCGATAGCTCTTCCGGTGTTTACGCGACCGAGCGCTACTTATGTTGTTTTACTCCGACTGTCTGGTGCCGCCCTCCCGATAAGCTTGAACCATGGCCGCTGCGTCACAATATTGTGGAAAAAATGCTTTGCAAACACATTTTAGCAGGTACACAAGAGCACAAAGAAAGCCGATACGACTGAAGTACTTAATGGTATGGAAAGATTTATTTGTAGAAATTGTATGTTTCCTCTATGCTTTATGTGTTCTCGGTTCTGTAAAAGAATATAAAATCCAATAAGAATAAAGAGGTGTTCACTAGCTATTCATATAAAATTCAAGATACACATTTCATTTGCCATATTATCATCTCAAATACATGATATTTTAATCAAAATCCTTAAAGTACTTTTGAGAAAATAAAAAATAAAAATTCTTCCATGTAAGGCGTTGAAAATCTTAGCCTGGCATATTCAAACATTTAGGCACACCATTCTGTAGCCCGTCTCTGTGGTGTGGGTGTAACGTGTCTGCCACACACTCAAGAAGTCCCGAATTTAATCTCGGTTGTTGCGAGTTATCTGAATGAGATTTCTTTCAGGGAGTTTCTTAATCCTGAGAAGACAAATGTCGGGTAACTTTGAGCTCTATAGACCCCGGGCTCATTTGTGCATCATTTCATTCGTCGTCCGGTATGACCTACTAGGTTAAAGGACGTTACACTTAAAAACATGTGTGTATTTGATCCTCCTTACTGAATAATGCTATTTACAGACAGTCAGACATATAGACAGCTGGGTAGGTAAGCAAGCAGAAAGACTACTTTCCAATTTTTCTTTTCTTAGATTAAGGTGACCTCAAAATCTGAAAACCAGCATTTCTGATGAAATCTCGATATCGGGGTTTTGGGTGGGATGCAACACTTCCTCTACCACAGCTAAGCGGTAGAGAAGATAAGAATGTTAATTTGCTGTTAACCTTGATATACCGGAAGTTTCTAGTTATTTGCTTATTTTAAAAGACATTCTTTATTTTGTATTTACCGACAGGTTTACTTGCCCTTTCATACATTTATTCACTTTTTGTATTCCGATACCATATTACAATATATCAAATTTCTAATTTTCCTTCACTTGAAATAATGTTTCAGATATTTCTAGTAACACTAAAAGGGCATAAAATGTGTACAAAATAAGCGCTGAATACTCGAGAAAATTGCTTCTCGTCTCTAGGGGAGCCAATGCAAGGCGGTTTCTCAAGTCTGATTCAATTTAAAGTCGTGTTTCTGAACATTCACAATTGCTTTGGTTATACAGAAGAAATTATCGTGTTCTATTTAAATATTCATATTTTCATTGCACGCCTAAATTGGCGGTACTTTCAGAATGTAAAGTATTTAGGGAACTGCTGATAGCGTGAAGGTTTTTCCTTCCTTTCACTCTTTTTTTAAATATATACCATAAGGAAAATGTGAAGAATAGAAGGGACGATTACCCTAAAAACCTGGGTCATAACTCGGTCTTGCAACTGAAGTGCATTCCAAGCATATCTTTGCTGTCGTTTACTAGTGGATGTAGCAGGAAAGCTGTTTGTTAATGCAAAATTCCGTTGCATCTGTAACTTAAATGAAATATATGATGGAAGGCATAAACATTGCAGTAAGCAATAGATACGCCTTATACACCAACATATGTCATACAAATACGGCATAATTTCAGTGTAAACCTTGTATCTTGTAAATACATTAAGAAATTTTAGAGATTTAAATGATAAGTTCAGGAGTTGATAAGATTATTCGGTAGCGATGATACAATATCAGTGCAGTACTTCCTTGACTGCACTTCGGAGAGATACACACTGACACAGGAAGCATCATTTTCCCAGTACCACTTCTGTAAAGTTTTACATACTTTTTAATGCACTTAATGCCCTCGTTATCTCCTTCGTCATTTTACGGTATATCATGTTGTGCAAACTATGTTTATATAGTAATAATAATAATAATATTAATAATAGAAATAATTAACCACTATTCAAATGAATGCTTCTTTATGCTTTAACCCCCTTCCCTTTTGTTTGCAAAATACATGTTATCAGAATAACTGGCTAGCATTCGTGCTTTTCCATCTTAAAACTGCTGTACAGAACTGCCTAGCCTCTATAGGCAACATTATGTTTCTTTATCGATATCTGGCGGAGAATTTGCTCCGAAATCTGGTGCTCTACATATGACCACTGTGGTTCCAATTCCTGATACTTCACGGCTAATTTTTTCAGCACGAAGTTGCATAGAAAGGTGACCCTAAGATTCGAAGCGATAAGTTTGGAATTTGAACATTCGTATGTCATATACTTGGACGGAAAAATCAATAAGTTAATAAGATAATTCATGTTGGCCTACTTGAGCAACTCGGACAAAGTTGGAAACAATTGGAAGCATGTTCTCCTATCTGCATAACAAAACTACGTTGTTGTTGCATCTTTTTCTTCATGCTATCTGTCTAAACAAAGAAACTGCATTCAATTCCTTTTGAAAGTTTTGGACGTATTTATAACAATCTTAAGAATGCGCTTTTCATTGAACAGATAATTTTTTAAATTTAAGTCTGATTTTGCAGAGCTTATCAAACATTCTAGGAATTTGACCTAAACGGTAAATACTTTATAAGCTAACAAACGCCAAAAGCCCCGAACCATATATGTTTATACCGGCTGAGTTAAATAGACAGATAGAGAACATCTCATTTATTTATATTATTCTTTCGCACATTCTGTAGAACTGTACACTGAAAATGCAGCTGTTTTATAAATACTCTGCCTTCACTAAACTTACACTTTGTATAA
The DNA here is from genome assembly GCA_030765065.1 of Deroplatys truncata. Lineage (NCBI taxonomy): Eukaryota > Metazoa > Arthropoda > Insecta > Mantodea > Mantidae > Deroplatys > Deroplatys truncata. The sequence continues at coordinate 76,678,984 of CM060987.1, read as the reverse complement.
AATTTTGTCCTTTTGAATCGATGCACTTCAAATTCGCGACATATTCCTGCCCCTGCAGTGTAGAATTTTTTTCTTGTATATCTTCATTGTTTTAGTTCGTCTTCAATTGTTTATATGTTGGCATTTTAATACGTATCATCACTACGTATATGCCATGGTGGATTATGTACAGATCTTATGACTTTACCTTTTGAGGTTTGTGTCGTTAGTATTGCACGTTTATTGCTTTCTTTGCGAAGTGTATTACAGAGGTCAATATTATTGATTAACCTATTATCTATGTAGTATTAGTGATGATTTTCCTCTGAATAAGTAAGTAAATTCTTTCCGAATGAAAAGAAAACTTTCAATACATGCACTGTGTTTATCATGTAAATAGGATCTTAAATACAAGTGTTTTAATCAAAGTCATTAGAGCTATTTTTGAAAAAATAAACATTAACTAAAAATATTCCACGTAAACGGTAGTTTGCGTAGCGGAGTTTCTTCAAAATCTTTGTGTTGCATCTTGAGAAGGTTCACAATAAAACCAGGTTTGGTATTTAAACATTTCGTTTTTGAGCTATGCTGTTCACATGCATAGACATACAGACAGATATACATACACATACACATAATAAATCGTTTTTTAAAAATGCTTTTTCTTTATTTGGGGGGCCTCGTAACGTGCATTTCCATTGAAATTTCGATATTAATTTTCGGGGGAATTCAATATTTCTATCTACCAGGAATGTAGTAGATAAAGTAAATAATAATTAAATGCTCTTAATTCACAACTATGTGGTTTATAGACATCCAATTAAGCCACAAAGAGTTGCCTAAAGGAGAATTCCCGAACAAAATGATTTTGTCTCAAATCTTCCAAACGCCCTTGAATATTACCTGAAGTTAGTCATTTTAAAACATGCTTCTTTTAAGTGATAGTTAAATCTTACATTGGTACATTATTGATATATCTCTCATTTTTGCCATCAGTAATTCAGTTAATACAAAACGTGATATACATAGTTTCTGTTGTACTCTGTTGAGTAAAAAAGAATGCAATTTTGCGCCTGAAAATCTTTATTTGACCTGCAAAACCCGATCGTTACAAAACTTCTGGCTATACGTTAATTATACTTTATTATTTGAAGTGCAACTTAAAAAGTCAGGTCAAAATCACATGAAAATTTTACATCACAGAGTTTAAGATTACTGTGTCATGGTAAGGGCAAAGTCTTAGTGACTATTCTTGTACATCTTTCTAAATTTAACATTCTCTTATCTGTTTAAAATCCTCAGGCAGATTATTGTAAACGCTTAAGCATATAACCATGTGTGGTTTACCCAACTTAGAGAAATTATGTTTTGATGTTGCATTCATATTACAGTTTCTGTAGCACAATTCCATCTATGATAGGATAATATTTCTGTAAACACATTCAAAAAGATTTAAACATGTGCAAGGTAAAATGCGCTTTGGAATCACAACTATATTTTCTATAAGGACACAAGTATCCCAAAAAACAAATGCCAGAACTCAATCTAGATTCAAAGTGAGCATAATAAGAATACAATAAGGTATTTATGTGTTTAACATGCCACTCAATACTCTTAGTTTGAAGCCAACCACTTTCAGTACTGAGATTGGGTAAACACATACATTCATCAAACACTATACCTATATCCTGGTCCATATCAAACCACCTGCTTATGTATACATAATTGGTTTTTATATTTGCATCCACATTTTTCTGTTCGCCACCATATGGTAAATTATAAAGCCTGTTTTATTAACATTAATATGTAGACGTTAGCATAAAACTACTTCCGCATTTTCTCCAGAGGATCGTTACAGTTTAGTTCTGTTGAGGATTATCTTCAGATATAACAGAAATATCAGCGGCATACAAGGTGGGAAATGATTGTTCTAACCAAAATGGTAAACCATTTACATTAAAGAGAAGTAAGATCATTCCCAGGACAGATCCTTGAGATATTCTCACATTTACGTAAGCACTACGTAATTTATATACAGTGTTATATTAGTGATTTTATATATACACATTCCTATATTTTTTCTATTATCCTTTGTATGAAAATTTCAACCTATTATTTACCTCCACTTAAATGAGAATAAAATCAATTCAGTACCATTCCTCGAACTCCATACATTTCGAGTTTTTAGGATCATGTAAGTCATAGGTTGTGAATACGGGACTCACGAATCATTTTGGCTCGGGGGCACCGTTCTCTCTCTGCCACTGTCCCTTTGTTTTTCACATGCTGCTGAGTGATGTAGTGTGTGTTGCATATTTGGCGACTCACGGAAGAAAGGCGTTTACGCCACCCTTGATGTAAATCATGATTTTCCCAGTGAAGTTTTGTCGAAAATCAAGACCGGAAATACAATGAATATATTGCAGTATCGGTTGATTTGTTAGAGGTGAAGTCATGTTGACATAGATGTAAAATATTATTGCAACTCATAGATCCCGCTAACCTTATAAACATGCAATACTCAATATTTTAGAAAAATGATTGTCTATGGCAACAGGTCTATTATTTTCAAAGCTGTAATTATCGTCCTTTTTAAAAATTGGCATAACTTTACTGATTTTAAATTCTTCAGACAAGATAGCGTTTACAAAAGATAAATCAATTAATTTAGTGGTTTCACAATAATATCTGTACATTGCTTGTAGAAATGTCAACATGGCCAGAGGAATATTTGTTTCCCAATTTCATCTTTATAATTAACAATACCACTCCTTAAATAAATTCGTAAATACACCTACTCACTGAAATTCCGTTAACACAATAAGGGTTTAACAATAGGTTATAGGTTATTTATATTGAATACTAATTTCATAGAAATCTTTAAGCAATTTTGATTTCTTTAAAACTCTACAAGGATCATGGTTCGGAATGTTGTGATTATTTAGAACGATATTTTTGCCATTCTTAACACTCCTACTAAATACATTGTCTTATTCAGCATGTTTCATTTGTTTTTGTGGATGTGTTAATTAAATTGTCATATAATCCTATTTTGGTTTCATACATTAACCTTTTATGTTTACTCTTGGCCTGCAAACACGTGTTTTTAATTCTGGCAAATCTCTACACAAGTAATATAATTCTATGATATTACTAATGGATTTCTTTGCGATATCGTTTACCCCAGACTTTTTATGTAACTTTTCTGAGTAATGTTTAAAAACTAGAAAACATGTTAAAATTACGAGGGCTGATCAACAAAGACAGACTGATTTTTTCCTTTAGCTTTCTTGAGAGTTTCCTGTCTCTACCATGAATATTTGAAAATAGCGGGGTTTCATGTATAATGTCCATAGACGGCAGCACTCTTGTATCGGTAGGTTGGTAGTAATGCTGTATATTGTTGAACCTACTTGAATTTCGCATACCACTCGACACGAGAGGAGCAATAAAATTTTGTTTTCCTTTAAATCATACAGCCTCTGAAACTTTGGAAAAGCTGAAGCAAGCATACGGTGAAGATGCACTATCTCGTGCAACAGTGTTTAGGTGGTTCAAGGACTTCAAAGAAGGGAGAGTCCTCTGTGATAAGCAAGGTGGGCCTGGTGCTTCGGCTTCTGCTATGACTGAAGTCAACATCAACACAGCTGCTGTGATTGTTGTTCTTCCTCACACTACTGCTACAGCAGCGTACTACACGCCAGTATTGGCTACACTGAGGGAGCACATTGCAAGGAAACGTCCAGAACTTCATCAGAATGGGTAGCGACTTCATCACAACAACGCATGGCCTCACGTCGCAAATCAAGTCCAGGAATTCAACATCACCTGCGGACTGCATCCGCCTTATAACCCCAATCTTGCCCCCCTGTGATTTCGTTTTTATTCCCATCACTAAAGGCAAGGCTCCGGGGCATTCGATTTGAGAGCACTGAAGCGTGCTGAGTAAAAGTGAGGTGATTCTCAAAGACCTGACAAAGAATGGCCTGCACTATGTGTTCGAGGACTGGTAGAGACGCTATAAAAAGTGCATTCAAGTAGGAGGGGCTACTGTGAAAAAAATCAGTCTCAGTCTTTATTGATCAGCCCACGTATATACAATTTAGAAAACTCTTGAATTTCAATAATTTATTTTATTGCTGTTATATTAACTTTTGTTTTCTAAAAAAACATAAGATCAAATCGGCCAGTCTTATTTTGATCACAAATAAATAACTTTAATATTAAAGATTTCCTACACACCCGACCAACTCTCAGAGGAAAGTAAGCCAATGAACTGCACTAAATCGTTATCAGACAAGCATCGTTTAAAGCAAAATAAGCCAGACTACACGAATTCTGACCACAAGCTTACTTTGTAAAATACCATATGGAGGTATGAATGTTTATTATCAAACACATAACATTTATGTTAAGATATGAACATTTTGTCGAGAATATTCTAACACATCACTACACTATAAGGCCACTTAACCTTAAGCCAAAGTTTGACATTAAAATACATAGATTGTCAAAATTATTGGTAAATCATAATTCACATTAAAATAATTCCAGACAATTACCTTGTAATCAGAGGAGAACAAGTTATTGAGGGTCTTATATATTTGTTTGAAAAATATATTGATATAACTGGTAGATGAATGATAATACACTAAGGTTTTTATGCTAAAATTGCAGCCTTGCTTTCGAATCGATTGTCATATTTTTAAAACGCACGTTGCTATATGCCAACCTAGAAACTCCATACTACTTCCATGACATCGCAAGAAAAAAACTGAAAAGCGAGAGTAGTGACAAGTATTGGAAGTTCAAACCAATAACAACAGATATCTCGAAAGTGATTGATGCCACAAAAGAAAAGTTGTTTCAAATAAATCTGTGTGTTAAAGAGATCTACATTTTTTGTAGTAAGTTTATATCTTATGTTTTACCAGTTTTAGGAAAGTATACAAAATACTTTCCGAATGAACAGGACTTCACATATTCTCCCCAGTAAATTCATATTTTATTTTATATTTAAATATCTTAAACATACAGTATTTTAATCAAAATAGTTCCAGCCATTTTCGAGAAAAACGAAAATTTTATAAAGGATAATTTGGGGTGAGGAATCTTTGAAAGATGCTACCAAGTTTAATACTTATCGGACATTTCGTTTTGGGGTTATACTGCTCACACACGCGCACACACACACACACACACACACACACACACACAAACTCTCCCTCGTTCTCACGCACACACGCACATGAACCTTTTCCTATTTTTTTTGTATTCAGGGAGCCTCAAAACAGTATTTCCGGCGAAATATCGACATCGAATTCTTTTGGTAGAATGCAATATTTTCTCTTAGCTACTTACTCTAGGTAGTCGATAGAGAAAGCAAAAATTGCCACTTAATATTTAAATGTGTAGCGGTTAAAATGTGGGAAAAATTTAATGGTTAACAGTGAATATCCTGTAAATTTTAATGGTATAGAAATTCATGTAACATTTATATTTTACCTCTGATACGTTTCTGTCTATCAGTTATGGTCTTTTAGTTACCTAATTTGAATGAGAGTGAAAGGAAGTTCTAGTCTATTGACATAAAATGCAGCATGTGTATTTTATTCCTATACAAATATACAAAATTAAGGTATTTAAAAATATTTTAATAAAACCTTTAAAGAATTGTTTGAGAAAATAATAAATTATAGTGTTTTTTCCATGCAAATGACAATTGTAGTAATTATGGAATTACTTAAAAATCTTCACTACCTTCAAAGGTGTCCGACTTCAATAAGAAACTTGCTGCACTATGAGTTACGCTGATCACAGATAAAACACGGCGTGTGCGGGCACACACACAAATAACAATGTGCTGTGCTATATACACATTACCTTCTCTACCCTCTATGGCTTATTTTTATATAGCATGTACAATCTATTCTCACAATCACTTATTTTTCCATCTATTTCATGTTAAACGAGATAAAGGTTTGCAGAAATAGTTGCATTGCACATTTGTTGTAAGCTCGAGGGGACTACAGGAGATCGAAGCGATAGTCAAACTGTTAAAGCTATACGCTGGCTGTGATATTCCATGACATTGCAGGAAACAACTGAATGCTGAGAGTGCATAAAAATGAGTAGGTATTGAAAAATCCAAACCAATAACAAGAGATATCTTAAAAATTGCCGTTTTTTTAAAAATAAATAAACATTTTCTTTGTAGTGAGTGTTTTTCTATCACTTGTGGTTAAAAAGGTAAAGGGTCCATTGTGCTTCCAACTGACTTCTGAGAGGAGGGATGAGGAGAGAGACCCGAAGAGCCACCAGATTCAGATGCTGACGGGGCAACCATGAACGGTGTCTCTAATGCTTCCAGATAGAACGCATCCTATGCCGCACGGTCCCTGCTTATAAGCCACCATCCTCCAGGGTCCCCATGCTGAGGAGAGACCTAACTGAGCGATACCGCTGCGACGCCAGGAAATAATCCTTTACAGAGGCAAGCCACCGCCCAGGCGCAACCCGCCGAACATCGTCGCCTGGTCCTACAAATCTGAAATAGATGGCCAGGAAGATGATGGGTAAAGGAAATGAGAGGAAAGAGAGTCGTGGTAGAAGATGAACCACCCCAGCATTCGCCTGGCGACCCCAGAAACCACGAAAACCCCATAGGCCCGCTGGGGATCGATCCTGGACCTAGCGAATGCGAGCCATCTCTTATGGTTAACAAGTTTAAAGAGGACTTCATATGGGTTTTTTTCAGAAAATTCAGATACACCTTTTATTTGTTATGTAAATATATTAACTATGATATTTTAATCAAAATAGTTATAACCATTCTTAAGAAAATTAAATGATTGAAACATTTTCCATGTGAAGGATAGTTTGTGTTAGATGAAAACCTTAGTGTCGCATCTTCGATAGATACTGATCTAAAATACGAATTTTGGCATTTATCCAACATTTGATTTTTGAGTTATGCTGTTCACACATTACTTTTCTTTTTATTCAGGGAGTCTCAAAGCATGCATTTCCGGTGAAATCTCGATGTACAATATTTTTTGAAAAACTAAAGATTCCTCTACCTTCTAGGTACGTGATGGAGATGGTAAACATTTTTTTTCCATATCAGAAGCCTCAAAAAGCAAATTTTCAGTCCATCTACAAATAGAATTTCTTCCTTAGGAAAACGCCAGGGACAGTAACAAAATGTGATACGAATTAATAGACGAATATCTATTTGTGAGTCAAGTATCAGTTGTACGTATAAGAAATGTCATGTTAATTCTGAGGTAATTGTTTCTTTACAGATTATTCATGTTAGTATCAAGGATGCTTCCTTAGAGCTACTTTTCTTCCACCAAGCCAAAACAGTTTATTTTCATGCTGTAATCGCATTCTCTTACAGATGTATCGTAAATGTCATCTCTACGCTCCCTTGAGCTGGAATTAAAAAATAAGGCCAAATGAAGTAATCTAGATTAAAGGAGTAGAGTGTAGCTTATAACGAAACGAGGAGGAAGTAGATTAACTAAGATTTCTGTAGATTAAAGTAACAAAGAGTAGTGGACTGGGACTGGGAAGATTAGAGCATTCTATGAGAATTACTGCATAGTTACGCCGACATAACGAGGAAGAGTTAACTTAGCCTGAAGAGATCATAACAAAAGAGAGTGGTAAACAGGGTATAATAAAAATGCTGAGAAAACTGTGGTTCGAGTAAATAAACTTAATTATAAAATAGTGTAATAACCAATGTTCCTAAAATGAGTATTTTCTCAGGCTGTTTCTCTCATGTATCATGTGAACAATCCCGGATAGAAATGTTTTGAGTTTGGACTAATCACAGGTGTATATCCCATATTTTATCGTTTTAATTTTGTCACCTCTAGTGCAATTGGTTTTCTTAGTGTCCGCAACTCTGTTTTCTATAACCGCTTTAACTTGGGCCCTTATCTATTGGACTGTTAACATAAATTAAAATACCGGACTAACATTCAGTGTGGCCAGCATCACTACCTTTCGTCACTAAAATCGTTTCATTAACACTTTCTTCTGCAGCTACTGGAGCTTATATTAAAGTCTCTCTTCATTGAGGTTGAGTACACAGCCATATTTTTTCATAACGGCTAGTGGCTAATGCTCACGCATTACACATAGCTGCAGAAATGACTCCCAAAAACTAAATAATACGAGAAAGGAAGTTATCAGTAACAGAAAACATTGCAGTTTTTAATCAGCTACATTAACAAGGTAGTAAACTGGTTGATATGTGTAGTACAAAAACAATCCAACGTGCCAGTAACATCAAGAAAATTAGCATTGGCATAGAAATCTTTAATTACAACTTCTACGTTAGAAAGCTGTAATTAAAGATTAGGAAACTTTTTCGTAAAAAGGAAAGATGGCATGCTGAAAATATTTAACTTTTCGATGTGCATTAGCCCATACAATTGTGCTCATCACGATATGGCTTATAGAAAGGCTATGAACGTGGGTTTAGGCGTGTGAAAATCCTGAGATATTTTGGATATTTAAGGGAATGCACCGCTGAAAATCGATTTCTAAAAAGCATTCACTCTCCATATAGTTGAAATTTACACATTAAGTTTGTTTGACAAACATTGAACGGTTTTAAATTTCATACCAATGGACATCTTAAATGACAATGTTATTAATGTCCAAAAATTAACACCAAATGCTAGACTAACAGTTTTTCAAAATAATTTTTCGTTTATGTTAATGTAATTTATATGATCAGGCACAAAGTTGTAATATATTCTTTTGTATTAGTTCAAGCGAAAATTATTTTTAAAGATTGATATTAAAATGTGTAAGCTAGTCCCTCTTAAAGTGGAATTATTAACGATTATCTATAATGATGATGACGCTATTACATTTTTAAAAGGACTCCTATTGCTTTAAAAATAAATAACTCAACATCTGAACATAATACAGTAGATTCATCTGCCAATTTTAAATTCTTTAAGGCTTTTTCGAATTTGTCTGGAAAGTTTCAGAGAAGTTAAAAGAAAGGTTCATCGCGCTGATGACTTTAATGAGAAAAGCTGTGTGTTGAAAGTTAGGAGAGAAGATAAAATGAAATTGTTTAATTAATTTTGTCACAGAGATAGAACCTTGGTTGACAGAATTGTTATGAGGGAGCAGAAGTGAAAGGAAAGACCATGGAAGTGAGTGGACACAAAGAACAGAGAAATTTCAGAAAAACACGCAATAATAATTAATGCCATCTCTAAGATAATAATGAAGAAAGGGATTTCACAGAATGGGGCTATAGTAAAGGATAATGAGGGGAAACATGAACCACGGAACAAAAATAAAATGGAGGAAGATGCAGTTTTAAAAATAATGAAACTTTTCTTCAAATTCTGATGTGTTACGTTCACATGACTTTCTCTACCCTCTATATTTTATTAGTGGGTATACAAACTATTCCTACGAACTTCCTTTGAATTGCAGAAATAGCTACATTACACATTTCATTATACATACAAAGGGAACAGCAATAGTCAAATGTTTAAGACCTAGACACTACATGCTGACCTTATAATGCCATACTCTTTTCATGCAATCGCGAGAAACAACTGAAAATCGACAGCACTTTAAAAGAAAGACAAAGTATTAAATAATTCGAACCATTAATAACAGATAGCTCGGAAATAGCTTATGCCATAGAAAACTTATTTGGAATAAATTGTCTGCTTTAAAGATATCTACATTTTTAGTTTAGTACTTGTCTATCGCTTAACGTTTACCAGTTATACAAGATTGTACAAAATTCCTTCCGAATGAAGAGGACTTCATAGGCTATTCCCAGAAAATCCAATATATACATTTTGTTTTTCATGTAAATATCTTTAATGTATTGTATTTTAACCAAAACCCTTAGAACCATTTTTGCGGAAATAAAAAATTTCTAAAAATGTTTTACATAAAACGTAGTTGAGGGATGATTTTCTTTAAAATCCTTTGCGTCTTATTTTTGGAAGAACTTAAGTACCAAGTTTGGTATCTCGACGTTTCCTTTTTATGCCGTTCATAGTCACACAGACACGACACGATGCAAACACACACAAGGACGTTTTTCTAAAAATGCATTTTTTGGATTCAGGAGTTCTCAAAACATATATTTCCGGTGAAATCTCGGTATAGAATTTTTGGGTGAAATACAATACCCGCTCTGTCTACTATGTACGGGTATAGAAAGTAAAAATGAAAGCCACTACTCCAGAAGTTACTGTTGGAGGCGATATTCTCATTCCAATTAAACATAGCTTAAGTGCATGTTTTGTATGTTCAATAAAGTAATGCTAAAAATAAAAACCCCAAGTTACCGTGGCAATGTTCAAATTCAGAATACTATTAACACGTGTCAAAAAGGGAAAAATTTAGTATGAGAGAAAGGTGTGTCGTGGAATATTATAAAACTGGTATTGATTAGAAAAATCTACATCTAGATGCAGAAGAAACTGTCTACACAAAAATTCGAGGACTAAGATACTGTCCGATGTAATCCTGAAGAAAAGTTTTTTTTTGTTTTGTTTTTTACCTACAGTAATGTCTGCCTTTACTGCATTATTTAAGCAGCCTTTATTACAAAAGACAACTATGGGTTTCCAATTTCTCAAAGATATAACTGAATAGGAAATTACACGCATATACACGCTGGAGATACATTAAATGAAATTATATTTGGAAAAGAACTTTGGGAAGGAAACGTTTCAGATCTAAAGGTACCTTCCGGTATTTTATAGTTATAACGACTAGGGAAACCTGTAAAAAGCCGCAGTCAGAAGGAATGGTCCTGGTGGGATTTGACTCCGTGTCTTACGACTTGGGCCACCAGTGCCGATGTTTCAGCTTATGAGGACTGTCCGTGGACTCAAACAGTTTAAAGTGTTTTAAATTTCCCAAGTTATGTCTTATTCAGATCTTATAGATCAAAGTCTGACAACGAAGCAAAATCAGTGGAAACGAAAGCAATAAATTGGCAAAGTGTAAAGGGTTTCTATATGACTTAAAGGATAATTCAGTATCAGAAGTCTTTGAAGCTCAATAATTCAAATCAATTAATGAACCTACGAAGGTATTACAAACCTTTTGTAATAAATTCAGCAAAGAAAGCAGATCTCCTTTCACTCTTACCAGCCATCGATCCGGTGTACTTTAATTTCGCACCTTTGTCACAAATAATGTAGCTTCATTACTGGGTCATTATGCATATTCATCATCAAACAAAGAAAATTTAAATTAAGAAAATTTTCTTCATTCAAGAAGAAAACCGTTGCTTCAAACAGCCTACAGTGAAGTGATATTCAAAATCATGGCAATTTTGTAGTTTTTCCCCTCCAGACAGTGAAAATTAGTTTTATGCAGTTGTGAATGCATAGCTTAGGAATGTAGGCAGTGGTTATAATTAAAACGTTTGTATAAACTTTAACAATTTGAAAGCACATTAACTAAATTATAATTTTTGACACTGTCATATTCATCCAATCAGCGCCACAACAATATACAGTGTTCCAAAAACCCCGTCCACTTCTTGAAGGGACTAGGAACACATTGCTTTGGCGCTGATTGGCGGAATATATACCTCTTGAGTCTTCTCATCCTGCGGATCGGTAACTAAGCAACCCTGTATTTTACAGACGATGCGAAATGCAGGTGCTGACACCGCATTCACCAGCCCGCTGATTAGGGCTACGGTGGCGCTGGTTATTAACATGCTCTAGTAGCTGTGGGTGCTTTACTTGTAATGTTATTTGTATATATTGTTGTTTATTGAGCCCCACGTTTGGGAGCCAATTTGCGATGGTAAATTTATAATGTTTGTGTATGTGTGTTTACTTCACGCGGTGAAGCCATCTTGTGACGTGATTCATTTGTTAGGCTTGTTAGCTCCAATTGGTGTTAGCAATTTGCGGCAGTATTAATGTTCGTTTGAAAGAATGCTACTGTTATTTTATTTAATTTTGGTTCTCTGTCCTCCGGCTAGCTACGATCTTTTTGGTCAAGCACTTCTCTTTATACAGGTTGTGTAAACGGAAGGGAGTTTCTTATCCAAAGATAACACTGATGAAGAAATTTGTTTTACTCTTTTATTGTCGAACACGTTAACTATCACATTTACACATTGATCTTGACACTCGCCAAACTGAAACTGTTATAATAACTTCATTACTGATACTTCTTAATTCGCGTACTTCAACTTTTTGTATAATTAACTTTATAACACTTGAGATTTTTCATAACTCTGTCACGCGTAACCTGCAAATTGATATCCGAAGTGTGCCGTACAAATACTTTTGACGAACTGACGGGAATGCGACGTGTAGTGTACAAAGAATTTTGATGAACTGGTGACTGAAGGCGACGTGTACTTGACAAATATTTTCGATGAACTGAGGGCGATCTACCTCTGACTTGGCTTTTTATACTCATACACCCCGATATGCCTAAAGATTATAACTGAGCTGCAATTGGCTAATAAAACGCGCCAACATTAGCGTCTATTTTTATATCCAATGAAAATTATGAATACATATGTTCTAGGGAAATGTTCCAGAAGATTCTAAAAGAAAAACGCGCCAATATTACGTAACTTCCTCGTTTCCAATAATGATAAACAGCTCACCCCCTCGCTGCATTATTGCACGCTATTATTGTCAGTTTCAGTAAGGCAGTATAAACTTACTTCCCAACAATAATTACAATCAACAAACATCTCAAATCAATGTCACATAAAAATGCATATTCATATTACAATCATTATTTACATTTAAGTAACTTGTGATACAAATTACTGCATCATAGCGCAATCGTTAACATGCTAGAAAGTCATGGTGAAGGTCGGAAGTTCAAATCACATCTGCGAATAAATTGGTGTTTTATTAACTTCTTGAATTTATTTATAATGTTCATTAAATCCTATTCTAACAAGAAGCAATTTGTGTTTTAATGAACAAATGGTGCTCATTTTAAACACATAAAGTACAATTTTGAAGTTTCTTCTATTCAGTGATGTATCGCATGTGTCGCCATCTATAGTCGTTCATTAGAATTAATTATTTAAAGTCTGCTCTTTCTTTTTGAATAAGCCTATATATTTACATATGTGATTGCATATAAGTGCTGTGCACGGCGCGTTGGTAATGTCAGTTGTAAGTTTCAGGGATTTCAACGTGGTACAAATTTTGATCAGTTACGAGTTGTGGCTGTTTACTAGAAGCCTGCAAGTGAGCGAGCGCTAGTCGGCAGCAGTGAAGAGCGATCGAGTGGATTTACGTGTATTCCCCCCGATGCATGACGAAGCAATCAGACAATGAGCGTTCGGCGATTACGATCACTCTTACGAGATACTTGATGTTCGGTGAGTACTCTGTTGCTGAAGTTGCTGAAAGAAGGCTGTGTTTTCTTATGTAAACGTGAATGTTGAAGATTCAGTTACGTCTATCTGAAGCAGAAGCATAGACGCGAATTTGCATGTGTTAATGCAGAATCTGCATGCAGTACTAAACTAGATGCAGAAAATAAAATTAAAACTTGAGAGTTTATTGTTGTCGACAAGAAAAGAAATTCAGTTATTAACCCTCCTGACTAAATTTGAAGAAGTAAGAAGCAAGAATGCCCTTATGTATGTATGTATGTATGTATGTATGTATGTATGTATGTATGTATGTATGTATTTATTTATTCTGCAATTGGGTACTTCCCGGTGGCAGAATTAAACCGGGAAATTTACATCACCATGACTAGCTTACAATAATAATAATAATAATAATAATAATAATAATAATAATAATAATAATAATAATAATAAACAAGACTAACAATACAAAATAATTAATTTTAAATATTAACGAAGCTTTTAAAATCCCTAATTACTGAACCATTTATAGTTTACTTAACTATTCACAATTACTTAACTATTCACCATTTACTTCACTATTCACAATTTACTTAACTATTCACAATTTACTTAACTATTCTCAATTTACTTAACTATCTACAAAGTACTTAACAATTTACAAAGTACGTAACTATTTTCGAGGTACTTAACTATTTACAATTGGTCCTTATATTTAGTTACCAGTATTTTCAACCTGGTAGTGTCAACTTTAATAGTATAGTTTGTGAAATGAGTACACTAGTTAATTAACCAACATTTATTCTGCTAATATTATTTCTGAACTGCTTTAAGGTCAGAGGCCAGCCCTGAAAGGCTGCTACAGGCAATTCATTCCATTCCTCAATGGTTCTATTAACAAAAGAAAATTTTCCCACGTCGGTTCTGCACTTTCTACCCCTAATTTTAAACAGATGATCGTTTCGACCGTAGTGTGCTGGATTCTCTAACCTTTCTCTAACATCCGCCCAAGCATTTGAACCAGTATAAGCTTTAAATAACGCAACTAATCTATGTTTTTTACGCCTAACGTTTAGCGGTTCCCATTCATTCTCTTCACCTTTTGTAAACCCAAAATCTTTACCTCTCCTTATGAATTTTATAGCCCTTCTCTGTACTTTTTCTAAGGAATCAATCTGATTGACTCTGTATGGGTCCCAACATGCTACTCCATATTCCATAACCGGCCGCACTAAAGATTTGTAGGTAGTTCCCTGGTCTTTGCGCTCCCCTTTTTCAGTATTCTCATTACGAAATGCAATGCTTTCCACGCTTTCCTAGATGTACTATTTATCTGTTCCCCCCATCCAGCATTACTTGACAAGCACACTCCCAAATATTTGCAGCTGTCCACCTGTGGAATTGGTTCCCCGCCCATTTGATAGTTATGTATAATCTTCCCTTAGTTCTGCTAAAAACAATGGACTTACTTTTCCCAGCATTAATTGTCATTTTGTTTGCTTCGGCCAACCGCCTGATTTCATTTAGGTCGTCCTGAAGAGCAGTCTCATGCATGGAATTCCTAATCTTATTGTAAATAATACAATCGTCTGCGAACAGTCTTATCTGGCATTTAATGTTTATATGGATATCATTAACAAAGATAAGAAACAGTAACGGACCCAGTACCGAGCCTTGGGGCACGCCCGAACTTACGGTCCCCCCTTCTGACAGTTCTCTACCTACTCTTACTCTTTGCGTCCTCCCTTTCAAAAATTGTTCTACCCACAATTACTTATTCAGCGCTTCTCATTTAAAAACGCTGGGTGCTCAGTTCTTTCAACACACGAATTCTAGTTCTCGCATCGGTAAAGCTCACGCAACTTACGAAATGAAGCAGACCTTTCGAGGTGAACGCGTTGAAATATATGCTGTGGACATACGCCAATTTCGTATGCTTAGCAGGCCAAATTTTACTTCCTTGTTTCGAATAGCAGTTCATTTTGTAGCTTAATATGGACATTTCGATGCTGCCAAGTGGCCTACGAGCATTGAGATCCGAGCTGCAGTAGTGTGTGAAAGCAAATGATTCCAGGAATATTAGAAGTGACATAAAAAGAATTGAATGGGTGCTCGCAAAAACAGTCTAACCTTAATTTCTTAAAACAAATAAGATGACATTTTATTGAAGACATGTCATTTTATTGTGCTATAGAAAAATTATACTCACTTGGTATTTCAGACAGGAGGCCGCACAGATGGTATAATGATTGCTTTTTGAGTTTTGGTAATTTTATTCTTGAAATAAAATACCCAAAGTAAATACAACCCGAGCTCCAGAGTCTTTATGGACGCTCTTTAACTGTTGTGGTCCTTAGCGCCCCATTCTATATTGGGCGTGAAAGACCGGTAATTTTGCTCGGAGATCTTTTATCAGGTTTGAGGTTCTCTTACGTGACGTAAATCTACGACACAGGACCACCGGCTTTACTTCCCTTCCAAAGGAAGCCATCTACACCATGGAGGACTATCCGGAGTCTCTCAAGTTACACCCTGGAGCTCTTGTTACACTATTACAGAAAACCTGCTATAACATGTGTGCTGGAAAAGGAAACTTATGCTGTAATGTAAGCCTTCCGCTTGCAGGAATGGTTGCTTATTGCTGAAGATATAACTACAGCTGACCGAGTTACTCCTTTTTAATGCACTGTAAGTAAAGTAAGCTAACATAAGATAGCCTCGCAAATTTCAATTAGTTTTTATTCAGAAAATATTAACTCTAGGATAAATTTTTATTGCATTTGTTACCTTCTCTACCACTTAACTGCAGAGTAGAAAAAGTATTGCATTCCACTCAAAAATTCCATAATGATTTTTCATAAAAAAATAACATTTTGGGACTCCCTGAATCCAAAAAAAGCAGTTTAAGAAAAAGATCCGTTTGTGTGTGCATGTGTAGGTCTATGCGTGTGTGTTTTTGTCTGTCTGTGTACCTGTCTGTATGTCTGTGAGTAGTGTAACTCAAAAACGAAAAGTCGTTTAAACACCAAACTTGGTATAAGTTTCACGTCTTCCAAGGATGCGACACGAAGAGTTTCAAGAAAATTCTGCCAACACAAACTACAGTTTAGCTGGAAAGCACTTCGTTCATTTTTGTTTGCTAAAAATGGTTCCTACGGTTTGTATTAAGATACCATGCGTTTCAAATATTAGCATGACAAATTCAACATCAATAATTTTCTGCGAATAGCCTGTGAAGTCCTCTTTATTCTAAATTATTTATAAATGATTTATAAACTATAAGAGATAGACACACTACAATGTAGAGCTCGTTAAAGCAAATATTTTATGTCAAATAAATATTTTTGGTAGCTCTAACCGTTTGGAAGATATTCTCAGTTATTTGAATTTTTAAATACTTATACTTTATTTCAAGTGGTAAGTCGTTATTCGTTTTTTCTCGTGATCATACAAGAGCGTGGAATTTCAAAGCCAACACATAGCAACAAGGTTTTTAAAAACTCTATGCTTTAGCCTACTGTACTCTTCTTATATCTACGACGAAATGTGTAAACGTGTAATGAAAGTTTATCCCGATTATTAAAAAGTAGAAAAAGAAGCCTTTGGAAGAATGTTTTGTAGAAGAGTGAGTAAAGAAATCCACGTAAATTCAACACTTTTTCCTGTTTTGATTAAGGAACTTGTCCCCACGCTTTATGCCAGCACTTCTGCTGCACCATGTATCTTGCACAGGTTTGCATTGCTTCTGTAAACACGACTATAAAAGCCCTTGTTACTGACCGGGTACATAGCCCGGCCAACTAGTTTTCTGAAGAATGGAAAGACTGCGAGATGCCAGCATGCTCCGGACACTTTAGTACTTAGCTAAGTGCTATTCACAGAGAGAGAACGGGCTCTAAAACGATCCATACACACTTGGCAGACATGTTTCAATCTGAAGGAGGTGGTGAACAGAGTGGAGAGGTCTTGACTGAAGCTTCTGTACTTCACTACCGGTAAATTGATTACTGCTCGGCCATTCTCAATCTTTGTATCAGGCGCTGTTAAACTACACCATAATCATTAGTTATATTCTTCGTGTCTAAGAATACAACATTCGGAAGATAAATGTAATTATTCGAATCACATAGCCTTATACGCGTAATGAAATTCAGCCCACACATGTTTATGTCAAACTATTTATACCACATAGTTATTCTTACATGGCCTTGGCTGCTAAGATTATAATACAAGTAAAAGCTGATTTCAATCAATAATCTTATATTCAGAATTCAGCTTTCCTCACCAGGATCATAATTACTACCAGCAGTATATAGGACCTTTGCCAACCGAGGTCATTACCAAAATGTAGCCCTCTCTTAAAACAATTCGAAAGGGCATTTTAATTGAATAAATACAACGAAACAAACAAGTAACAAACACATTAAAGCATTAAATAATAAACTGTATTTTATATATAATATACCGTCATATTTTAATGACGGTAAAATTGTATTCAGCCTTACCATCATGACGTTATTGTTGAAGAATCTGTCGGGCAAAGGAATCAGTTGTATCATTATAGTCTATGGGTTTTAATATTTACTTTCAATGTACGGAGGAGAAAATTTCTGTAAGATTTCCTGGGAAAGGGAAAACGAGGATACGTTTTCATTTTATGTAATGACGAAAATGAGCATTCCTCTCAAATATTTGTGATATGGCCTTTGAAACCAGTCAATAGGTCTCCAAAATAGTTTTCTATTTTTCTTTCAGTGGAGGAGAATTTTCCGTCTTAGAATACTTAGAACTATTTAAAAAAAATCTGATGTGTTACACTCACATGACTTTCTCTACTCTTGTACAAACTATTTTTACAAACGTTTATTCTCCATCTACTTCATGTTAATCGAGATAAATATTTGCAGACTCTATCTTATTGCTAATTTTCTTGTAGATGTAAGGGGAATATATATTTACAAGGGCAATATAGAAATACAGTAGCCTTTAAGCACATACATATCTCTTAATAGCTGGTTGCTAGGTGCAGCACCATTCCCTTTGTCACAGATTAATACTCTTTGCATAAACAAGACAAAAAAATGAATAACGAATTCCCATTTGAGAAAATAAGTATTGAAAAATTTAAGGGAATAAGAAGCAATATCTTGAAAATGGTTCACTCAACAAAAAAAATGTACATGACAAATTGTGTATTTTAACGCGATCTACATTTTTGTGTAGTAAGATTTTTGTCTATCTCTTATGGTTTACCAGTTATTCAAAAGTCGTTCACAATGAAGAACACTTTTGGAGACATTCCCAGAAAATTCAAGATATACATTTTGTCATGAAAATATCTTAAACATATGATATTTTAATCAAAATCGTTACAGCCATTTTTGAGAAAATTAAAATTTTCGAAAAATGTTCCATGTAAAGGGTAATCTGGGGTGGGGGGATTTTCCTGAAAACCTTCGTGTCGCATCTCTGGAAGATACTGAACCTAAATACCAAGTTTGGTGTTTATCCGTCTGTTTGTTTCTGAGTTATGCTGTTCACAGACTGACTCACAGACACACAGACACACACACGGACATGTTTCCAAAAATGCTTTTTTTGAATTCAGGGGGTCTCAAAACATATATTTCCGGTTAAATCTCGGTATCGAATTTTTGGGTGGAATACAATACTTCCTCTACTTACTATACGTAGCAGAGAAAGTAAAAACAAATAACTCTTTAGGTGAAAAGCTTGCATTTTATAGCATTTCAAAACTTGACATAAACCCAAGAGGAGAAAGACATAAAATTCTCTAATGTAATAATGTTATTTCTAACCAAAGGTGTTAAAAATATGTCTACTAACACACCTACATTAAAACAATTATACGCACACACATATACACATTGTGTTTCGGACAATACAAAATGAATGTAGCTATAAATTAACACGAACAGAGAAAACAAAGCATTCGCGTACAGGAACCCATTCACAAACTGTAACATTTTTAAATGTTCATCTGTTAATTAGATAATTAAGACTGTTTACCATAACTTTAAGAATCAATTCAGCAGCTATATTTTTTGCTTCTATCCTACTTTCAAATTATATCATAAATTACCTGTGCAGAAGTGTTTATTCTAAATTTACTTATGAAGTTGTCGTGAAGACGCAACTGGCAACTTTCCTGGGTCTTCCACAAGACCCTTTTGGTTGTGGGGGAGTTGTGGTGGGTGTGATTTTTATAGTGGTGTCTGGATTCTTTTCAACTTCTGCAATTTAAATGGATGAGATCAGACCACATCTGCTATTTCGTGAATGCAAAACTCTGTAGTTCTCTGGTAGGTATAGATATTTATCGGGCTGGAGAGTCAAGCCTTCAGAAAAAATCTGCTGAGGAATTTCTTTTCGTAGTTCACCATTTACTTCATGTTGACACTGCCCAACTCCAGAGAAACTGTCACTAAACTTGAAATAGCTAAAGTCGCGTACGTGCGGTACTTTTTTTCAGTCAAATTCAGTAAAGTCCGCTGAGAGTTTTTAAAGTATATTAGAATTTGTGCATTCCCAATACCATCTACCTGTTTATGTGTGAGAATCGGGTACTAACTTCCACAACCTTTACGTCATTCAACGATGAAGCTGGTGTTAGTTGCAACTTCTTAAATAGCCCAAAAGCCCAGCAAACTTGATTGGCCCAAAAAGAAGAAACAACAGCAGGCTTTTCTTCTCAAAATTCAAGTAACTCAGTGTAGCCTTTTTATTTTAGTTACCTCCTGAAGCAACATGTCTGTCTCTCCATACCGCAGGTTTTCAAAATAGTTGTCAATAATGTCAACAACTGCTATCGTTTGGAAACAGTCCCTGCCCCTGTTGTAAGCAGGTATTGTTGGCCCACAGATTCACATATCATTCCAAATATTGCAACTCTGTACGGGACGAGGAAATGATAGGCGCCGGCTGCAGCGGGTTAGATGGACGAAACTTCTTTGCGCCTATCAAATGAATAATGCTACGAGCCTTCTTACGAGCATGGTACTCAGAAAAAGCGAAATTCTTCATGCAATCTTTGGTAACTCCCACTGACTGTTTATAGAAGTTTCTCTAGTCAGCCATTTTGTAAGTTTTCGGTCACTACTTTTTAAAGTTTTCAGCTTCTGAATTATATGTGTAGATAAATGAAATGTAATTTGGTTGAAATTTACGACACAAATTACCTTTTGGCTTCCGAGCTATTAGGACATAAGTTCTGCCAGAATCGTCTAAATGGCATATTAGAAACACTGGGTAGATTCTTCGACTAACAGTAAACCTTGTACTTTGTGAAGATTTTACATTAGTGTCATTAGTTGGAAAATATTTTACTGATGCGCCTTTAATTTGAATGGTTTGGCATCCTGGCAAGAAAATATTACTTTGTTCATCATAGTTTTCGATAAACTGCATAACATTGTTGGAAAAAGTAGAATCAGGCGACTGAAAAATTCAATGCCATAGTCGGATTTGAACCACGGATCTGCCGATCTCCGTCCGGTTGCTCTAACCACTGAGCTACCATGGCAACGTGCCGGTACAGCATTAAATTCCCCAAATGATTCGCATTTATCCCGGTAAACCACAAGGAGATCACAAATTGTATTGAAATGGCATACCCCAATGGGATTTACTATGTTGTAAGTAAGGGCTTTATAGTTTCGACCACTAATTAGGCCAATTATGTGATCTCAGTAAAATTTGAGATCTCTTTGTAGTTTACCGGAATAAATGCAAATCAGTTGGGAAATTTAATGTCTTACCGGCATGTTGCCATGGTATCTCAGTAGTTAGAGCAACCGGACGGAGACTAAGAGATCCGTGGTCAAATCCCGGTTATAGCATTCAATTCTGAGTCGTCTGATTCTACCTTGTCCAACACACGGCTTGTGCGGAAGAACAATTCATTCCATGGTATATCACGGCACGTTCCTTCCGACGTGAAATGCTAAAGTTTCCACATTGAAATTTGTTTTTTAAAATTTTTAATTTTTTCAACCTGTAATGTTTTCCGAAAAAAACATTTGAAAGGAAAGCCGTTTTCTCGCACACTTCAAGGCCATCCAATGTAAACATTTTGTGGGAGAGTTTTATTTCAGTATTGTCCTACTCCGGCAAGATATCTGTCTCTCTGGTACAGTACTTGAAATTATCCAAGCAGAACAAAATCCAGTTTATGAATATGACCCCATAGTAATAGTCTATGCAGGAAGCTGCCCTCAAACCACTCAAACCGAATAAAACAGATCCTTTCTTAATTTATACCATTTCCTCTCTCCAAAAATACTATAAGTTTAGAAAGTCAGTACTCTCTTTATGTTGGAAATCCCTTCAATAAGTTCATCATTTTCAAGCATAGCTCGAGTGGTATCGCCTGAGTATCAGGAAGCAGCATTTGTCTATCATTACCTCTAGATTTTCAACCAACTCTCTTAATATGTACACACTCTGAGCCTAGAAGATTAAAGCACTCCCAGTGAACCTACAAAGCACAGAATTTAGTATTATCATTTTATGTCATTCTAACATTACTGGAGCTGTCATAATTTCATATTGTGATTTTGCTTATTATTTGTGATTCACTGGCGGTAAAATAAATGTAACATTTCTTACCATGTTCGTTGCTATTGCGGAATTTCACCAAGCTCTACTAAACTACAACCAGGTTTCAAATGTTATCAGAAACATCGTCACCAGGGTGCGATCAAAATACACATTATACACTCTTTCTGGTCATTCACACAACCCCACGAATGCTCATATACATTTAGAATATCTAAATTTACTTTATCTTAATTTTTCTCTTTGGCCACGATTGGCCATTTGACCATGCATAAAAGCCAGGCACCACGAAAAAACACCTTTTGGGTCTTGCTCGGCATAAACAATTATAGCAATCGCCGGGGTACAAAATATGTTTGTCATAAGTGATAATAACATTTATTTATTACTTCTATTCCAAATAAATCATCTTTTAAACGTTCTGAAGTGTTACACTCACATGAATTTCTCTACTCTTGTATAAACTATTTTTACAAACGCTCATTTTCCATTTGCTTCATGTTAATCGACATAAAAATTTGCAGATACTATCTTATTGCTAATTTTCTTGTATGTGCAAGGGGAATACGATAGGCTTTAAGCAATAATCAAATATTTTAAGCGCTGGTTGCTATGTGGAGCATTCCATTATTCTCTTTGCACGTCCAGGACCTAAAAAAACGAATAACGAATTCCATTTGAGAAAAAGTATTGGAAAATTAAAATAAATAACAAGGATGTCTCGAAAATGCCTCACCGATATATAAAAAAGTTTATGGCATAAATTGTGTGTTTTAACGAGATCTACACTTTTTGTGTAGTAAAGTTTTGTCTATCTCTTACGGTTTACCAGTTAAGCTAAAGTCATTCAGAATGGAGGACTTTTGGGGAGAATCCCAGATAATTCATGATATACATTTCGTTTGCCATGTAATTATCTTAAACATATGATATTTTAATCAAAATCGTTTGATCTATTTTTCAGGAAATCAAAATTTTCGAAAAATGTTCCATGCAAGGGGTAGTCGGGTGTTTCGGGGTTTTCTTGAAAATCTTCGTGTCGCATCGTGTTGCTGAACCTAAACACCAAGTTTGGTATTTATCCGACGTTTCGTTTTTGAGTTATGCTGTTCACAGACACACGGTCACACCTTTTTCTAAAAATACTTTTTTATATCCAGGGGCCTCAAAACATGCATTTCCGGTGAAATCTTGATATCGAATATTTGGGTGAAATACAATACTTCCCCTACTTATTATACGTAGTAGAGAAAGCAAAAGTGAAATGGTACTTTGTACAGTTAAAATTTCCTTTTAAAAAAATATATCGGAAGTTATATTCACATGAATTTCTGTACCCACTCCTCTACAAACTATTCTTACAAAAGTTAATTCTTCTATCTATATTTTTGTAAATCGAGATAAATCACTGCAGAACTGGTTTTATTCCACTCATAGGTATAAGAAGAATAAAGCAATAGTCAGATTATTAAAATCCGGGTCCTTGCGTGATGGCTTTCAAATTCCAGTCTTTGCATGACCAGAGAAAGTCAGTGTTGCACTTCCAAGACTTTCTTTACCCCTATACTTTATTTTTAGATAGATTCTGCAAACCTTTCTTACAGAAGATTATTTTCCTGTTTATTTTCGTTGTGAGTGCAAGAGGGATATAGGAGACCGAAGCTATAATCAAATGTTCAAAAGCGGTTACTATATGCTGGTCTTGAAATGTATACTCCTTCCACGACATCGCGAACGGTGACAAGAGTTCAGAAAATGATAAAGGCAATGGATCTTTGGAACCAATAATAAGGGATATCTCAGAAATGGCTAATTTCATTTTTTCTGCAACAAATTGTGCGTTTTAAAGAGATCTACTTTTTTGTACCTAAGTAGGTCCCTTTTGTTACATTTGTATAAAATTACAAAAAATTCGTTCCGAATGAAGCGGAATTCACACGATCTTACCATAACATTAATTTTCATGTAAATAATTTAAATATATGGCATTTTAATCAAAATCATTAGAGCACAGTTTTAGAAAATAAAAAATAGCTAATATTTTTTCACATAAAGGACAGTTTATAGAATTTTATTCAAAATATTCATGTGACATCTTTAACAGATACTGAACTTATAGGTAAACCAAGTTTGATATTTATTCGACGTTTCTTTTTTAATTAAACTGTTTATAGACGGCAAGTATATGTATACACACAAAAACACGGACTTTCATATATAGGTTCTTTCAACAAGAGTGTCCTATCTTTGACATGTGATAGCTGCCGTTGTTATTGAGTTACAGCAATCATTGTTTTCATGTGGTTACAGTTGTTATTGACAAATAGCCATGGAATGTTATAGCATTCAGCAGCGCGTAGAAATTGTGAAAATTTATTATCAAAATGGATCATCTGTTCACCAAACCTTCCGTGTATTGCGTGAAGTTTACGGTGTGCATAGTCATCCCTGCGAGAGAACGATTCGGCGTTTGATCCATAAATTTGAAAGAAGTGGTTCTGTCAGCGATCAAAGAACGCCTGTACGTAATTGACGTAAGCGCTCCAACGAAACATAAGCGCCGTTCGTGAGAGTGTACGTGAGAACGGAAACAAATCAATTGCTCGTCGAGCGCAAGAATTGGGGCTTTCGCCGACCACAACTTGGCGAATTCTGCATCTCGACTTGAAGTTTCACACTTACAAAATGGTGCTAATTCCAGAACTAAAGCCCAACGACCATAGGTTGTGCCGTGTATTCCCTGACTGGACTATGGAGGAATTGGAAGCTGACCCGGATTTTCGTCGAAAAATCATCTTCAGCGACGAAGCCCACTTTTGGATGGATGGTTGCATTAACAAAATTGCCGCTATTGGAGCAATCACAATCCAAAGCAGATTTAAGAACGACCACTTCATACCCAAAAGATTACGTGTGGTGTGGATTTTGGTATACTGGAATCATTGGTTCATATTTTTTCCAAGATGAAGATGGAGAAGCTCTAACAGTGGAGAAAAATACCGGACTCTTATAAGAGACTATTTTTGGCCTCAATTGGATGGAATGGATCTCAGAAACATCTGGCTCCAGCAAGATGGTGCCACATGTCATACAGCTCCCGAAATAATCGATCTTTTGAAGGAGAAGTTCAGAGGTTTCATCATTTCCCGTGGTGGTGATTTTAACTGGCCCCCGAGGTCGTGTGATTTAACGCCGTTGGATTACTTCTTGTGGGGTTATGTTTATGCTCGAATGTATGTCAACAAGCCAGAAACAGTAAATGATCTTATGAATAACATCACGCGTGTTATTCGTGAAGTTGGACCTAATTTACATTCTTGTCATTGAAAATTGGGCCAACCGTATACGCGCAACCCAACGAAGTAGCGGCAGTCACTTAACTGATGTTCTCTTCCATACGTAATGACATTAATTATGTTCCAAAATAAAAAAGAAATAACCCTATATCATTTATAGAACGTGTTTTATTTAAGTTTAAAGATAGGACACTCTTGTCGAAAGACCCTATATATGTTGATGTTTACAGAGGGCCTCAAAACGTATTTCAGGAGAAATCTCGGTACCGAACTCTTGGATGAAAGGCAAATACGTACCCTACATGCTATATATGTGGCAGAGAAACTAAGGGCCGCTTGCAAAACCGATGCGCTGTTTAAGAACTTGCCATTGTTAATTTAAACATCGTCTGAACGCTGTCT
Organism: Deroplatys truncata; assembly: GCA_030765065.1. NCBI lineage: Eukaryota > Metazoa > Arthropoda > Insecta > Mantodea > Mantidae > Deroplatys > Deroplatys truncata. The sequence continues at coordinate 76,653,349 of CM060987.1, read as the reverse complement.
AACTTTGCACAGCTAAATCCATGTCTAGCCGTGTTTAGCTAAGCGGCGTTTAAAGCGCCATCTACCGCGAAAGTGAACGCATTTTAAAGCTTTCGAATTTGGACACCACGTTGCGTATATATTTCCGGGAGTAGCGAAAGAGGCTTAAGGAACATCGCAAGTGTTTTTCTACCAGCGGCGTGGAAAGCAAAATGTCAAAGAGTAGAAAATTTCAGCACTACTGAAATAGAAACTCTTTTGGAAATATTAAGAAATTTTGAGACAGAAGATTACCAAACCTGTGCTCACTTTAAAACTAACCATGTGAAATATAATAACAAACTTTAGAACAAGGTGGCGAAAATGCCTGTTCCCCTAGAGTCATCAAATATGCAACACGCACTACAGCACTCAACAGCATATGAAAAACAAATGATTAGACAGCTAGAAGAGGAGTGGCGCCTACAAGTCCCATTTTCGCCACCACGCGAAGTGTATAGAAGTGTATTTTACAGCTGACAAAGTGCAAATTTGGTTGCCATAATAGTTTTTAATATGCAAAAAGAATTACTGAAACAGTTGCTTTATTGAACCTGAAAAATACTATATTAATGTGGCTATGTGGTGCCAAAATGTAAATGCACAAAAATCAGTGCTTGGTAGCAAGCACATCCAGCTTGATGAACTGCTGTAATGGTTCTTCAGCACTCTGTCTGCCAATGCTCACTCTAAATTAACATCCGATTCATTTTGTCATACATGTAGCTCTATTCCCTTAAATATGCGTATTGTCAAAATGTGTTATTAAACGTGATATTTTGTCAGCCTAATCCCAGTATTTTTCGGTTCGATTCATAAAACACACATACTTTATGGATGTGCATAAGAAACATTCTTGAAGCTCATCACACAAGGTACCCAATTGCTTCACTTCAATCCTAACATCAGGAACAAATGAACGAACCATCTGTGCACTATACTGTTTCATACATGTGCAGCAATGCATTATCACGTCTGGATGCATCAATTCAACGTTCTAAACAGAACCACTAGTTCAGAAGGCAGAATAAATTAATAAACTGCACTTCATAATAATCTCCACATTAGATTTGCTTTCATTGCATGAAATCTCATAAAAATGAGGTTAGGTAATGTCTGCGTTATTAAATAGAATAAAGCCTAAGCACATATCTTCCTATTAAAATTCTGCACCTATAAGAAACTAACTTTTATATATTAACCCTGGAGTTAGGATATTAAATTATACTGAAATATAATACACATACGCCAAGGTTTGGTCAAGTTAGCGGAGGAAGTTAGATTATTTTGTCACATGTTAAAGCGTATTTTTCTCATACGACTGTTAAAAAGCACAGGAAGCATAAACTACCCAAACCTGTGTAATAATGTCTATGAAGGGGGAGCCTCTCTGTCTCACAGCGTGCGAGAGGAACAAACATTAATTCAATTTGTGTTAAATAGTGTTACGGAGGTACTAACTCTAAGACCACTTCGTTAATAAAATATGCATCTGGATTTATCACCTAAATTTTGCCATGAATTCCTCTTCGGTATAGTGCTCTGAGGGATTAGAGCGCACTATGAGCACACTTCGCGGTCGCATCACCCTTTTAATTTATTTGTTTATGGTTGCTTAAACAGTAAAACACCGTTTAATTTCGTTTCGTAAATTATTGAAGCATTAAAAAGAATTTACAAAGGCCTTCTACTTTAATACGAACACATTGGAGTTATACGAGGGCTGATCAATAAAGACAGACTGATTTTTCCCTGTAGCTTTCTTGAGAGTTTCCTGTCTCTACCATGAATATTTGAAAATAGCGGGGTTTCATGTATAATGTCCATAGACGGCAGCACTCTTGTATCGGTAGGTTGGTAGTAATGCTGTATATTGTTGACCCTACTTGAATTTCGCATACCACTCGACACGAGAGGAGCAATAAAATTTTGTTTTCGTTTAAATCATACAGCCTCTGAAACTTTGGAAAAGCTGAAGCAAGCATACGGTGATGATGCACTATCTCGTGCAACAGTGTTTAGGTGGTTCAAGGACTTCAAAGAAGGGCGAGTCCTCTGTGCTAAGCAAGCTGGGCCTGGTACTTCGGCTTCTGCTATGACTGAAGTCAACATCAACACAACTGCTGTGATTGTTGTTCTTCCTCACACTACTGCTACTGCTACAGCAGCGTACTACACGCCAGTATTGGCTACACTGAGGAAGCACATTGCAAGGAAACGTCCAGAACTTCATCAGAATGGGTGGCGACTTCATCACAACAACGCATGGCCTCACGTCGCAAATCAAGTCCAGGAATTCAACATCACCTGCGTACTGCATCCGCCTTATAACCCCAATCTTGCCTCCTGTGATTTCTTTTTTATTCCCATCACTAAAGGCAAAGCTCCGGGGCATTCGATTTGAGAGCACTGAAGCGTGCTGAGGAAAAGTGAGGCGATTCTCAAAGACCTGACAAAGAATGGCCTGCACCATGTGTTCGAGGACTGGCAGAGACGCTATAAAAAGTGCATTCAAGTAGGAGGGGACTACTTTGAAAAATGTCATGTCAACATTGAAATGGAGTAATAAATACTGTGAAAAAAATCAGTCTCAGTCTTTATTGATCAGCCCTCTTAAATACCCTTTTTGAGAAAATCAAAATTTTCTAAACATTTCCCATATAAAGAGTAGTCTGGGGCGGGACACTTTCTTGAAAATCTTCATGTCGCATCCTTGGAAGATACTGAAGTTAAATATCAACTTTGGTATTTATAGGACTTTTTGTTTTTGAGTTATGCTGTTCACATATGGACACACACACACGCGCTCGCGAATCTTTTTCTAATTTTTTTATTCGGAAAAGCTCAAACCGTGTGTTTCCAGTGAAATCTCGGTATCCAATTTTTGGTTGGAATGCAATACTTTCTCTACCTACTATATACTGGTAGAGAAAGTGAAACTGAATGGCGACTAGCACTTGAGAAGAGTAAAACGTGTTTGAATATTCAAACCAAAAAATATAGAATATGGCATATACGAGATGTTTTAACTAGATTTGCATTTTGTGTGAAGTAACGTTTTGTCTACCTTTTACGGTTTACCAGTTATACAAAATTATACAAATTAATTCAGCATAAAAAGGACTTCACTAGCTATTCGCAGAAAATTCAAGACATACGTTTTGTTATACAAATATCTTAAAAGCTGATTATTACCATAAAAAGGGTTAGAGCTATTATTGAAAAACTCAAAAATAATGATAAATTTTCCATTTAAGGTTAGTTTGCGGTGAGAGGATTTTTCTTAAAATTTTCATGTTCCATCTTTGGAAGATGCTGATGTTACCTATATTTTGTCGTCCTATATGTGTAATGGTTGCCATGGACCTCTAGTTGAGGTCGCGGGTTCAAACCTGGCGGAGGGCGATGGATTTTTTTTCGGAAGTAAAGGAAGGGAAGTAAAGCCGGTGATCCCGTGTCGTAGATTTATGGCACATAAAACAACATCAAGCCTCATAAAGAGGCCTCTGAGCAAAATTGCCGGTCTTTCACGCCCAATATGGAATGGAACGCTACGGACCACAGCCGTTAAAGAGCGCCCATAAATAAAACCCAATTTAAATTTTGTTACCTATATTTGTCCACCATTTCGTATTTTAGCCATTCTGTTCACAGACATACTGGCGCACACACATTTACATATGAACGTTTTGTATATAAATGTTTTTCTCTTTCTATTCAGGAGATCTCAAAATATGTATTTTAGGTGAAATTCCTTACTTCGTCTATGTACTTTAAATAGGGCTAGAGAAAGTAAAAAGGCCTGAGCTCCAGATTTACACGTAATTTCAGAATGAGTCATTGTTGACCGCTCCCTGTTTAAGGGAAGTGTATGAGTGCATTGCTTATATTTGTTAGCCCCACGTTTGGGAGCCAATTTGTAACGGTATTACTTAAAATGTTTGTGTATTTATGTTTACTTCACGCGTTGAAGCCATCTTGTGACGTCATTCATTTGTTCGGTTTGTAGCTCCATCTGGTGTTAGCAATTTGTGGTAGTATTAGTGTTTAAAAAAAATGCGACTGTTATTTGATTTAATTTTTGTTTACTGTCCTCCGGCTAGCTATTATTTCTCGGTCGAACATATCTCTTGATCAGGGTTGTGTAAACGGAAAGGAATCTTTTATCCAAAAAGAACACTGATGAAGAAATTTGTTTATAATTTTATTGTCGAACACGTTCACTCTCACTTTTACACATTGATCTAGATACTCGCCAAACTGAAACTGTTATAACAACTTCTTACTGATCACTCTTAATTTGCGTACTTCAACTTTTTGTATAATTAACCTTACAACACTTTAGATTATTCATAATTCTGCTGTGCGTAACTTGTGAATCGATACCCGACGTTTGCCGTACAAATACTTTCGACGAACTGACTGACTGAAGAGGACGTGTAGTGTACACAGATTTTTGATGAACTGGACGACTGACGGCGACGTGTAATGTACACAGATTTTTGATGAACTGGACGACTGACGGACTTTACCTCTAACCTAGCCTCTATTTATACTCCCACTCCCCGATATGCCTAAAGATTATAACTGAACTGCAATTGGCTAATAAAACGCGCCAACATTAGCGTCTATTTTATATCCAATGAAAATTATGAATACATATGCTCTAGGTAAACGTTCCAGAAGATTCTCAACGAAAAAACGCGCCAACTTTACGTAACTTCCTCGTTTCCAATAATGATAAACAGCTCACCCCCTCGCTGCATTATTGCGCGCTATTATTGTCAGTTTCAGTAAGGCATTAAAAACTTACTTCTCAACAATAATTACAATAAACAAATATCTCAAATCAATGTCACATAAAAATGCATATTCATATTACAATCATTATTTACATTTAAGTAATTTGTGATACAAATTACTGCATCATATGCCCCACTAGAAACATAATTATAAATATTTACAACTTGTTTGGAAATTTTATAATTGGGTTTTTAGTCTCCTAAATCTTGGAACACACGCTATCACTTTCACTTAACACTTCACACGTATTTAACACACGACATGCTTTTCCTCTATCTTGCCACTACTTACTGGCTCTGGTTTAATGTGTTTGGACTTTAATCTGACATTAAAATTTTTTTATAGCAAATACTATACCCTGAATTATTTAATTACTGTTACCAAATTGTTTACTTTCTTAAGTTGTTGACAAAAATTTATACATTTAAGATTTTTGTAATTATTAAACATATTTACCAAAAAACATTCACCCTTTACATAAATATATTTACATCTCTTAAATCTAGACACTGTTTCACATGTTCTGTTTGCTACATAAGTATTTGTTTTTTTTTGTTTTTTTTTTTTGTTTTTTTTTTAAATTTTTTTAACCCATTTTTTGTTATTTTGCACATTATTGCGTACTTTTACTTTTAATATCATATTAAGTTTCAATTTTTACATTCTTAATCTTCAAATACTGTTACAGTTACTAAAAAAAATGTTATTTTCCTTTTAAAAATTTTGTTATGTCCAAAATTTATTTCTCCATTATCATGACGTACATATTTATTTAACCCTCTTACAATCCAATACATTTCTCTGCAAGTCATCTTTAACTATCCAGCATTTACTTTACATCTCATTGCTATTTACCCTCCTGGATCAAATTGTGTGTGGCTAAACATTACTCGTAGCCGTATCCTAACCTTCAAATTTTTGTTCATGGATAACCTCTTAAAGTATTCATATGAAATTTCATCCCATGATACCATTTGAAAACTATCTAAAGTTTCTTGAACAACACATCTTTTAACAACTGTCATTTTCAATTCTTCTACTATCTCTTTAATCTGAGAGTACTCTGACAAATCTGTACTAAACTGTACTGGACTGGAGTTTTCATTCTGAACAGCTTGGTACTTGTTAATTTCAGAAGTTAGCTTTTGATTATTTATAGGCAAAACTTTAACTTCTTCGTACAATTTATTTCTTTGCATTACTGACTCCTTCTGTATTTCTGATATCTCCCCTCTGAAATTACCTTGCGCCTGATTCACATCTACATTCATAACATCTTTTATCTCTCTTATCTCACTTGAAATGTTACTCATTCTACTACCTGACTCTGTATATTCTACATCAACACGTTCACTTTTAGTATTAACCTCACTTTCTTTGTTACCTATTTCCCTGCTCATATCTAGCATTTTCTTTGAAACTTCTCCTATCTCACTTGCTATTACTTCCTCATTTTCATCTCTCATTTTTGGCATACTACTATCTAGCTTCATAACTTTCTTTTCAGTTTCTTCCCTGCTTTGATCTACTTTTTGCTCTAATATCTCATTCCTCCTACCAATATATTCTCTCAATTCCCTATGAATCTTCTCATTATTCTGAGTTAGTTTTTGTTCTAAGCTATTACCTAAAGTTTCAAAAAAATTTCTTATCATTTCCATCATCATTCTAGCATCAAAATTAACATTTCCTGCTATTCTATTCTCACTTTCTGCACTAACATTTTCTCTCTCAAATGCTACATTGTTTGTGCTATTTTCTGTAACCTGTATTGAATTACAGCTGTTACATTATCTCCCTCCATAATTATTTCTTCTCTATTATTAGTAGCCATTGTTTTCTTTATCCTACCACTCCTTTTGATTGTTACAATTTTGTTTTCCAAAAAAAATTACTATACTCTGCCCTTTGTGATGCTGTCTGTTGTTGTTACTTTGATGTCCAGCTTCCTGCCCCTCTCTCCTAGATTATATGTCGCTTCTGCGTTGTATTATGATGAATCTACGTCGTTTTGGTGTTCCGTATTTGACTTCCCCTGTTGCCTTTTAATCTCGGAATTACGATGTCCAATCATCCGCGTAGTCTGTCGTCCCTTTTGTTGTTTCTGGAATCTGCGTCTTGTAGTTCAGTTCACTTCTCCATTCGCCCCTTCCTGGTCATCTCACTTCTTCCTGGTTCATTCTGCCCCTTCCTGGTTATTCTGATCCTTTTCTGGTCACTCTGCTCCTTTCCTGGTCATCGTGTTCCCTTCCTGGTCATCGTGTTCCTTTCCTGGTCATCGTGCCCCACGTTGGGCGCCAATTTATGAGTGCATTACTTATATTTGTTAGCCTCACGTTGGGCGCCAATTTATGAGTGCATTACTTATATGTGTTAGCCCCACGTTTGGGAGCCAATTTGTAACGGTATTACTTAAAATGTTTGTGTATTTATGTTTACTTCACGCGTTGAAGCCATCTTGTGACGTCATTCATTTGTTCGGTTTGTAGCTCCATCTGGTGTTAGCAATTTATGGTAGTATTAGTGTTTAAAAAAAATGCGACTGTTATTTGATTTAATTTTTGTTTACTGTCCTCCGGCTAGCTATTATTTCTCGGTCGAACATATCTCTTGATCAGGGTTGTGTAAACGGAAAGGAATCTTTTATCCAAAAAGAACACTGATGAAGAAATTTGTTTATAATTTTATTGTCGAACACGTTCACTCTCACTTTTACACATTGATCTAGATACTCGCCAAACTGAAACTGTTATAACAACTTCTTACTGATCACTCTTAATTTGCGTACTTCAACTTTTTGTATAATTAACCTTACAACACTTTAGATTATTCATAATTCTGCTGTGCGTAACTTGTGAATCGATACCCGACGTTTGCCGTACAAATACTTTCGACGAACTGACTGACTGAAGACGACGTGTAGTGTACACAGATTTTTGATGAACTGGACGACTGACGGCGACGTGTAATGTACACAGATTTTTGATGAACTGGACGACTGACGGACTTTACCTCTAACCTAGCCTCTATTTATACTCCCACTCCCCGATATGCCTAAAGATTATAACTGAACTGCAATTGGCTAATAAAACGCGCCAACATTAGCGTCTATTTTATATCCAATGAAAATTATGAATACATATGCTCTAGGTAAACGTTCCAGAAGATTCTCAACGAAAAAACGCGCCAACTTTACGTAACTTCCTCGTTTCCAATAATGATAAACAGCTCACCCCCTCGCTGCATTATTGCGCGCTATTATTGTCAGTTTCAGTAAGGCATTAAAAACTTACTTCTCAACAATAATTACAATAAACAAATATCTCAAATCAATGTCACATAAAAATGCATATTCATATTACAATCATTATTTACATTTAAGTAATTTGTGATACAAATTACTGCATCAAGTGCTTGTCCCATATTAGTTAGATAAATAAATAAAATCAGTTTCGTAGCATTATGCTGCAAATGTTTGCAGTACTACCACGAAATGGTAGTTTGCAGAGAAAGTCGTTTGGCTGTTACATATACATTTTTGTTTTTGTTTTATCCCTTTTCAGTAAGCCATAAGTATCGCACTCTTCTCTTTGCTTTTAATGGTGCAGTGGCTTTTGGAATATATCGAGCTTGGGGCACTTACGTGCACCATATGCGTGTTGATTGCGAAAGAGGATCAGGTGCAGTGATCAGATCATTTCGCTTCAAGCTTAATGCATCTCCCTTGTTGCGTATGTTTCATGCACACAGTTGAATCGTTCGGAGCTAGGCTTGAGTAAATTAGCTGAGATTGAACCAGCGGGGCAACAATGTCAATTACAAATAAACCTGAATCGGGCAGCATACTAGTGCATCAGCTTCAAATATTTTGCTAAAACGGAGAACCCTAGCCAAATTTAGTTCACCTTTCAGAGTGCACATCGACGAAAACTATTCATGAAGTCTAATGTAAACCATTGTTGCGCCTTCTCATTGATTTGCTTTATTATATCCCATCATTAGTACGAAGAGAAGTGAAACAGCGTTTCTTCTTATTATAATTTTTCTTATTATTGTCATTATTATTTTAAGTTACCTTTCAAATGACGAATGGTAATGGAGTGGATTAATCACGAAAGAACAGTTTATACCAGCAATATCAGAAGAATACTATCGTCCATTTAAAACAATATTTGAATAAAACAATAATAGTAATCACATAAAAAATCTAACTGAAGGGTTGATTTATAGAAATGATATTTTCCGTAAATTTTTGCTTTAGAATTCAAAGGACTACTAAAGTCAGCGCTCCTTGAGAGCGAGATCTGTCTCCTCTCTCCAATATAGTACAGCATCGATTATCCGAATAACAATAAACTGAAACATAGATTAACCGAAAGCGTTTCAGTCGGCAAATTCAAGCAGCCAATTTGCATCAGAACTGGCTAATTAAAGAATCTTCAGGATTTGAATAATGCGACAAGGAAAATATCCAATACTGACTCGAATGTGATGTTGGTGACCCTAGATATTAAGTATTGACGGACATGAAATCGTTGCCAGTGTTGACGACTAAGAAGAGCCTAGCGAGGACGACTGCTTAAAAAAAAGAATAATCCAGTAAGGAAGCTTTTCGCTGTGGTTATAACAGCAAGAATAATGTGTTGCTGTCTTTAAAACGTTTGCAAGATTTTTTATGGAAAAACGAGTCAACTTTGATGCTCCCCCCCACTAAAAAATTTAACTTCTTTTCCTAAACTGAAGGCCTACTTTAATGGTCATTTTGAAATTATCAAAAAGGCTAGGCAGTTCTGTGTTATTTGTAAGTCGTATGATAATATATTTGGTATTTATTTTTATTAATTTTTACAAATGGGAACCTACAATTAGAGCTAATTTAAATTTATCCTAAAATGACCATCACAATGTCCTCCAAATAAAACAGAAATAATGGTATTTACTTTCCCCAATAATATAAAGCAACTTGTATTCAAAACATTTCTTTCTACAAAGCTTAGTCTAGGAGATATTGTACAACCTCATCTTAAATGGTCTGTGTGTGTGTGTGTGTGTGTGTGTGTGTGTGTACAGATATATCCTTTCTTTATGTGTGTAGGTTTACGTAAATCATCGGTTATCCGAAAAATCAGTTATCCAAAGCCCCCGTCTCCAGTTGTTTCGGATAATCGATGCTCTACTGTAGTAAGACCGCTGTAGCATTATGGGGAGAACAGACGCTCTTATACAGGGCTGACAACATTCTGTTAAACTCCCTTTTAATGACTTCCCTTAGAAGTAATACCAAGCTCTTTCCCTCAATTACTTAATCATTCAGAGATAGTTTTGTAACAGAGCTTATCAAGTTTACCGTAAGTTTCTGATAGCTGAGAGGTACTATTTTCTTTGAATATCGGCGGAATGATTGCTGTTGCCCAGAATACTTATCTTCGTGAAATAATTTGTTGTAGGTTACCCAGGAGGTCTAATATTTCAGGAAATTCTACAGATAATTTAATAAATTCAGAGAAAGAAACGCAAGGAAGGTCTGGAAGGTTGAAGGATACAGGAAATAACTGACGATTCGGGTGAGAAATGTGGTGGGGATGAGGACTGAGTATATATCTTGGCGGAATATGCACGTGGGAGACCCAGATGAAAACCAAATTCACAGAGAAATTCACAAGTCCAACAAAAACGAGATTGCCATTTGGGATTCACTGGCTGACGACTGGAACGACAAAACATTACTAAAGAGCGCAAGCAAAATAACATTTGAGTTAATCAGAGACAATTTTATCCTTTTCTTCATATTTAAGTTGTATATTATAAAGACATGTACTTCCAATAACCTATGAAGTAAGTATTTGTATAATAACCTTAATATTTGATACCAAAAAAAATACTTAACCTTTTAACCTTCCTTAGCATATACATCACTAACTTGGATAGCAGAATTCTAACCAATGGTTCACAAATTAGTAACGATTCATAAATCCTAGTGCCAATTTATTCCCATAAAACCGCTACTAAAGCGAGAATATTATTTACTTATCCGATGCTGTTGCTATAAGCTTAAATCTCACCTTTATTTAAATGCTATTTTTACTCGACGAATAATATACTTTTAGTTACACAGTAACAAAACGTATTAAAAACACTCCGATCACTGATGAAATTTACATAATTAAATTTTGGATTGTTAATTATTGAAAGTTGACAACATACACGCTTTTGTTGTATATTCCAGCAACAATGAAATACATTCAATACTTATAAGTTGGCTTCTTTGTGCTCTATATTCCAAACTGAATTATTTGTCATTCAACAAGCTGTTAATTAGATCAATAATAAAATGACTATACTGCACGTGTATATACCGGCTCTCAGTCTCCTATAAACGCTATTACAGATAAATTCAATCTTCATCCCATAGCCATCAGAAAAAAAAAAAACGTAACAAATTATAATAGTCTTATATCCTTGTCAGGGTCAAGGGCCATGAAGGATTACTAGGCAGTGAAAGAGCAGATGAATTAGCAAAGGCAGCTGCAAACAGTCACAAAGAATTCAGTTACTCAAAATGTCCAGCATCACATGTGAAAATGGAGTATTGTAAGCAATTAATAGACACTTGGAACAAATACTGGATAAATAGCACCAAAGGACATATCACCAAGACTTTATTTTTTCCGGACATAAATACTTGCTTTAAATGAAAAACTTCCATCCAAAATTTGTATGCACACAGTTCATGAAAGGCTATGGAAAATTTCAAAATTACTTAAAAATGTTCCACATCAATGTTGGAAGTACTTGCCGATGTCTTTGTGACAGTGAAAGGACAGTGAAACATTTATTATTTGACTGTCCGATTTTAGAAATTAAAAGTCATTTCTTTATTAATCATTTATCTTACTGTAATACTGAATTTTGTACACCTCTGCATCATTTATTTAAAAAAAAACAATGTTGTTATAACAGTTTCTTATATTTTATCCTTCACATATATGTCAAACTGCAATGTTATAGTTATTGCTGTTTAGTATTTAGTTTTTATTTTGTACACTATAACCCTAATATACCTATATGTAAAATAGGTTTGACAATTGTAGAAATAAAAAAAGAGCCAAAAATAACTAAAATCTGATGGAGATCGGAGAAAGTCAGATATCTAAATATGCATATCCGCGTTATAAGCTCTGACTACTTTCTGAAAAATATGTTCGCTACACAGTGTATGAAATGCAATCATTCACTCAGCCTAGAGGAGCAATAATTTGGACGCACAACAGTGTGAATGAGTGCAGAACTAGACAAAGCTATCGAAATATATTTCTTTAATACAAGGCGGTTAACACTACATCATCACAGCATGAAGGGCATAAAATATTAATTCTTCGACCGTGAGACAAAGGTTAATGACTAATAACTGCTAGCATTTAAAATTAAAAAATTAAGCGCTCCTACTTTTACATTCGGTGATTAGGTCAGAAGGGAAGTTAACGTTTCACATAATTGCGTACCGAGCGGGATGGCTCAGGCGTCAACGCCTATGACCTACATTTTGGAGGTCCCGGGTTTGATTCCCGGTGACCGCCCACTCTGACCATGGGATTTTTCGTGTTTTCTCCGGTCGTCAAGGCGAATGCTGGGGTGGTGTATTCTATCACGATCTCTCCTTTTCACCTTTCCTCTCATTTCACTTCCATTTCACGTTTCAGGTGTGATTTTAGGCCCAGCAGTGTTGGCTGTGCCAGGTAGATGGCGTGGAAGCATGAGCGTTGGAAAGATTTCTCCCCGTGTACGCCAGAGTGAGCTACTCCACCATTTAAGGTCACTGTGTCGCCCTCTTGAAGATTCTTTGCTCACTGGTGCGCCGGTGTTCAAATTGGAAATATTAAGGACTTCTGCGCGTCTCTGTAGACCTGTCTGCCTGCGGCCCTAGGACTTCCTTCAGCTCCCTTGCCTCATTCCTGCCTCCCGGGGGGAGGGGTATAACCAGAATAAAGCAGGATGGTCGCAGTGCCCGAGGTGTTCCCCTCCGATACATACATCCTACATCCTCCAGATAATTACGTCCTTGTTATGCCAGAGTTATTTAAAGAGAAGCTACTTGGATTGTCATGTCTCACACTTACGACTAAAGAACAGCAAAGGAATCAACATTATAATGATCAATTTGCCTGTATCCGTTAATTCCGATTAGGAGAAAGATTTTACATGGTTGCGAATTTAAGAATTGATATGAGAAAGGACCAGATGGTATATTTCATTTCTGTGGTGATCAAATACCCAGAGAAGGAGGAATAGCAGTGTTCAATTTTGTTGCTTAATATATTATAATTTTATTCATAACTTATTCCTTTTTATGCACCGCCTTTAATTCCTAAGGCCATACTGGCGCCTTGGATTTTGGAAATAAGTACTCCGTTTTTAGTTCCCCGCCTTTAACTACGTTGGTCTTATCGGCGAACTTTTCTTTGGAACTTATTGGCAAAGGTGTTAACTCGTATTCTCTTGTAGTTGGGTTTCCTGCACCTTTTGGGTTTTAATCATTACATAACACACATTCACACAATAGTGTTCACACGTTACACAATTAGCTCTAACCGTTTCCCTTATTGCTTTTGATTTAAGGCATGTTCTCTCAAATACACACTCACGCACACAAATATGTTCACACCTTCATTGATACCTCCCAACTCTAAGCTTGGAGTTATCCCAATTAAAGAGCAATTCTCCGCTCAGCAGGAAATTGATTTAGAGGATGGAAATCTAATCACTAAACTACAAAGGCAGTTTGTCTTTTCGTTGTTCTTGTGTGCCAATACGCATGCTTCCAAAAACATCAATGTTTTATCCTTTCTTAAATTATTTTACGTTTCACCTAAAGTGAAGCTGGAAACACCATTACTTTGAAATTCTAGAACAACCGGTTAGTTTCATTCTTTAGCAGCTGAAACGGCAACTCTAGGCCGAGCCCAAGAACTGTAATTACAGATAATTTATTAATTAACTTTTAGTGATGTTAAATCGTATTATGTAAATATCTTTTTCTCATACTGCTTGTATATTTTAAGAAGGGTGATTTAACGTTATGTATCTATCTAGGTTATTAATATTAGTAGAGTTATAAATGGTTTAATGTAAATAATTTAAGCGCTATGTTAAAATACTGTCCACGAGGGAATGTTTTAGCTACAGGAATAGTGCTTTCGAAGGCAGAAAACCTAGTTTTATTACCTCTCTTCGGTCGCAGTGCTATTATTCCTACAGCGAGGGTGTAGAGCCTTTGTCCCATTATTTGATAATTCGCCGTGACCAAGTGAGTGAGAAAGACAACCTAACGGTACATGTAGGAAAAGCCGCGATTTATATTAAAATTGGACCAATAAGATCCCTGAAAGTTTATTCGAAATAGTTAGACGCGTCGAGCCGCGCTAAAAATGAACCAATAGGAAAGGAAGCAGCCTCGGAAGCCTGCGACTATAAATGAATCTGTTTGGGGAAAATTCGGGGCAGTTTTGGTAATGTGTGTTCAGGGAGAGATGCTGCAGGATGTGTGAGATATCGCGCCAAAACAGGGAATCAAAATAGTTTTAGCAACACACTTAAGATCCGCTACTCTGAAAGCGACAATAAGAATAGTTATATTTCGTGCCATATCCACGCCATAGTTTAACAGCGGTGGACAGTATTTTACAGCGGCAATACCAGTTTTGTATACTACGAGTGTTAATTAAATAAAAAGAAACGGCAGTGTCATCTTTTCATAAACAAAGCAAGTCTATGTCTTCCTATATCACCACCCGAGATCTACGTTTTCCTTTACCGAGGATAAGTCCATGCTCCCATATAATTTAAGAAAAATTACTGAGGCTAGCCGAGGATAAATTGAAGAGAACCAACCCACTGAGAACTTCTGGAAGCAACGGAGAAGCATCCAGGTCAGCCTTACAGCAACGGATGAGGAGGTGATCGCCGCAAACTGGCGCCATAACGTGGAGCTCGAAGGGAAGAACGACACAAACGGAGAACTAGGAAACAACGAACAGACGAAGAATCTTCAGAGGAAAGGGGCACAGCAGAACAAAATTACAACGCGAACTTCTAGTCTACCTACGTGGGACAACAAAACTGCTGAGAACATCGTTTCTAGAACTTCACCAGGATTCGAACCCGGAACGCATCAGTTAACATTGAAAAAAATACAGGTTAGAACATTTATTCAAAAACAAACAAAAAGGCATGCAGAGTAGTGATTCAGTTTTGTGAACACATGTTATTGAGAGGGGGTAAAATCATTACTAGGGAGGTAGAACTTGCTAACGGAACCATGAGTAGGTCAAGGGAAGATTTGGAAGAACTGAATGGGGAGGCTATTGTCAGCATAACAACAGATGGAGAAAATATGGGTGCAGCAGAAGTGGAAGTTAGGCTAGAAAGGCAATCACCGATTGAGCAGGTCATTGACGCAGGTCAAAACCAGCTGCTAATATTGCTTCAACATTTGAGCGCAAAGATAGATGAGCAGAGTAAGGAGTCAAAAAGAAATTTGAGTGAACAAAGTAAGGATTTAAGAAATTTGAGTGAACAAAGTAAGAATTTAGAAGGGAAATTAAATGAGCTGAGTAAGGAGTCAAAAAATTTGAGTGAACAAAGTAAAAATTTAGAGGGGAAATTAAATGAGCAGAGGAAGGACTTAAGTGAACAAAATAAGAATTTAGAGGGGAAATTAGGTGAGCAAAGTAAAAACTTAGAAAAATTAAGTGAACAAAGTAAGAATTTAGAAGGGAAATTAAATGAGCAGAGTATACAGATAGGCGAATATGTCAGAGAGGAAAACAGGAAGATGAGAGGGGAATTAGCTCAGGAGATGAGGGAATATTTAGGTGAACAGGTCACCCGATTACAAAGTCAATTGGACTCCAAATTCAGTCAGCAAGGGAAGGTAGTGCAAGAAATTCAGGCAGGACAACTATGTCTAAGAAACGATGTAGAAAAACTAAGGAAGGATGTAGAAACAGAATTAAGTGTTACCAGCTTAGCCATAAAGGAACAATTGGATGATGACTTAAGAGCTGTAAATGTTTCTTTAGAAAAAAACAAAGTGCCTTAGAATCTAACATTCAAAGGGAGTTCAAAGAATTTAGAATAGTGTTAGAAAAGGATCAGGGAAAGATGAATGAACTTTCGTCAAAAATGACTGAACAGCTCTCAAATCATCATGAAATTGTGAAGAGGGTGGAAGAGCATGAAAATTGTGTAAAGGAGTTAAAACGCTCTATTGGTAGACTAGGGATAAGTGTGAGACAGAGTGATGATAGCTCACCCAGTGAAACTAGCACCACTTTTAGGGAGGCAAATGGAGGCCAAAGTCCAGCTGCCGACCCATATAATTCCAATTCAGGGCACCAATGTACATCTAACCATGCAAGTAATGCAAACTACCATTTATTAAATGAGATAGGGGTACCTACTTTCGAGGAAAATTCGGCTGATAATCCTAAACAATACCTAAATGACCTTGAGGAGTATTTCCGTTTGAAGCAGATTCCGGACGAGCTAAAGATGTTAATCGTTCGTAAAGGTTTACGTCAAAGGGTTCTCCAATGGGTAAGATTGACTTTGGGGGAGAATAATCATTTTGAATATTTCAGAAGGGCATTTTTGAATAAGTACTGGAGTACTAATACTCAGAACCAGGTGAGATCTATCCTAGTTAATGGCAAGTACGATGAACGCGGAAACCTAAGCATGGTAGATTATTTGCTAACTAAAGCACAGAGTAGTAGACTAATCGAGCCACCCATAAGCGAGAGGGATTTCATTAATATGATTGTACCACATTATCCAGAACGTATACACCATTACCTACTCATTGCGAAGCCAAATTCTATTCCCGAATTGATTGAGTTGGTATCATCATTCGAGACAAGTAGTAGGAACCACGGAAAAAACTATACAGTTCGACCAATACCGGATAATGCAAGGAATGCGAACTGGAGAGGAAACGCGAGAGGGAACTATAACCCCAGAGAGAGATACTGGAACGACGTGCCTCAATCCGGGAACAGGAACTGTCAAAATAACCGTTTCAGGAGGGAAAGTGATAACCAATATCACATAAATGCTATACAAACCAGACCAAGATACAGGGGCCGTTTTAGCTATAGGAGAGGCAGAAACAATGAAAACAGATCCAGGGAACATTATTTTTCTGACCGAGGGGAAAGCGATATAGGAGAGAGGTATGACGAAAATTACCCAGAAAGAAACGAAAGGAGAGAGAGACCTTCCCGGGGACATTTTAGAGGAAGCAGAGGAAACTGTAGGCAAATTCAGAGAGAGGGAAATGTGGAAGAGACTAGCGGAGCACAAAATAGTGTCGATAACCCGGAAAACTAAGACAGGATCCAATCAGGAGCTCGGAGCGGATTCTAAGCGCGCAAAATTCTCAAATAAACAGAAAATGTGAAACAGGGCTCAAAAATGACTTTATACTGGGAGAACTGATAACTACTATTCAAAATCACTCGGAAAAGGATCTGACAGATTCCCCTAGCATAAAAGTAGTATTATTGGATGAAGAATATAACGCTTTAATAGACTCTGGAGCCAATGTGAGTGTATGCAGCCTGAGGTTATATCTGAACCTGGTAAATAAGGGAATTAAGCTAATGACATTACCTATAAGAAACACGGTATGCCGGGTAGCAGTTAACAAAGAGGTTACCCGAATAAAAATGCAAGTAATGTTAAACATGAAAATAAGAGAAGAAAATTTTGAGTTTATTTTTCTGGTAATCAATAATTTGATTTGTGACATTTTGATTGGGTGCGACGTTTTGTTTGAATTAAGAGCTAGGGTTGATTTTGCTGATAAAGTTTTGAAAATAGAGAAGAACAGAAAACTATTAGAAATCCCTTTTGTAGAGGGCATGAAGCCGGATACTTATAACAAAACCCAAGGAGAAGAAGATATCGCCGAAGAAAGATTTTTCGTACAATTAGTACAAACAGGTAGGAGTGAGAAATTAATTGCTATAGTACAAGGGGAAGAAACCGATGAGATGCATGCGTTCGCTGACAGGTTTTACAACGGGTATACGGAGCACAATGAGAAAGATGATGGTTACGCCCGAAATAAAGAATTCCAAGAGACCAGCGGCCAGGTAGAAGCAGTAGAGGAGAAAGTGACCCTTGCCGAGAACCTCACAGAGACACAAAGGCATCTATTAAGGCGAATGTTACAAGAAAACAAAGCGGTATTTTCGGACGTCCCAGGCAAGTGCAAAGCATACAAACACAGTTTTAAGGTACAAGATATTGCACCCTTTACACACAAGTATCGGGATATTCCGATTGCATTAAGGGAGAGAGCCAAACAAGTGATCGATAAAATGTTGAGAGACCGAATAATACAAAAGTCAAATTCTCCATACAGCAGTCCATTATGTTGGGTGACGAAACGCAATGGCGAACTTAGGATGACGATAGATGGTCGAAAGATAAATAAACATACTCAACCAGACAGATTTCGGAGCGAAAGTGTAGAAAAATTGCTGTCAAAAATAACCAAAGGCAAGTATTTCTCCACTATTGATTTAACTGCGTCATACTGGCAGATTGAGCTTCACGAGGATGTTAGAAAGTATACTTCTTTTTTATTTTTTGGGAAACAGTTCGAATTTTTGAGAATGCCTTTTGGTATGCTTACGTCATGTAGTGGACTATTGAGAGCCATCGATAAAATATTTGGCGACTCAGCCGACGAATTTTTGATCCAATATATCGACGATTTTCTAATAGTTGATGAAAATTTTGATGAGCATATTAAACATGTGGATTATGTGCTTAGAAAGCTGAGAGAAAACGGTATGACGGTGAACATTAATAAATCCAAATTTTGCATCCGTGAGGTGGAATTTCTAGGTTATGTAATTAATGATAAAGGAATAAAGCCAAACGAAGAAAGAGTAGCGGCTGTGAGAAGAATACCAGCGCCCAAGAGTGTTAAGCAGGTTAGGTCATTTCTTGGAGTGCTAAATTATCAAAGCAAATTTATCCTGAGGTACGCCGCAGAAATAGCACCTTTGCGCGAATTACTTAAAAAGAAAGTGCGATGGAAATGGGACGAGGTACACCAGAAAGCTTTTGAAAAGATAAAAGAACTATTTGCGAAATCAATTCTACTAGAGAGACCCAAGGACAACCTACCATATGTAATTTACGTGGATGCTTCAGGTCACGGATATGGGTGTGTCCTAGCCCAATCAGATGAGGAAAATCAACTGCACGTGATAAGTACCGCTTCAAGAGGTTTAAGTCAAATAGAGAAAAATGCTTCGGTCACCGAATTAGAGATCTGTGCTGTGTATTACGCACTACAGAAATTTAGATCATATATATATCTACAGAAGGTTATTATATACACAGATCATGTGAGTCTTTCATTTATGAAACGTTGTCGGCTTACGAGTACTAAATTATCTAGGTACATCCATGAGATTCTTTCGTATGATGTTGAGGTGAAACACATTCCAGGAAAAACAAATGTTTTTAGCGATTTGCTGTCTAGGTTACATAACAACAGTGAAATACCGGAGAGAATAGAACGCCCTAAAAATGAAGTAACATTAATGAGTATTGAAATACCCTTGAGTAAAGGATTGATAAAAGAATTAAAAGGAATAGGGGACCAGCAGCGATGAGATGAGAAGTTAAATAAATTAATAAAAAGGGCCCCAGAAATAGATGAAAATATCAAGGGAAATATAGGGTTAAAGGGGGGCGTGTTATATAAACTACATGGCAGCGAAATACAGAAATGGAAGACATATATACCTAAGAACATGGAGAATGAACTCATAAGCACGTTCCATCAAGCTCTAGCACATTCTGGCTCAGAACGCACAGCTTTAATGATCCAAGAAAATCTGTATATTCCAAAATTACACCATAAAGTAAGGAGAATAATTTCGACATGCTTAAAATGTCAAAAAGCAAAGCCATTGAATATACAATACGAATACGAGACAAACTCCATACTAAGAGAAAAACCAGGCATGTTAGTGACCTTGGACTGTCATGGTGAGATGCCTTGTAGTAAATTTGGATTTAGGTATATAGTAGTGTTAATAGATGTATTTTCAAAATTTGTGAAAATTTACCCAGTCCGGAAGATTACAAGTGAAACATGCCTAAGGAAGATAATGAAGTCGTATGTTCCACAATTTGGAAAGATGAAGGCAATTTTATGTGATAATGCTTCAATATTTACCAGCAGAAAATTTGTAGACACCTTAAAAGAAAACGAAATCACGTTGTATCATTGCTCAAAATACCACCCACAAAGCAATCCCTGCGAAAGAATAATACGGGACATTTCGGTTTATTTGAGAATTTTGGCCAATAAAAAACACAGTGATTGGGCAAATCACTATCAGCGCATCGAAAGTATTTTAAATGAAAGTGTGAGCCCTACTACCGGTTATAAGCCCATCGAGCTGATGAAGGGGAAATTAATGGAAACACTTGAAGGGGAATTACCACAGACACTAGAAGCTAAAGATCCGAAAGCACTAACGGAAGAAGAGATGTTTAAGAAAGCTTTTGAAAGAATGGCCAATAAGGCGCAGAAAAGAAAAGAAAAGTTTAAGAAGAAGAAACGAAAACACTGGTTGATCAAATTGGGAGACTTAGTATTGGTACGGGACAAGAAAAAGTCTAGCATTCTGAACAAAAGGTATCATAGAATGGAAAATTTATTTAAAGGTCCATACCGGGTGATTAACATTTTTGGCTCGGATACATTTGAGTTACAAGAAATAAAGAATTCCAAGATCGTAGGGAGATACCATAAACAGTTGCTCAAACCGTACAAATGTTTAGAGAATGAGAAGGGTGAAGAATGTAATGAAAATAATCAGGTTAGTTTTACTCGAAATGAGGTAGCAACCCTATGAACAAATAGTAAAGGTAATACAACCGAGAAATAAGGATGTAAAGAAGTAACTAAATGCATAATAATTATTATGTACCAATATGTATGTAAATAGATTTAATTTTAGAACTTAAATTGGGTATTAGAGTATTTGTTTGCGTTACAAGTTATTCGTGTGCGCGAAGTGGATTGTGTATAAGAATGTCTCTCGGAAACCTGTTTTTAAAAGGGAGAGAGGGGGTCAACCATAACAAAGTGTAAAGTGAATGACCTCAGTGTAAACACCACTGGTTTGGCAGAACCCTTGTGAAGAAACAGGTATAGCGAAGGGTCTCTGTCAACAAAACAAACCTACAAAGGCCATAATCAGAGGAATTATTCTGGAAAAGAAAATTGTATCAAGTGCTGAAAAATTTATTCTTTTCCAGAACAGGGCAATTTGAAACGGCAACTCTAGGCCGAGCCCAAGAACTGTAATTACAGATAATTTATTAATTAACTTTTAGTGATGTTAAATCGTATTATGTAAATATCTTTTTCTCATAGTGCTTGTATATTTTAAGAAGGGTGATTTAACGTTATGTATCTATCTATGTTATTAATATTAGTAGAGTTATAAATGGTTTAATGTAAATAATTTAAGCGCTATGTTAAAATACTGTCCACGAGGGAATGTTTTAGCTACAGGAATAGTGCTTTCGAAGGCAGAAAACCTAGTTTTATTACCTCTCTTCGGTCGCAGTGCTATTATTCCTACAGCGAGGGTGTAGAGCCTTTGTCCCATTATTTGATAATTCGCCGTGACCAAGTGAGTGAGAAAGACAACCTAACGGTACATGTAGGAAAAGCCGCGATTTATATTAAAATTGGACCAATAAGATCCCTGAAAGTTTATTCGAAATAGTTAGACGCGTCGAGCCGCGCTAAAAATGAACCAATAGGAAAGGAAGCAGCCTCGGAAGCCTGCGACTATAAATGAATCTGTTTGGGGAAAATTCGGGGCAGTTTTGGTAATGTGTGGTCAGGGAGAGATGCTGCAGGATGTGTGAGATATCGCGCCAAAACAGGGAATCAAAATAGTTTTAGCAACACACTTAAGATCCGCTACTCTGAAAGCGACAATAAGAATAGTTATATTTCGTGCCATATCCACGCCATAGTTTAACAGCGGTGGACAGTATTTTACAGCGGCAATACCAGTTTTGTATACTACGAGTGTTAATTAAATAAAAAGAAACGGCAGTGTCATCTTTTCATAAACAAAGCAAGTCTATGTCTTCCTATATCACCACCCGAGATCTACGTTTTCCTTTACCGAGGATAAGTCCATGCTCCCATATAATTTAAGAAAAATTACTGAGGCTAGCCGAGGATAAATTGAAGAGAACCAACCCACTGAGAACTTCTGGAAGCAACGGAGAAGCATCCAGGTCAGCCTTACAGCAACGGATGAGGAGGTGATCGCCGCACAGCGCTTACTTCAACTCGGCGAATATTACCTTTGTGGAATCCTTAGGTCATTTTCCAATAGCTGACGTTCAGTTCTACCATTCTTTTACTTCAGTTACTTATATTTCCGTATTATATCTTGTTTATATTTTTAAATTCACGAATAGCTTTCATAATTCAGTTTACTGTATGTGATTAGCCTAAAATTAAATTGTACGTAATTGCCTGACAAACAGAGGAAAGTGTAGTTAAACATTTCATAGCGTAAAGACTATAAATTCTACAAATTATAAATTAATTGCGCCTAGCTTATAATAACGATCCATATCTGGTCTCATGTCCACTTAGGTATAATGGTACAATGTAATGTATTGTTCAACAATTGGAGAAGTAGGAGTTTGAAGCTTCTAGGGCAATTAAAATAATATTCTTCAAGAAAAAATATTTTAATTTATCTTTAATAAAAATACCTACTTACGAAGCTCAATTAATCTTTAATGTTTGCTCACAGACTGCAAAAAGTCAATATTTTGCCGCAGCTATAAAGAGCAACATGTTGGTCACGCATGTGAGACTACTTTTCAGTCACCAGGACCGCAAAGCATTTCTTTTGCATATTACATAAGCAAATCAAGTGCAATGCCGCATACATCTATAATAATTTTAATTAGACACGTGCTTAATATCATAACTTAATAAATTCAGGATTCCTTTTAATTGATTACGTATTTATGTTGTATTACCTGTTCGCAGTTGGCATGCTATACTTTTACTCCAATGGCTCTTAAGCCGTTTCCTAAATTCATTCGACCTATTATACGACCGTAGTTCAAACGTGGCGTGTCCACTGATAATGGCACTAGGAATAGCAACTGTGCGTTGTTGCCTATACGGATAGTATAGCTTCCCGCCTATAAACTCAAAACGCATTATAATGTGCGCGCATGCGTATTTCATATTAATGAAAAGTAACAAGTAGCTAGGATAAAAAGCTACGTTTTTCTGAATACGTACAGAAAAGAAACACGTTTTTATACCTAGTGGTTCGAATGCTATATGTTATTAATTTATAGGAGTGAAGGAAAGCTAAGATACGCCTACAAGGGATAGAGAAGTTTCGTTAGCCATAGTCAGCTGCCATAGAAACTGCCTTAGCTTCTCTAGGGGACAAGCACCCCGAAATCACAGGTCCCTGTCCTCCAGAGGCTGGTAACCTCTACTAGTAAAACATACTCTTAAGCTTCAACAGATGAATAGCCTGTCGGATAAATCCTATAGAAACGGTATTAAGAGAAAGGTTTGGAATATAAGATAGGTTAAAGATACAGGACTCGCCAGCAAAGAATATTAACTAGCTAAAGCGATGAAACACAAGAACAAACACGTACTAGTTGTCACAGAAACAAAGAAAAAAATAAAAGGCTCAAACATGATTAAGGATGTGATGTTTTTCAGCGGAGTACCGTAAGAAACCAGAGATCAAGCAGGAATGGCAATACTTCTGGATAAAAAGTTGGCACCTAAAATAGACATGTATTCGTTTGTTAATGAACCAATCATGACCATAAGACTGAAATGTAATAGAGGGTGACACTAATAGCAATATTATGCACTAAAAGAAAGAAAGAATGGGAAAACGAAATAATTGTATTCTATCTTGCAAAAATAAATAGGCAAGCAAAATAAAAATGATTCAATGATATTACTTGGAGATTTTAATGCCAGAGTGAGGAACTAACCTCTGACTAATGTAATTGGTACTATGCATTTTTAATATTTTTAACAATCAAGACAATTTGTAACCTTTAATAACTTAAAAATTACCAACAGCTTTTTAAGGGATATCCACAAGTATACATATTCAACTGGAGGTCAAAGATCATTAATTTATTACATAAAGCTAACAAAAACCATCATCACCGATAACTGGTACGAGAGTATATCGAGGAAGTGACACATACTCAGACCATTATTTAGTAATTTAAAAAATGAGCATTTTAGCAATATGGAGAATAAGCAACAATACTTACGAAAATATAAAAACAATATTTAAACTATAGTTATTACAAGATAAAGGCATACAATACTGACATCAAAAGAGACTAAATGAAGAATTGCTAATGAAACCCAGGTGAATAAATTAATGAAGAATGGGAGAATATAAGCAGCAGTGTTCAGAAAGCAGCTTTTGAAGCTCTGGAAACAAGATTCAAAATATATAATAAGAAGGGATTAAGAATATGAAACGAAGAGTTGGAAAGAGTAATATGAGAAAATAAAAAGAAGGCTTACCATATATATTTACAAAAACGAACGCCAGAATTAAGAACAGCATGTAATCATTAGAGAGCAACTGTTAATCAAGAACGTAAAAAAGGACACAAAATAAGTTAAGATAAAAAACCTAGAAAATGACATTCATGGACAGCAACAAATATATTATAAAGCAAAAAAAGGATTTAAATAGACAATAAATGGATATATTAAACATTGAAACTTAAGGAACTATACTGAGAAGAGTATTATATAGTGTTATGATACGACCGAAACTTAGGAACAAACAGAAATATATGAAGATGGAAAACAGGTAGATGTACTAATGTTAGCAGAAATATAGAAGGTATTACAACAATGAAAAATAGAATGGCACTTGGTACAAATTGAAATTAATAGCCAGTTATTAATATATTGAGGAAATCTTTTTAAAGTAAGCATTTTATACTTTCTAAATTTATGCTGGGATATCTAGAATACCAACAGCGGATGTACAGTCAATTTTTAAGAGAGATGATCGAAAGATTGTAATAACTATAGGGAAACGAGTGTTTTAACCTCTGGGTACAAAATGTATCCAAAAAGATTTACTTCAAGATTAAGACCAATTACGGAAGTAATTCTAACTAAATACCATAATGGATTTAGATTAAAATAAACAAACAATGGATAATAGATTTAAAATCAATATATTGATAAATAAAACACTAGCAATTAATAAAGACACACACATAGCATGCAATGACTACGTCAAGGCCTTTGATAGATTAAACAGCACAAAACTAGTTTATATTACAAGAAAATGAAATTCCTCGACACTTGATATGGACCATAAAAAGCTTATACAACAAAACAAACTTTGTAATAAAATCAGGAAATAAAATATGTAAGAACGATATCTTTAATCAACCAAGGAGTTAAACAAGGCCGCAGTCTTTCTTTTTATTTAATTTAAATATGAATCATATGATTAAAAAGTGAAATGAAACACATAAAGGAATAAAATATTAGTGTATGCTGATAACCTGATAGTAATAGCCACTACAGAAGAGAAGTCACAGAGAAATGTCGTTAAACTAAACCAAATTTGTCAAAAATATAAAGAAAAATATAATGGCATTCCGAGGAAAACACCAAATGAGATAAAAATAGTGATAGAAAATAAAATAATTGAGGAAGTAAATCATTTTAATTACCTGGGCGGCGACATTTCATTTGATCACGATAAAGACACAATGAATAAACAGGCAAAATTTCATGATACCTGTGGAACGATTAAAAGAACATTAAACATAAAGGTAACAAAAGAAACGCAACCGAAATGTTATAAAATACTAGCTGTTCCTCTGATTCTCTACGGAAATGAAGCCTGGATGACAAAGAAGAAATATATAAATACAATAATGGTGACAGAAATGAAATTTGTTAGATCAGTTAAAGGCTATAGACTAGATCATAGATTAAGAAACTAGGATATTAGAAATGAGCTTATAATATTTGCAATAACAAGCCAAATCGATTCATATAAGCAGAATTGGAAGGAGCAAGTAAGAAGAATGCAACAAGAGAGATATCCTAAACTAGTTTAACAATATATATCCAAAGGAGCGATAGATTGGGCCTAGGAAAAGGAGCTAAGAAGCCGAAGCCGGAACAAGTTCTTGGAACTTAATCCAGAATGAAGATGTTGATTATTGTTACTGTTATTATTAATTTATTGTTCTCTTTAATAATGCTTAAACGGAGACCTTTATGTTTTGGTAATTAATTGTAAGTTGTTAATAATGGTTATAGTTGCTGGCATAAATTAAGTTACTTGCTACTTTCTCTACTAGGTATAGTAAGTAGGGGAAGTATTGTATTCCACCCAAAAATTCGATACCTAGATTTCGCCAGAAATACTTGTTTTGAGACACCCTGAATCCAAAAAAAGCATTTTTGGAAACATGTCCGTGTGTGTGTCTGTGTGTGAACAGCATAACTCAGAAACGAACAGTCGGATAAACACCAAACTTGGTATTTAGGTTCAGTATCTTCCAAGGATGCGACACGAAGGTTTTCAAGAAAATCCCCCAACCCAGAGTACCCTTTACATGGAAGATTTTCGAAAATTTTAATTTTCTCAAAAATGGCTCTAACAATTTTGATTAAAATATCATATGTTTAAGATATTTTTATCACAAATAAAATGTATATCTTGAATTTTCTGGGAATGTCTTCAAAAGTATTCTTCATTGTGAACTGGTAAACTATAAGAGATAGACAAAATTTTACTACACAAAAAATGTAGATCGCGTTAAAATACACAATTTATGTCATACATTTTTTTTTTGTTGAGTGAATCATTTTCGAGATATTGCTTGTTATTCCCTTATATTTTTCAATATTTTCTCAAATGGGAACTCGTTATTAATTTTTCATCTTGGATATGCAGAGTATTAATCTGTGGCAAAGGGAATGGTGCTGCAATTAGCAACCAGCTATTAAGAGATACGTATGTGCTTAAAGGCTACTGTATTTCTATATTGCCCTTGTAAATATATATTCCCCTTACATCTACAAGAAAATTAGCAATAAGATAGACTCTGCAAATGTTTATCTCGATTAACATGAAGTAGATGGAGAATAAGCGTTTGTAAAAATAGTTTGTACAAGAGTAGAGAAAGTCATGTGAGTGTAACAAATCAGATTGTTTTGTTAATGGTCCTTATGTTTTTACAGTTTGATGAAACAAACTCTATGTGATTTTCAGAAAATAACATCTGCCCCGCAACCTGCTGCAGATTACTAAGTAATCCAAGCTCCCACTTCAAGATACATTCCTTTGCATGAAAGCCATTAACTATTTGAAGCAAACCTTTAGCAGATAAAATGGGATATATAGAACGTCAACAAGATAGAGATGTATGATCGCAACTTCCTCCAGGTTGAAGTAGTTAAAGTTTGGTGGACAATAAGAAAAACCAAAATGAGCAGTGAAGGGCTGTGAGAACATCAGTTGTGAGTTAAACTTTGGTGTAATATTGATACTCAGTTCTTTTATTGATAAGCTCTATTCTAGCGTTTATAAAGTTGCGATGGCATTTATCAAAACGCAGAACCTTCTACCGAAACGGAGTGAAGTTTGGCAACATCGCGGTTACACCGTATTATTAGCGTCAGTAGGTTTCGACGGCACTATAGTTGCTGGACATTTGCTATGCCTTCCGTCATATTATTGGTCCCACCAAGCCTTTTTCTGACTGCGGGTATTCCAGAGATATGTCTTCTCCAGAACATGAATATTTCCACGATTTGGTAGTCACGTCGTCTACACATTTATTCTGCCGTGTTAAGGTAAAGGCGGTAGTACAAAACTAGGACTGGAAGCCATGAAGTTGACCCATCGTTATGTAGATAGTCATGGTACAGTTTACACTCAACACAGAGCTTTTGCTAAGCCGAATTGATTACTAATGAACCAAATGATTAATAGCAGCATTTTTCCTGCAGATACAACAATTAGCTTAGCGGGGCAGCATTCTCCTTGTCCCATTCTCGACCTTGTTATTCACTGAACCGACGTATATTCAATTTAGGTTATCATAATGCTACTTCTCAATCATACTTTTTCTTAATAGATCAAGTTTATATAATCAGGTACCCTAAAATGCACCTATCAAAATTATTATTTTATGCCATTACTTTTCTCTGTAAATTAAATGATAAGCTACACAGTTTTAACCGTGCTAAATAAATTTTTGTTTCCATTTCAATGTAATTTTGGAAAGACACAAATAAAATGTTTTCGTTGTTCGCTTTTATTTATCTACTGTTCATTCCTTATGTTTAGGATTTTTTCTTTCTTTCTTTCTCTTTCTTTCTTTCTTTCTTTTATTTATGTGCCACCTTTAACATCTAAGCCATATTAGCTGCTTTGTCTTTGGAAATGCTCATCGGAAAAATGGTAACTCGTTCACTTGTAGTTGTTTAGTCTTTATTATTTCTGATTGTAACTTAGTCACAAACGCACTCGCTCATACACACACGCGCACACGCACGCGCGCTGCCATTCATCCTTACGTTCTAGAAACGATTTATTATATTCCTAATCAGACAAAAATTTAGCGGTAATTCTGTTTCTTCGCGCTTGTTACATTTAACAAATAACACTATTAAAATGAGCTCTTAATATTTATGTATCAATGAAATAAACATAATATTTATTAACTAGTAGTTTGAGCTTCATATTCTCTTTGATTTTTTATCTTCAGTTCTTTCAATAATTTTATGTATTAAATGGTGCCGGAAGTAATATGTACTTAATTTTCATTAAAGAAAATAAAGTAATTCATGCATGTGAGGAACACTCCCGCAGTGGTCTTAGCAGCGGTCCTTTCCTTTGGAACTTATTGCCTAAGGCAATGGTGTTTACTCGTATTCCCTTGTCGTTGGGTCCCTTGCACTTTGAGTTTTTTAATCACTAGATCACACACACACATTCTCGACTCTTCACACTTCCAGACTCTGGGGAGGATAGGGAATAATCTTGGCTAGAGAATGCCATGCGCCCAGCCGGGAATCGAGCCCTGGACCCCTTGCACAGCAAGCAGGTGCTCTACCGGCTGAGCTACGGAGCCAGCCTTGTTTTCATCGTGTACGTAGCAAATGTATGTTTAGTTCATTTTAACTATAGAAATTTATAAAAAAAAATCTGCTCTCTTGTTAGAAATTATTTGTAAATAACGCGTGCTTACGTCATTTTTATTTGGAATTTAAAATAGTTTGATCATTTTAAAGAGTACATGATAGAATCGGAAGGCTTAAACGCCGGTAATCCCGAAATGGCTGCAAGAAGAAAAACATGGTTTTGCTTTCAGGGATTATTAAGAAGCAAGGCGAGACGATATTTGAAAAACGCTGGTTGTTTTTTCACCATGAACAGCAAGGAAAAGAGTGTTCAGGGAATGTAATACTTACACAATACAACAGCACATAGAGCTTTAACTGCAATCAGAAAAGCAATAAGTTCTTGGAGCATACGACCATTCATTTCTGTTCTTCTTTCCCTTACCACGCCAAAAAAAGAAGAAAGGAAAAAAGAAAGCTTCAATATGGAATGTACTCTCTTGCCTTGTGTAGCTGGGAATTATGCAAAAGCCTCTAAAAACTGCTTCGTTGTTTGGAACCCTTCGCTCCCCTCCTTCCTCTTTCCTTTCTTCCCTGTGTTAGTAGACTCGGCCTTTCATAATCTGAAGTTACCCTTCAGCCGATAATCCAGAAGACCTAAAGAGCCAAAACAAGGACAAACAAAACAGAAAAAGGGCATATTTTAACGATTTCCCTATACAACTCCCCTTTCCTTCTAGCTAGGCCTGTTCCTCTTTTATGTCTAGTAGTAGCAGTAATAGTAGAATGACCTCAGCATATCCTCTGCTACACGCTAACAAGCAAGGGTCCATTGGCTGTCGCTGACATTTGAACAGACTAAGCATTCCTGCTTCGGAACGTACGAGATGGGGAAGGGGAGACGAGTAGAAGACGGGGCAGATATTTTCAGAATCGATGGAGTTACATTCTTAAAGAGGTGGCGAGGCAGCATGTGCCATTGATTCAAACAACACAAACATAAATGATACTGCCAATTTTACCCTTCTTGCATACACGTCTCCAACACATAATGTTGTCATCTTGAAGCTCTAAATAACAATATACAGACAGCAGAGGGACTGTTTTATCTGTCAACGGATCTATAAGCAATTCATCTTACGCCATATAAAACTTCTGTAAAGCGGCCAGATTTACATAAAAACAATGGAATTGACTACTGAGCAGCAAGAATGATTTTTAGAGGCACAAAACTTTCGACGTATAGGTTTCCATTAAAACCTGAACCTTTCAAATTTCAGCCCATATTTTATTCTTTATCCATTCGAGAGCCAATGCACTCGTGCTATCTTCCATGTTTAAAGAAGAGTCCATTTTCTTCGCCCACAGGCATTTTTATTTGTCCAGTTATAAAAAATAAATATAGATTATCATTTTCCTTATTTTTTCACATTTTGTTATTTCAGTGAGTATTCAGGGCTAATTCAAACACCTTCAAAATACTATTCCTAATGGGCTTAGAGAAGAGTCCTTGTCTTTATCCTATATGCTCATTTCGAGATGTATTTCCATGTTTTCTTTCAGTATCGACCTCATATCCTCTACTTTTAAGCGTTCAACGGGAAATAGCATCTTATCAATTCAAGAAAGCATTTCTACACTCATCTATATGATTGTACTAAATCACTAAATCTATGATCTCGAAGATAGCCATCCTATATAGATTCTAAATGCCAAAGTTTATACTATTTCAACAATGATAACGTTATAGTGTGTATAAAAACTGACTTACTATTTCTACTTTCTCTACTACATATAGTAAGTAGGGGAAGTATTGCATTCCAACCAAAAATGCGATATAGAAATTTCACCGGAAATACATGCTTTGAGACCCCTTGAATCCAAAAATTTAGAAAAAGGTCTATCTGTGTGTCTGCGAACAACATAACTCACAAATGAAAAGTTGTATAAATACCAAACTTGGTATTTAAGTTCAGTATCTTTCAAAGATGCGACACAAAAATTTTCAATAAAATCCCCCCACCGCAGACTACCCTTTACATGGGAAATGTTTCGCAAAAATAGCCATAACGAGTTTAATTAAAATATATGTTTAAGATACTTTCATGCAAATGAAGTTTATATCTTGAATTTTCTGAGAATGTCCCCAATGCCTTCATTCTGAACGAATTTTGCATAACGGGTAAACCGTAATAGACATAATTTTACTACACAAAAAGTATAGATCTTGTAAAATACACAATTTAGGTCATATGCATCCTTTTTTTCCATTTCCGAGATATTTCTTATTTGTTTAATTTTCCAATACTAGATTTTCTCAAAAATGGCTGTAACGATTTTTATTAAAATATTATATGTTTAAGACATTTTCACGAAAAATGAAATGTATATCTTGTATTTTCCGGGAATGTCCCCAAAAGGCCTCTTCATTGTGAATGGCTTTTGTATAACTGGTAAACCGTAAGAGATAGATAAAATTTTTGTACACAAAAAATGCAGATCTTAAAACACACAATTTATATCATATACATATTTTTGAGTGGACCATTTGCGAGATATTCCTTGTTATTTGTTTGGATTTTCCAATACTTACACTTATTCTCATATGGGAATTCGTTATTAGCTTTGTTATGTCCTGGCCATACAAAGAAAATGGAATGTTCCACATAGCCACCAGCTCTTAAAAGATTTGACTATCGCTTAAAGCCTTCCATATTTCCTGGCACCTACAAGAAAATTAGCAATAAGATTAAAATCTCGATATATCGATTAACATGAAGTATACGGAGAATAAGCGTTTGTAAAAATAGCTTGTACAAGAGTGGAGAAAGTTATGTGAGCGCAGCACATCAGATTTTTATAATTTGGTTTTACGCAACCCCAGTTTACGGACATGTTAAATTGTAAAGCAATGTTCCCATTGAGATTTAACAGAATGTTGTGCTGTTTGTGAAAGCTATAGAAGTTATACCTAGTCGTAATTGTGGGTTTAAATTCAGCAGCAGAAATTCTAACGAAATCTTAGAACAACCTCAAATGCGAAATTTAGTAAAGACATTATGAAAGAAGCTGTATACTGCCTACCAACCCTTATGCTATGCAGTAAATCAGATTAATCAGAATGAAACTTTTTGAATCAGAAATGAAAGGCAAGTACATCCACACTGATATTCGAATCCTGAATAGATTTTCTGTTTATTCGTTGCCATTTTTTAATTTCTCACCACGTATCTGGGTTCACCCTTAAATTCAATACCCAGATTTCACCGCAAATACATGTTTTGAGGCCCACCGAATCCCAAAAAAGCATTTAATAAAAAATGTCCGTGTGTGTCGCTGTATGAACAGAAAAGTGCCTCAAAAAAAAGTCCGAAAGTACGGAACTTGATACTAAGTTCACTATCTTCCAAAGATGCGACACGGATGATTTTGAAGAAAATCCCCTGAACCCCAGCTACCATTCAAAGGAAAAGTTTTCGATATTCTTTGTTTTTCTTAAAAATGGATCTCACGATGCTGATAAAAATGACATATTTAGGGTGTTTATATAACAAATAAGAACTAATGCACATATGTATTCATATATATTAATTTTCTGGGAAGTCCTCTTCATTCGGAAGGAGTTTTGTACAATGTTGTATAAGGGTAAACCATAAGAGTTATACATAACCTTACTACACAAAAAATGTAGACCTGTTTAAAATATACTTTCTTTTTAAATAACGTTTTGTGGTGTCAGCCATTCCCGGATTATTCGTTATTGTTCAATTGTTTGTTTGAATACGTTGTAGTTACCTCAGAGTGTTATCGTCATTCAGTTGTTTCTCGCGGTCAGGAAAAAGCAAACTGCAAGGCAAGCATATAGCCACCTGCTTTTAAACGTCTCAATATCTATTCGGTTTCCTCTATCGCCTTCTACCTATAAATTGCAATGCTATCGGTGGCTTCACCAGGTAAAATTACGTGATGGAGCCACCGAAACCAAGCAGCCGCATACGATACACGTCTGCAACCTGAGGACGCCAGCAAGACGATAAGGGAGGCCCTAACGAATGCCACAGGAGGTATCAAACAAAACAAAGAATCAGGATGTGAAATCTATGGTATATGCACAAGGAAAACTGGACGCAAACCAAACTACTTCTTGCGATCACAAACGGAAAACCCGTATCAAAATGATTAATTTTCTATACATAATCTCTCTCGCAGACAGAAAGAATCACGAATGTATTAACAATAAAATAATCAAAGAGCTAAAAAACAATAAAAAAGTACAAGCAAACTAAACACAACAGACTCTATAAATCATTAATAAAAAATCAGAAGCATAATAAGCTGCCACTGATTAATTAAATCTTTGATTAAAGCTAATAGCAGAAGTTAAATTCTTCATTTTAGCTTTAAACCAAAATGGATAGGCAAGCACAGTAATTGAAGCTTTGTCAGCAAGTAATAGCTTGTAAAATATTAAAGCACATTTAAAGTAACAGCAAATTTAATCATGAGGAAGATAACTATTCCAGTGGCTTTTAAACAAATTGAAAGTAAAAAAAAACTAACAAGAGAACTAAATATAACAATATCCTAGTTATACTAAGACAATTTAAAAATTTTAAGCTAAACCAAGGAAAGGCAAAATAAATGTAACCCGAAAAAGTAGAAGTTTGGTTAGAAATAAAACTTGCTTTTAAAATTCAAAATCATTAAACCCCAATGAAATTTAACATTAAAATACCCCCTATATATAAAATGACACAGGACTTTATCAAAAATTTTAAAAATAGAAGCCAGTGAAGAAAAGCCTGAATCAAAAGAATTTAATTACCTTTCCCAGAAAGGAACAATTTTAACCTTCACACGAGAATAAAAAGTAAATGGTACACTTTTCAACGACAGAAGTTAAGCAACAGCACATATGCACTAAAACGATGGTAGCAAATCGTGAGAACTGTAAAGGTGATACAAGTTAGATTCAAACTGTGATTAAAGGTAACAAAAATAAAAACTAAAATCAGTCTACACGAGCCAACAAAGGCAACAGGGTTAAACACCTAGGAAAGCAACTTTAGCAAAACCCAAAATGTAATGAAAAATGGCTAAGAGTCAACTTTCCACCCCCACTGAATTCAGTATATATTGGAAACTTAAAATGGATATGAGCTATATAGTGCATATGTGCATTGCTCTAGAAAAATGTGAAATCTTAAAAATTAGTGGTGATGCTAGAATCTAAGTATAATGGCCTGAAAATTCTTACAAAGCAAATAAATCTGGTATCCAGAGGAGACAGAAATACAAAATTACTCCATGTTTAAGGTGAAGCTTACTAAGGCCTTTCAAATAAGAAAAGATATAAAATAAAAGCTCTTTCCCTGGTATAAAGGCAACTATTACAAAAACCAATATTAACACAGTAAAGAATGCAATTAGCCAAGTAGGTATATAGTAATAATAATGCAGTCAAAGGCGACAGATGAGATTAAATCTACATTCGCCTTCACACTAATACCTTTTTTATCTCGGGGAATAAACCATTTAAAGTATTAAAAGCATATACACAATTCTAACATTGAACAACTTAACAACCCAAAAAAGGAGACACAGGCACTTTTAAATTTGATTTTCCCTTGTAATTGACCTTCAACCGGAATGGCAAAGTGCCAAACATGAACCAGGAAAAGTAAACTAGCAATATAATATCGTAATAGTGGGGAAAATAAAACAGGATTTTAAAGGAACCCCCACATTTCCATTTACTTGAAGGAGTAAGCAAAATACACAAGATTTAACACACTAAAATTGTCTAAAAAAATCTTTTACCTCCAGTCACTTACGATCCCTTCAAATAAATATTGGCTTACGAAATGGGCGTAATTGCTTTCCACTATGAATCAACTTAAGCACAAAAGTGAGCTGAATCACAAAATCCTACCTTGAACAGTAGTGGATATAGAATTCCTGTAGGAAGCTCTCGAATTCAATAAGTCTAAAAAAACAGGCCAACACTTCTAACACTGAAGACTGTGGCATTCACTGCCACACTCAAGCCTCCTCTCTAAGCAACGTGGCACGATCCCGACCCAAAACGAGGTCAGCCTTCAGGCCGGCAGGCAGCGCCAGACAGGAAGCCCAAAGCCACGTCCCAATCCAAAGAAATAGTATCCAAGCGAGACGTAACTTAAAAGCCAAAGAGACTAAACAAGGAACTCGGAATATTGCGATGTAAGTAACCGAAAGTAAATGTAAAAAAGAAAATGAATACGTAACTTTACAATCATCACAAAACGAAATCTGTAATGAAATCATTTCAGGAAAACTTCTTCTCGATTAACATGAAGCCGTATAAAAAAAATATATTTGAGAGAGAAAGCCATGTGAATGTAGTACATCAAATTCTTTTACCCTCTTTATGCGAGACTTCTATGGTAAGCAAAGGAAGCATTCTATTCCACCCCCCCAAAATAATCGATATAAACTTAAACTAAAATACCTGTTTTGAGGTCCCCGAGTCCAAAAAAGCATCCTTAGAAAAATATCAACGTGCGCGTATGAGTGTATGTGCGTGCGTGTTTGTATGCGTGTGTCCGTGCGTGCGCGCGCGTGTGTGTGTATGTGAACAGCAATATCAAACGAAATCTTGGATGAACATCAACATTTTGCATTTAAGCGGTATATTCCAAGGATGCGACGAAGATTTTAGAGAAAATCCCCCCCCATTCCAATCTACCCTTGTATGGAACACTGTTCTTTATTTTTTTATTTTCTCAAAAAGTATCTCTAAATATTTCGGTTAAGATTATTTAAAATACCGTATATTTTAGAATATTTGCAGGACAAATAAATTGGGTATCTTGAATTTGCTGTGAATTGTCTGTGAAGCCATTTCGATATGTCAAAATGATTGTATTTTAATGAAAAAGACGATCTGATTGTTATAAAATAAAAAGTAAGAGACCTGTTCCATTAAAGAGTTTTTTGGGGTCACGACACACCTAGAAACCTTTGTATTAATTCTTAAAACGCGTCCGACATAGTTAAGAAAATTGGTATTTACCCAGCTTTTTCATTTTTATGGTGCTCAGAAAAACGTGCGTCTGAAGTTTGAATTTATGGATCGAACGCAATACTTTCTCTGTCTTAAATAAGCACAGCAGAAAGCAAAACTTTGGCCATACATATATTTCAGAGTAAAGCAGGATATGAGCAGATTGGGCAGGTTTTGAATTTGCCATCATGGTAGAAAAAGCAATCTTACTGAGGGCGGAAAGTATGTGGGCCTGAAGTATGAATTAATAAAGAGGCCCGAGGCGGAAGTGGTGCGAGAGCATCAGGTAACGCTGCCTCCAGGTCGATATCGGCAGTCCCTCTGCTTCCGTGATAGAGTCTTGTTGGCCGGAAGTGAATTTTGGTACCGTGGTACAGGAAGGCATGTATGTTCAAGCCTAACGACACGTTCATCACAAATATGTTGCTATGTCCCATAGTAGCTCAACTCCTTTATTAATGATTGTACTAAACTACATATTTTGTCTCCAAAATCTCACACAAGGCACCAAACAAGCAAAGTTATTTTGCGTCTCCAAATCAGATATCTACTGTGTACTGTGGAGGTAATACCTACTCTATGCTTGCTTCTTTTTTAAAGGAACAAATGATTACAGTAAAATTTATGTGATGCTGCTTTCTCTTTTTCTTCTTTATCCAGGCTACATTTGGGAGGAATCGGGTAGGATTTTGATTTAGCCGGTTATACTGACCTTGGGTTTTTCGAGGTTTCCCCAGGTCGATAGGCGAATACTGGGATGGATTATTTACTACCATGATTTTTTTTTGTCTCTTACTGCTTATCATCGTTTCGTTTTCTTGGCATGACGGGCGAATATGTGGTGGATGTGCTTTGAGGAAAGAATTATTTCTTCCCAGGCATGGAATCTTCTATCCGAAGTCCGTCGTTAGGGTAGGGGTCTGGAAACTTTAGAGACCCTACTGCGCTGCGCCTGTCGCCATTAGAAATGGTCACCCTTCTCTTGCCATTCTACCTTTCTCCCGGAGGTCGCAATATACCTAGCCTTATTCATAGTGTTTGTTAAAACTCTCCTCCTTTGCTACTCCATATTCTTTTTAAATCATTTCAACTTCTTGATTAATTAGATGAGTATTCATTTTGGTTCATTGCAATTATGTTTAAGGGTTTGCTCTCTCTTGTTCGCTAGTTTAATAAAATATGCGTATCTCAGAAACTATGTGCCGAAGAAGGCTTCGGTTAAGTTTAAGATTTAGAGGAAACTCCATTTCAGTTATTTTTTTTTTAAGTTCCCTTGTGTTACCCAGTTGATCTTACTTTGATTTTACTGTTTTCGTTACCGCTTATTACGCAATTATACAACACAAAGACACACACACACACAAACACTCGAACTCGCGACCCTCAGCTTGGCAGAGCTCCGGAGCTATACCCTCCAGCGACCACGGCTACGAGGGACGGCCTTTATTGGCATAATGTTCTGTGTGATCTCGTTTTCTATTCTTATCACCTTCAGCTTCTTTCATCATACTTTCTGTTAGCTATTTTCTGTTATTTTTGAAATCGCGATTTCTGAAAATATGTTTGCTAAACAAATTACTTAATTATTAAGGAGCATTTCATTCTGGAAGATTTCATTGACAATTTGCAAATTATGTGGATCTACAGTGCTTGAGCAAGCTACATATTAATGTTTTAAAAAAGTTAAATAAGAACAAAGATGTAAAAAATATTTAATAATTTTTCTTTAAAATTATATCTCGCCTAACAAATAAACACTCGCGTAAATAGATCTATATAGGCATAAAACGTATCTTCAGAGAAAATTGGGTATTGATATTTTGATCATTTTCGGAGAAAATGGTGAACTTGGTAAATTTATCATTGGGGAGAGGCCATTTAATCTCTCCTTAATTGTTTATCTCGTCTCTTTGTGTATTGTTCTTAGTTATGGAAGTTGTATTGTGATTTGCCAATATTTCTTCCTCTATATCATTGTTAAAATAGGAATGGATCTCAATGAGTACACTGAAAAGGTTTATGAACATATTTCTGCTACCTTTATTAGATTTGTAGAAAATGGTTTGAAATACATGGAACTTTGGCAACACCGCACTTTCCATTGCAGGTGGGTATAAAATCACATCTCACGAGTAAGATTAGCTCCTACCCTCAGCAGAACACGCGTCTTGTCTCCGATGCCGCTGCGAATTGATTATCGCATTTCGGGAACGATATTAAGTTTGCCAATGGTGTTTAACTCTCAAAACATTCTTGTGTGTATTTTCAGCAAACTTACTAACACACGTTTAATTAAAGCTATTGAAACAGAAACACGATTCTTTTAAGTTGAAGAAACAATGAAGGAAAATTAATAAGTTATATTAAGGTTTACATAGCTACTATATATCTAACGTAAAACCCAAATAGGTGTAGTATTTTAAATTATCAGATTCAATAAATATTCACGTGGATATCGACGCATGCAGTGAAAAGAAAAGAAAATGGATATCTTTATTGAACAATTCAACTAAATGTAACAAAAGTAAATACATTATTTATGTAAACATTTGATTGATGAATTGTACTAGGAATTAAAGTATGTTTAATTCAATGATAAAAGGAAATAAAAACTACCTAAAGCGATCTTTATTCCGAAGGTATGAATGCGCAATACCAAGCGGGACTCGGGAGGGAAATTCTTACTCATCTAAGGAGTGTATTTGGTCAGTTACGCAGCCTGCTGCTTCGGCGCACTTACTCCAGCGCAAATTATGATTTATACAGAACAGAAATGCAACTAGGACAAAACGAGACGTTTAAGTAAAAATCTGATGTGTTACACTCACATGACTTTCTCTACTCTTGTACAAACTATTTTTACAAACGCTTATTCTCCATCTACTTCATGTTAATCGAGATAAACATTATTGCTAAGTTTCTTGTACATGTAAGGGGAATATATATTTACAAGGGCAATATAGAAATACAGTAGCCTTTAAGCACATACATATCTCTTAATAGCTGGTTGCAAGGTGCAGCACTATTCCCTTTGCCACAGATTCATACTCTTTGCATATACAAGACAAAAAATGAATAATGAATAACGAATTCCCATTTGAGAAAATAAATATTGAAAATTTTAAGGGAATAACAAGCAATATCTCGAAAATGGTTCACTCAACAAAAAGAATGTATATGACATGAATTGTGTATTTTAACGCGATCTACATTTTTATGTATTAACATTTTGTCAATCTCTTATGGTTTATCAGTTATGCAAAAGTCGTTCACAATGAAGAACACTTTTGGAGACATTCCCAGG
The DNA here is from genome assembly GCA_030765065.1 of Deroplatys truncata. Classification (NCBI taxonomy): domain Eukaryota; kingdom Metazoa; phylum Arthropoda; class Insecta; order Mantodea; family Mantidae; genus Deroplatys; species Deroplatys truncata. Next base: position 76,613,923 of record CM060987.1, on the reverse strand, counting down.
AAATTCAAGATATACATTTTATTTGTCATGGAAATATCTTAAACATATGATATTTTAATCAAAATCGTTATAGCCATTTTTGAGAAAATTAAAATTTTCGAGAAATGTTCCATGTAAAGGGTAATCTGGGGTGGGGGGTTTCTTGAAAACCTTCGTGTCGCATCTCTGGAAGATGCTGAACCTAAATACCAAGTTTGGTGTTTATACGACTGTTCGTTTCTGAGTTATGCTGTTCACAGACACAGAGACACACACACACAGACAGACACAGAGACATACACACGGACATGTTTCCAGAAATGCTTTTTTTGAATTCTGGGGGTCTCAAAACATGTATTTCCGGTGAAATCTCGGTATCGAATTTTTGGGTGGAATACAATACTTCCCCTACTTACTATACGTAGTAGAGAAAGTAAAAATTGAGGTAACAAAATTAATTGTAGATTAGTCGCTGTTCTATAGCATCCTTCAATGACATTTGTCTTAATCGTTCCGGTGTCATTTATAATATCACAAAAGGTGCACAAACGTTATTTCTCTTTTCAAATAAGTGTGCACAGTGTAACAGTGTAATTTTTCATTCGTTTCTGTGCACATAATCACCTTTTGGCAAACCAATATACTTGTATTCTCTTTACTTTGATGCTTAAGTGTGGTATTGAAACATATAACACTGTGTAATAACGTAGGCCACAGACAACATGTTAATTCTTTCATTTAACGGTTTGTTTTTCTTACGCCAACAATGCAATTCTTCCTATCTGAATAATGGTAATTTATATTTTAATAGTACCTATTATATCTGAGAAAATGTGTTAAAATGAAAGTGTGATACTAATGATGTTGACTTTGTGCTAAGAACTAGAAACTGTGAGTTAACAAGGAGAATTTTCAACCGGCACTTCAGATATTGGGACGTCCCTCAATGGACAAGAAATACAGCTTATAAACCTCCATGGACAAAAGCAAAATGAGTCATGTCTTTAACGCTAAATTGTTCTAAGTTCAACACAGCACAGCGCCTTGTTTACAGCATGCCATTAGTTGTGCAGCTGCTGCAACAAGTTGTGTACGACAATATTAAACATGCTATTTTCCAGGTATCTTCTCTGTAGCGCTCTGGCAAAGCGCAGGGTGCTTCTGTGGTTATGACCGCAGGCTAGCTTCTCGTATGTAGCAAATATTATGTTTTTCTTGTATTAATAATGTTTCATCAACACATAGTGACTACTTATTTCCGATATACTGCATTTCACACACGGCATTTAGTAAAGCTCATAATAGAATAGTAATTACGATGTGAAATACGTAGCTTCGCAATTTCATCATAGTTGCATATCTATATCTTGTTGGTTATCAAGGAACGATCTAAATGCGTTGTGGCAGCTTGACGATACATTGAACAGCGCGCAATACACGATAATATTGAGAATATTTTCATTCACTCTGTGAGGATGAGATATTCTAATAGAATTGTTGAATTTGTGGAGGATAATCATCCTTTCCACAAATGTCAAAAGATTTCAAATTGGTTCTCAGAGAGACAGGATATCAGAGCGATAGACTGACCTCCTTGTTCCCAGAGTTTAACCCTACTGAAAATGTGTGGGCTCAGGTGAAAAGGGAGTTGAGCTCCAATTTCCCTGCAGATGCGCGAAGGACAAAAGTTGGCTTCTAAGCACAAGAAGCCTGGGATGTTGCAGTTCTCGTCAACGTTACTAAAGGGATTTAGATTCATTTGAACCCGAAAATTGAATGCAGTTAAACGTGCTCAAAGTTCATATATACAATAATTTTGTTTATTTTTATGTATTTTAATTTTAGAGGATAATAGTTTATGTGCACTTATTTCTTTAATTATTTAAAACCTACGAGAATTATGTTTTTGTGTGCATACATATGCGCAAAACTTAAAACGCTATGCATACGTATGCCTAAAACTTAAAATGCTAAATTATGTTCCACACATACAGTCACGAAATTAACATAAAAATCTGATGTGTTACACTCACATGACTTTCTCTACTCTTGTACAATCTAAGTTTACAAACGCCTATTCTCCATATGCTTCAAGTTAATCGAGATATCGAGATGTCAATCTTATTTCTTGTAGATGCAAGGGAAATATCGTAGCTTTTAAGCGATAGTCAAATATTTTAACGCTGGTTGTTATGTGGCGCATTCCATTCTCTTGGACATAAAAAAAAATGAATAACGAATTTGAGAAAAAGTATAAGTATTGGAAAATTTAAGGAAATAACAAGCAATATCTCGAAAACGGTTCACTCAACAAAAGAAATGTATATGACATAAGTTGTGTATTTTAACGCGATCTACATTTTTTGTGTAGTAAAATTTTGTCTATCTCTTATGGTTTACCAGTTATGCAAAAGTCGTTCACAATGAAGAATACTTTTGGAGATATTCCCAGAAAATTCGAGATATACATTTCATTTCTCATGACATTATCTTAAACATATGATATTTTAATCAAAATCGTTAGAGCCATTTTTGAGAAAATTAAAATTTTCGAAAAATCTTCCATGTAAAGGGTAGTCTGGGGTGGGGGAATTTTCTTGAAAACCTTCGTGTCGCATCTCTGGAAGATACTGAACCTAAATACCAAGTTTGGTGCTTATCCGACTGTTCATTTTTGAGTTATGCTGTTCACAGACACACACACACACGGACATGTTTCCAAAAATGCTTTTTTTGGATTCGGGAGGTCTCAAAACATGTATTTCCGGTGAAATCTCGGTATCGAATTTTTGGGTGGAATGCAATACTTCCCCTACTTACTATACGTAGTAGAGAAAGTAAAAAATAGCAATAACTAACGCGCGATTTGAACCCAGAAGCTTATGAGCACAAGCAGTGCCTTCTTAACCTCTCGACCAACAAATCTTGTTGCGTGCAGCGTTTTCAGTAGTGTATAAGCGTCACTACCAAAAACGCCGTTATAAGGTGACCATTGCGCTCAAAGGTACAGACCATTCTACAGTTCTTGCATGTGCGTTGTGAAAACAGCTGTTACGGAGGTACACGAACCTTCCGATCGTCACATGGAATCTGAGGATGACTTGACTCTTTTTTGCTTTCTTGCTTTCTTTCTTTCTTTCTTTTTGTCAACGGTGTAAATAATTCGCTCAAACTTTCAGCGGCGTATGACGAATGGCTCAGGGCACCAACAGCAAGAACAACTAGACTAGAATAAGGACGTAGAGATGGGTACAAAGAACCTCATTTATCCGACCCTCAGTAATCTGAATTTCCTGTTTGTCCGGATTGATGTCTTTGCTTAATTTTGTTTTTTGCTTCTTAACGCAACCCAAATTATAAACAAAAGAAAACTTAAAAGGCTATTTCAGAAAATAAAAGTGAGTACAGTATCGAGTTTAAGTGCCAAAAAGTGCTTTTTTACTCTTGTTAGTGGCAAAATAAATGCTTGTATAGATTTACAGCCATTGATTGTAAAATGTACTTCTCCATGTACTAACAGCCCTTCCCGAACTATACTGACAAGACAGAACACAGGTTAATTTAATAAAATTAGAAACGTTGCTGGAAAGAAAAACCCTAATTAGATCGTAAAGTGGGAAGGATAAAAACAAGTTATAACCAACGTTACCGAGTATACATTATATAGCAATTAAAAATATAAATGTTTCGTAAAACTGAAATTATACTATATATGAATTGACAACTTTAGAAGAATTTGACAGCTTTATTTAGTGAACGTTGTATAGCAAATCATTTTATTATAAGTACGTAGTCACAAATCACAGGTTAATATAATTAAATTTAAAGTTATATATGTGAGACATATCTAAATATAGCTTCAGTATACGAGGATTATTTGAGTCAGACTTGAATTACAAGATGTTACAACTGGATACGTAAATCGGAAGCAAGTCTCGGTGATCAACGTTGATTCGCTTCGCCTGCATGTCACATTTAAAATGATGTGCAGTTTTACTTTGCTCGCCGCACCCGTGGAGAATAAACTAGAGTTTTCAAAGGTAAAAGGAACGAATGCAGCGAGTGAATGGTTGGATGAGCCAAGCCGGAGAACTAAGAAGGTGCTGGGGGAATGGTTTCCTCTGCTTTGGAGCCAACTGGATAGGCACGAACTTCTTAATGTTACAGATTAGTAGTTTGTGTTCATTTAATATCTTGTATTTGCATTATCCGGATTTTCGTTAATCCGGATTACCTCCTGTACAACTAGGCCGGATAAACGAGGATCTTGTTTATCACACAGTCCCTTTGGTGCGTATTGAATAAGTACGTACGTATGGATATAAATTTAATTTTTTAATTGGGAACCTACAATTAGGGTCAATTCACCATCACAGCGGCCTCCAAATAAAACACGACTAATGCCATTTACTTTCCCCAATAATATCAAGCAACTTATATTCAAGACATTTGTTTCTACAACGCATAGTTTTGGAGATATTGAGTTGCTGTGGTGGTCAGAGCTTGAACGCGGAGATCGGAGGCTGGCGCTCTTATATAATGGGGGTGAGCGGGGCTTACTGTGAGGTTCTGTGCAGTGATTGGCCTCCGATCTCTGCATTCAAGCTCTGAGCACCACAGCAACTGAAGCACCTCACCCTGAAGTTGCCAAGCACTGTACTTGGCGAAACGTGGTATCTACGATGTCTTCTAGACCACGGCCTAAAAGCCCGGATAGTAGCAATTCGTAATTATTATTTCTCAATCCTATGTACATCCTATAGCTGTGAATTTCATTTGAGAATCACTGTATTTCGAAAATAAGTTGAAAACATTTCTTGAAGTTGTTTCTGGCCAATATTGAATGGTTTCTAATTGCCGGAAGTAATTTCAGAAGTCACGTTTGAATATCACAGCCTTTATAATATGCATGCATAGACTGGCAGAAGTGAATATCTAAAAATGTTGTTCTGGAACTAGAGATTTATCCACATGAACAGGCATTTCTTCTATTTTAGTCAATGCGTCGCACTTATTATCGTCTGAAGTCTATACTAAAAGAGAAAATGTATGTGTGTGTGTGTGTGTGTGTGTGTGTGTGTGTGTTTGTGTATTTATGGTAACCTCAAAAAATACTCAACTGATTTTGATAATTATTTCACCACTGAAAAGACCAATTCATTCTGACGGACAGAGGGTTGTAAAACACCGTTTAATTTCGTTTCGTAAATTACTGAAGCATTAAAAAGAATTTACAAAGGCCTTCTACTTTAATACGAACACATTGGAGTTCTTCGTAAAAGAACATCTTGCAAAGAAGGCCTTGACTTTTAGTTGAAAATGCCATGTATTAGAAAACAGATGTTGTTACTCCACAGAATATGTATGTAAAATTTGTCTTTTCCAAAGAGGTTAACTTGGTGCACTGGGAGTGTAGAATCTTCATATTCATCAGCATCACCTCTTTTTCGTTGTGTATGTTATGTGTTTATATTATGTGAAAGATATGTAACTTTTATGTTATTAAACAAATACGGACCAAAGAGGTGTTGCAAATATTTAAAATTTTTCGTACTACAATTATCTAACAGCACAATTACTTGACCATTGGCTCCACAGCCAAAGGGCATTTATAGACGATGCAGTATTTCTAGTACATGGAGAAGGTTAGGAAAGTGAATGTTTCACATGTTTTTGCGTAAATATCAGGGGAGTTTTCATCCGTTATTAGTAATAGGGGGATGATTCACCATAAAAATCTTGTAGATCGTTGTTAATAATGTCAAGACGTAGGAGAGATGAATTAAATTAATTAATTCGTCATTCGAGTTTAAAATGCAAACCATGAAACGTCGGGCATTCAGCTGGTTCTAGATAATACTCACTGATACGTACGGTTCTCTTTCATATACCAGAATATTGTTATTTTATTGTATCTATTCTTCCCAGATGGCTCCCTTATGAATATTTTCCATACTAACCCTCCGTACTTTTACAGTAGGTTCGAATTCTTCTTAAACGAAGAGTTTCAATTACTTGCAATTTCCCTTATTTATCTCGAAAGAAAACTAATATACAACAATAAATACAAATGCTACCTCTTATTTGAGAATATTATTTATATTAGTATTCGAATAGTAAGAGCACTTTCATTTCAATACATACAAAAAACGTTCATGCCTCTTTCGGAAATACATATGTATCAGCTCGTATTATAGAAAACTAGCAATATGTGTGTACTTTGATAATTGTGAATACTGCACAACCCAAGAAGAGCAGTAAAGGAAACTTCAAAGGAGGTAAAATATTATCATTAATTTCTAAAATTAATATTTTATGTACGGCGGCGCCGTGGGCGAGTGGTTAGACCGCTCGCCTACCACCGAGGCGGCCCGGGTTCAATCCCAGGGACCCGCATGTGGGATTTGTGGTGGTTCTCCGGTTTCCCCCGCCATTCATTCCACCAACTACTCCATCATCACCTTTCCTTTCATCCATTTCACCATCATTTCGTTTCATCTACTTCCTTCCTCCCATACCAGGCATCGGAGTGATCACCCATCCTGGACATTCTGTCTGATCCATGAGTGTCTGCTCCTCGACGGGCCTCTGACCCCAGGCGCCTGCCTGTAAGTCCTAATTAAGAGGAGGTTAAACAGATAAAGAAGAAGAAGATTTTATTTAAACTAATATACTAGCACGCAGCTTCAATTTATTTATTCTGAAATGTTTCTGTTGAACGCATGCTTCACAACATCGTAGCTAGTCAAACCCGCACAACAAATACGTCAGAGAAGTTGTCGATGTATCGCGGGGTTTTAGCGGAAACAGTGGCAATGATAAGCAACCTGGAGAACAAGAAAGAAATGTGATAATTGTATGTATATAGTATTGTTCTGATTGCAAAATTATATCCAATGCTACTTCCGTTCAGTGGGACTTAACTGAGTTAGTAAACACAAGCGTACCCATGTCATGTTGGACAGTTAATATTTCATTTGGTCCTTGAGACACTATAGGTAGACTATTAGTAATTAATATTAATAATATAACAGATAAATACATTTGCGAGTGATTCATAAGAAGTAGCAACGAAGAGTAATAATAGTAGAAAGGGAAATACTTATGTTAATAATCATATAAGATACGCTTTCAGCAACTTTATTATTTGTATAATATTTTCTTATTTCAAACTAAATGTAATATGTTTTTAGAATTGGAACTGAAGAGAAGGAAAGATTATCATTTTTTAGACGGAAAGTAATTCGGATAACGCGGTAATAGGTTGGCTTGGCGTAACGTAATTTAATGCTTTGTTCAAATACTATACTATACTATACTCTGGCAAATAAAGAAAACTTTAACGGTAAAAGGCAATGAAAGTGTTATTCGCAAATCGCTGTATTGTCGCGGTATCGTTCGTGTTATCTTATTCGCTGAGCGCCTGTTATTGTTTTAATATTTTTAATTTTGAGTTCTTTGTCCTCCGGCTAGCTATTATTACTCAGTCGAGCGAAACTCTTGAACAGGGTGTGTAAACGAAAAGGAGTTGTTACTAAAGATAACACCGATAAAAGAATTTCTTTTTTCACTTTTATTGCCGTCACACTTCATTAATTTCACATATTTACCCTTGATACACGCCTGACTGAAACTGTTATATTTTCGAATGTAACAATCACTTATTTGCCGCACATTATTAATTCGAGTATTTCACATTTTGTAACTAACTTTACGACGAGAGAGATTCTGTAGAATTGCGTAACGTGTACTTCGTGAATGATTCTGTTAAACTGCGCGACGTGTAACCCTGAATGATTCTGTTGAACTGAGCAATACTTGTCTCTGGCTTTAGAATTTATACTCCCTCACCCCGATATGCCTAAAGACTATAATCGAGCTGCTATTGTTTAATAAAGCGCGCCAACATTAGCGTCTATTTTTTTTATCCAGTAAAATTACGAACACATATGCTCTAGGGAAGATATTCCCTCCATTTCTAAAGAAAAGCGCGCTACTCTGACTCATTTGTTTGTCTCTTATAATTGATAAACAACTCACCCCCTCGCTCATTGTTATCCGCTCCTATTGTCAGTTTCAGTGAGGCCGTGTAAACTTATTTCCTAACAATGCTTATAATTAACAAACATCTCAAATCATTGTCATACAATAATGCTAATTTACACTACAATCACTCTGGCATTTACAATGTTGTGATACAAAATACTGCCTCATAATTACCCACATCTGTGGGACGAGGAAAACAATAATTAATGACACAATATGGCAGCGCCTTACTGTTACATCCTCTAAATTAACCAAACTAAATTTTCTAATGAAATAACGAAAAAAACTGTTAATTTTGGATACAAAGCTTTAAATCATAGTTTTAAATTTAGTTTATATCATCTAGTCAATAAAAGAATGCTCGTGAGTAATTAAACATAGCATACATGCAAGTATTTCTGACGGGTAAAATATCTCCCTTCTGATGTTCCGGGAATTGAAAACCGTGTGAAAGAAGAAGCAAATAGTTTTAATCATAACTACGGTCCGGATATTTATTTCCTAAAATGCATGAGTAATGACCTATAAAATTATTCTAAAATGTTTAAAAAGACAATGATTACAAAAAAATGCCTAATCGCTGAGAGTTATTTAATTTATTGAAGTTGGTGTACAGAAAGCTATAAATTAATTTATACATGGATGAAACTGCCATATAAGTAAAAAGTAGAATAAAATGGTGATGAGGTAACTTAGAAGATGAATTAAAATATATTTGTACCATTTTCCTGGTTCAAGAAGAAAAGATTAGGAAAATTGCTTTAATGCCGGTCTTACAATACTGGATCTATATTATTTTGGCTTCTCAGATTATACAAAATTCATTGTGAATGAAGAGACACACAGCCTCGCATATAAACGCTTCTTAACAAAAGGGAAAACTGTCCTGCCTCATCTCTAGTTTGGTGCATGATTCATAACAGTATTTAAAGTCCTCCTGTGACAATATCCAGCCTTTCACTCGCAAACAACCCTTGCAAACAACACCATTAAATAGGACAGACTTTCTTCCAAGGATGCTAGTAAGCAATATACAAAGGCTTAGTAGTAGTGGTATTCATTAAGTACTTAGTATTATACAATCGCATGGGTCACAAGACCGTACATGCTCTTTAGAAAAATACCTGGTCTGTAAACTTGACTTGCAGAATCGACCAGAAAATAACCATGTTATAATTACAACACTATATGCATACATATAAATGAAAACTGCTCTGAATCACTCACACACACACACACACACACACACACACACACACCACAAATGCTCAAGTCTACATATATTTGAAGAAAATTTACATAAACACACCATCTCTTAGTACACGTACTTCCATTAAGTATGTGCCCAAGCTGTTATCCGCCTGTTGGAAGCCAAAAATACTTCCGGTAATAAATTTTTCCTAACACCCCCCGTCTGCACGCGTGCTGCCAAAATATGCCTCCAGTCTTCCTGTTCCCCTCATAATGGGCAAATTCTCCTGCCATCATCGTCAAGAATCTTGCGTGCTTTCCACCACCCAACATAAGCCATGCTATTCCCGTCCTCTGTTTTATACTCAATTCCAAAATATATGTTTCCTTACCCCACCCAGTTTTTATTTCATTTTGTAGCTCCAATGTTGATCTTTGTCAACATTCAGATTCTATTTCCTGCCTGTTTATATCACATAGTCGTCTTTTGACTTTTTTCACGGCACTAATACACAAAGTTACTCTTACTTCTCAGTTGAATAGTGAAATTTGTGATTTTTTAAATGCTATCCTTATATAAAGCTTCAATAATATAAAAGTCTTTATGCACTCAATATAAATCCAATAAAGTGACTAAAATAAAGCCATAAGTTCGAAACAAATGGCCTAAAATATAAAATAGGTTAAAATGACCTAATAAATATATATTTTCATAATCTGGGACCCATGATAAGAATTTAGGTACATGTAGCAATGCTCATGTTTTTTAAAGTTCCCTTGTTTTACCCAGTTTACAATTACTGTCTTTTTAACGTTTTCGTTACCGCTTATTACCGCAATTACACAACATACAGACACACGCAAACACTCATGGCGGGACTCGAACCCGCGACCCTCAGCTTGGCGTAGCGCCGGAGCTATACACTCCAGTGACCACAGCTACGAGGGCCGGCTCCCATGCTGCTACAACTAAACGATGACGTCATCAGAATACAGGCCCTGATCATAACTAACAAATAATGCATGGTGTGTGGACTGTGTGTGTGTCTGATAGAGTGGAGGACCCGGGTTCGAATCACGGTTGAGAGGAATAATTTTTCCGTATTTCGGCTTATCCTGGGTAACACTCAGCTCTATGAACTCATGGTTATTTGAGTAGTTTATTCGTCGCATTAAATAAGTCAATCCGTCAATCCTCTTGCAGCTAATGGTGTAGTTATCCATTGAAGCACTGTCTACTTCCGTGATCGTCTTCTGTTTTCTTTGGTGTTTTCCTTCGTGACGACATCTATGTATGTTGTGTTGACTGTAGGATTTTTTCCTTTCTCTATCATGTACATAGTAGGCAGAGAAGATATTGCACCCCACCCAAAAATTCGATGCCGAGATTTCACCGGAAATACATGTTTTGGGGACCCCTGAATCCAAACAAAGGATTTTTAGAAAAAAGTCCGTGTGTGCGCGTGTGTCTGTAAACAACATAACTCAAAAACGAAAAGTTGGATAAATACCAAAACTGGTGCCTATTTAGGTTCAGTATCTTCCAAAGATGCGACACAAACATTTTCAAGAAAACCCCACCCCAAAGCTACCCTTTACATGGAACATTTTTCGAAATTTGTTATTTTCTAAAAAACGGTTGTAACGATTTTGATTAAAATATTAAAGATAATTACATAACAAATAAAATGTAATTCTTGAATTTTCTGGGAATACCTTGTAAATTCCTCTTCATTCAGAAGGACCTTTTTATAATTTTGTTTAACTGACAAACGTTAAGCGATAGACAAAAACGTACTGCACAAAAAATGTAGACCTCTTTAAAAAACACAATTTATTTCAAATAAATTTGTTGTGGCATAAGCTATTTCTGAGATACTTGTTATTAAAGGTTCGAATTGTTCATTTCTTGGTGATTGTCTTCAAGTCCTATAAACATCCAATTGTTTCTCGCGATTCCATGGAAACAGTAGGGAATTTTCAGGCCAACGTATAGCATCCAGTTGTTAAACGTTTGACTATCACTGTTTTCTTTGAATCAATAACGAAACGTGTAATGTAGCTGTTTATGCAAAGTTTTATTTGGAGTAAAACGTAACAGGTAGAAAAAAAATCTGATGTGTTACACTCACATGACTTTCTCTACTCTTGTACAAACTATTTTTACAAACGCTTATTCTCCATCTACTTCATGTTAATCGAGATAAACATTTGCAGAGTCTACCTTATTGCTAATTTTCTTGTAGATGTAAGGTGAATATATATTTACAAGCGCAATTTGGAAATACAGTAGCCTTTAAGCACATACATATCTCTTAATAGCTGGTTGCTAGGTGCAACACCATTCCCTTTCCCACAGATTAATACTCTTTGCATATCTAAGAAAATGTTTTTTTTGGATTCAGGGGGTCTCAAAACATGTATTTCCGGTGAAATCTCGATATCGAAATTTTGGGTGGAATACAATACTTCCCTACTTACTATACGTAGTAGAGAAAGTAACAAAAAATGAACAACGAATTCCCATTTGAGAAAATAAGTATTGAAAAATTTAAGGGAATAACAAGCAATATCTCGAAAACGGTTCACTAAAAAAAACTGTATATGACATAAATTGTGTATTTTAACGCCATCTACATTTTTTGTGTAGTAAAATTTTGTCTATCTCTTATGGTTTACCAGTTATGCAAAAGTCGTTCACAATGAAGAATACTTTTGGAGATATTCCCAGAAAATTCAAGATATACATTTTATTTGTCATACAAATATCTTAAACATATGATATTTTAATCAAAATCGTTAGAGCCATTTTTGAGAAAATTAAAATTTTCGAAAACTCTTCCATGTAAAGGGTGATCTGGGGTGGGGGGATTTTCTTGAAAACCTTCATGTCGCATCCTTGGAAGATACTGAACCAGAATACCAAGTTTGGTGTTTATCCGACTGTTCGTTTCTGAGTTATGCTGTTCACAGACAGACACACACACAGACAGACACACACGGACATGTTTCCAAAAATGCTTTTTTCGGATTCAGGGGATCTCAAAACATGTATTTCCGGTGAAATCTCGGTATCAAATTTTTGGGTGGAATACAATACTTCCCCTACTTACTATACATGGTAGAGAAAGTAATAAGATTTAGTAAGAATAGTATGTATTACCCACTAATAAACGATAGACGGTAAAGAAATTCATGTCAATTTAACACATCAGATTTTTTATATGGATAGGATTTTGGGTACATCCTATCTGTCCTCTTCCACTCACAGAGAGTCAGTAGCGGCCATGCTGACACTCAGTAGGTTAGCAGGCTCATCGGCACACAAAGGGAACAAGTAGTATACGTGCGCGGATTAAAACTGCACGCAAAACATTACGTCAAGAATAACAAGGGCTGGTGCGACCCAGGTAGGCGGGTGTGCGAAGTAGATGTAGCAGCCAAAGAGTTAAAACACTTTGAAATTACAAAAATAACAACAGAAGCAGAATAAGGAAATGGTTTCGCAGCAAGAGTTGGACAAGTCCGAATTTGGACCTGTAATGAAAGTTTATTGAAATTAAAATGTACAGCATGTATTCTGTCCAAAGAAGCAATGATAATATACCATAGTATTTATTTACATGCAAAAGACAAATCCATATCCCTTTCAATTTTAATAACTTTTCCTCATTCTTGTGCACACTTTCTTCTTACAAAAAATGTACTGAGAATTGAGAATTATAAATGGTGATTATATTAAACGCTTCGGAAGATCAGCGAAACAAATAAACATGAACAATATCAATAAAAATCTCTGCGACGGTTTTCTAAGAGACACATAATATCCAGTAAAGCAATATTCAATCAATTCTCCTTTCTAATTCACAGTCGCAAAATTACTCACGCTTTATCAATGTGGGCAGGGACTCTAAACTAAAATTGTAGAGCAAAAGTTATTACTTTTATTTCAGTTTACAAGGAATTATAACATGTGTTATTTATATTTAAAGTATTTTAAAGTAAACCGTAACAGAGAAAAAAAAAGGAAACAAAAAGAAAATCTAATATGTCACATTGACATAACCTTACCCAGTCAGTTACGTTTTCTTTTATATGACTTCTGTATATCGAAGTTCTTGCGAAAGCTTATTTTGTTTCAATTTCATGTTAATCGAGATAAACGTTTGCAGAAATAGCTTCATTACACATTTCTATGCAGATACAAAGGAGATACAGGAGACTGAAGAGATAGACAAATTTAAAAACGGGTTGCCAAATGCTGGCCTTTAAATTCATATTGTAGCAGCACGCACAAAGCTCCAGCGGATTGGCAGTGCGAGCGCCTGCCGGCCCCTCTCTAGAACAAGGCGCTTAGAACAATAGCTATTGTGTGTCACTTCCACTCTCCAGAGAATTCCTTTTGGCCCTTTCTGGTAGGTTCTCGTTCCCGAAAGTTGGCTTTGTATGCGAGGAGTATATGAGGGATCCGTCGGCAGGACGAGCGAGTGTTTAATTCATTAGTGTTGAGTTCAGTGCTATTAGAAGTGACGGAGTGATAAGTGGATAGTGAAGCTTAATAGTGAGTTGTATCTCACTAATCAGTTGTGAGTTGTATCTCACTAATCAGTTGTGAGTCGGTTCGACGAATCAGTTGTATTATATTCCGTCAAAGTGACTCAAGTGTAACGTTTGTGTTACGTTGAGGCCTTGTGATAAATGAAGTGTGTTTTCGTAGTAACTGGTGTTCTTGTTTGTTACAATACTCTTTTCATGGCATCACGAGGAACAACTGAATTGTGACAGCATTTCAAAAATGACAAAGCGTTGACAAATTTAAAGCACGAACAGCTGGTTATCTGCAAAATGGCTGATGCCAGAATGAATATTTGTTTAAATTAATAGTGTGTTTTAAAAGAGCATTTTGTGCGTTTATCTCTTTTTAGTATTTATCTCTTATGGTTTATAGATTATACAAAATTTACAAAATTCCTTATATGGATATCTTATCCAAAATCTTAATTAATTTTTGAGAAAATGTAGCATAACCAAAATGTTCTTGAAAAACTTCATGTCACATTCTTGAAAGGTACTGTACGTAAATGCGCAGTTAAAGAGCGGCCATAAATAAACATTTTATTTTATTTTAACACACACACACACATACATACACACACTGCTATATACATACACGCACACAAACGCACGGACCATTTCTAAATTCTGTATTTCCGGTGAAATCTCCATACAGAATTTTTTAGTGGAATGCAATATTTTCTCTACATACTATTAAGTACGTGATAGAGAAGTAAGAAGGATATAGCAGTGATTGAAAACTACATTACTGCGTGTTTCCAAGATAAATGATTAGTTTTCAGCGAATTAAAAAGATACGATACTAATACGAGTAGTAGGCAGCCTTTGAATTCCAATTGTATCAGGGAGACAAATATTATTTTTATTCTTCTCATTCTTTTTGGTTTTGAGGTTTAACATATTTCAATCAATGTTACATTAGATAATTGAGGATGAATGCAAGAGTGAAATATCCATTTTAGAGCCCTAAAAGATCAAAGCTAACCAATATTCATGCTAGGGACTGGGGTAAAACCTGAATAAAAATCTCTGAAAAAAAGCTAAGTCAGCTTGAACCCTGCTGGCCTTAGAATTCATCCACATAGGCAAGGACGTTGTCATTAGTTGATTAAAACCTATTTAATATTCAATGGTTATTATTAATACTATTATCATTATTACCTACCACTACTAGTACTACTGCTACTACTACTATTGCTGTTATATTATCAGTGGGCAAGTAATCTTGAATTTTGCCTATTCTGGACAAGAACTCAAACGTAAGTTGTTTACCTAAGCAATTTTGGTTTTAAATGCCCTTATCTGCTCCTTGAAGACGCATTCTAGTATTTGTCTTAGTACCCTGAGTGGTCTGTCATTGATTTGCGAGTATAAACTGTTCCTACTCGGTGTACATGTACCTACGAGTACATCAAACTAAAAATACTGTGACTCAAGAGTTTACTTATGACCTTATGGTTGACATAAGCGAACTTGAGCCAGCGATGTATTGTTCTTCCCTCTCGCTCTATTGTTTTGCATCCTGTTCCAAAGGTACTTATCCTTTATTTCCCGGAACAATGAATATTACGCGATTAGCATCAGTAATGCATTATATTACCGCATCAAACAAAACAATTATGATCATACTTTCAATAAGTAAACCTGTAAAACCTGCATACATGTAAAACAATATAATTATGGCCGTACACATGTGAAACCGCACTTGTTGACAATACGTTTGAGCTGCTGGTGTTACACTATTTGCATCGTAAGCAAGAAAATCTCCATTCCACTGCAATGCACGCTTGCAGTTCAAGGACAAAGCCATTCTCCTAAGTCAATCACAGTAGCCACTCAGGACTCTGCACTCAAAGCTGTGCCGTCATATTGAGGGAGCAAAAATTACTAAAGTTTTCGTGTGTGCTATTGCGAGAATACATACAAAAAACGCGAGAGGAAGGTGGAAAGCTGCTTACTCCATTTTATACATATCAGTCCATGTGCTAAATTTCAGTTTGCTAGGAATGCATAATCCAGAATTGAGAGTTGAAATCGAAGTGTTTTATATAACCATTTTAAAATTTAAAAGATATTAACCACAAGCTTAGAAGTTATTTCTTTGCAATTTTTTACGGCGATTATTATTTTTGCTTTATCCATCGTAGGTAAGAGGAAATATTGCAGTTTTAGAAAACGTTCCGGTATGCGTTTGTGTCAGTTTAATACCTTTTAAGGATGGCCTATGAAGATTTTCGAAAAAATCTTCCACCTAATATTAACCATTACAAGGAAAATTCAAACGTTTTTATTTTATCAGTAAAATGGCTCTAACATATATTTTAAATATTTCCATGACTAATACAATATATATCTTGATTTTTTTGGATTCTATTTCATACAAAAACTTATACCATAAATACGTAGATCTCGTTAAAATGCGCTATTGGCTTCAAATAACCTTTTTGTGACACCAGCCGCTTCCCAAATATTCATGTGTATAGGTTTAAATTTTATAATGCTTTTGGTATTCCTCGAAATGTTCACATTCAGTTGTTCCTCACGATGTCATGGAAGGAGTATAGAATTACAAAGTCAGTATGTAGCGACTTTCTTTCTTTTCTTTCTATAGCAAGAGATTTTGTCACAAAGAAGCATTTGAACACTATCTTTGTATCTTGTAAATTAGCACTTAATTTGCTTGTTAATAAGCTTAAGTTGAAATCTTTCCTAAGAAATAATATATCTTTAATAACGAAATATGGTTTGAAGAAGCACTTTTATAGCTGATATGCATGAATTTGTGACACACTTCTGACTATTCAAAACAAATTACTCAAAACGGTAACACCACCTCTGTGGTGTCAGCTACTCTTTGAGCAAGGAATATTGTGGCGTATGCACAGATAATAGGATACACGACTCTCTGGGCACCGAGATCCGAGACGGCAGTTTGTCTGGGAGTAGGGGTAAGTCAGGGGGAACTAAGTCTTAGGGAAAGGGATAGCGTCAGTGACGCTTGAGATTTAGCGTGGGTTTTTGAGAAGGAGTCAGTAAGCAAGCCCCGAGTAGGAAAGACGTACAACTGCTTTCTTCGTGCTAAGCACGATGTCCTCGCCGACAGACATTGGGCTGATAATGTAAGTATCTGTCTTTATCTCATTAAACTGTTAGCCATCTATTTGCTTGTTTGGTCATTTATGGAGTGTAGTGTCCTGCCTTTCCCTTAAGCCAGGTATTATTTTGAAATAGAAATTATTTGGTAGTTAACTTAGCTGCGTTCCCCGTCGTAGCCTCGCCATGTGCAGATCTTGTTTAATTTACCCGTACCTCTTGCAAGCGAGTGCCCACCCGTCTGGTTTTTGAGTAGTATATTGTAGAGAGGCTGCGACAATATATATTACGTATATAGGTGTGTACATTACTACACCCGTTTATAGCGCATGCAGTATGAGGGGCCGTACTAAAGATTTAGAAAGTAAAAGAAAATTCCAATGCAAGTCTGAAATGTTTATCTATTCAAAATTCTATATAATTTAGTGATTCCGGGAGCAGATGTATCGCAAAGTATGAGCGTTCCAGGTTAATCTGGTAGGATTATTAATTTGTTATTTTATCATTGTTAATCCTAGAAGATTATCTGTACATTTATCTGTGAAATTCGTAACCTCAAATGTAATTGCTGTCTTACTTGTGTTGTTTAAAATCAAATCATCATTGTGTCAGCTGTAAGATCACGTCATATTAAATAAAGGAACATTTGGATGTGTTACAAAATATTAACCAATACTACCAAAAGTGGGACTCAAAAAATGTGAACCTCAAAACTAAGATTAGCTAAAATCAGAACACAAGATAGACATATTATTTTCAACGACACATTTATATGGAAACTGACATTTTATGTGCAGTGATTAAAACACAATTTTTAAAGTTTAAAGTTGAAGGAAACTACTAGTTATAGTAACGGAAACAGAAGTGAACGTTGATGTAGTAGGATTTCTAAATTTTTCCAGAATTGATGGTGGTGTTAATTTATACGAAGTAACCTATTAATCGCTACGTACTGATAACGTTATGTTTCGGTATCAATCTGAGGCTGGCTCTCTCTCTCTCTCTCTCTCTCTCTCTCTCTCTATTTATCAATAAAATCCCAACCTCGCAACCAATACCCATGATTGGTCGATATCCGAGAAAATTTTAGTAAGTATCAAATATGTGGCATACCAATGCAATAATCAGTTTAATCTTACAATAATATTTACCTAAAAAATTAAAACGTGTTTACCATAGCATTAATCTTGTGGTAAAACTATATACATCATATGAGGCGAACATACGTTCTTTGCCCAAGTCCAAGAAACAGGCAACGTCCCATAGCTAAACACAGAGTATAAATGGAAATCAATTGTCGTCGTTTTGGGAAGTGACGGGGGGAGTTCAAATGCAATCGCGCAACTCTTTTTCGTCGCCCCTGCTCTATTACCTTTTTCAATTTTAATGCTGAGAGTGACTCCTAAGGGATCATAATGATCTAACTTATGTTTTTATGCAATAAAACCTTCCCTACAGCAAGATACTGTATCAACATTCGGTTTGATTTTTAACGGGTAATTAAAAAACCCTGTACCTTCTACCAAACGTAACCCAAAGGAAAGCTTTACTTAAAGTTGAATGTGCAAGACCTACCGTCCTGTTATTGTAAAACTACAAAATCCCTACCACTGTATTTATATTTGTCGTTGTAGAGTAAATAACGCAAACATCGAGAGACAACTTCATCTTTGGCAAAATTCTCACATTTGCCTGTTGGTAAAAAAAATAAAATAGTACTAGTACTTTTTCATTCCATCATACTAAAAATTAAGAGTTTCAGTTCAGTATGTTAAAATAACTTTGTAGCTGGGCATACAGAAAGCAACATTTAAAATATTGAATATTATCGCCTTATAAAACTGACGGTAGAAGTGCAGCATGCATTCATACTTCTGTGGGTGACTGCATATGATAATAATCAATAATTATATCGATTGCTCTGTTAGAAAACTGGATATGTCTTCTTAACCGTACAAGAGAGATCCGTGGTTTCTTTTTATCTGTTATTATTATTATTACTATTATTATTACTATTATTATTATTATTGTCATCGTACTGATAATCATTTTTTTCTTTTTCTATTGTTTCCCGATTTATTTTTTGTGCTTTCTGATTTTCCTGTTGTCTGTTGTTTTCACATATACATAATACACACAAACACAGATGCCCGAGGCGGAACTCAAACCCGCGAACCTCTGCGTGGCGGATCATTGACGTCATCATCATTAAAATGAAATTGGGTGTTCTTTAGCTACTGTGGTCCTTACCGTCCCATTCTATACTGGGCTGAAAGACCGGTAATTTTTCTCAGAGGCCTCTTTATTAGGCTTGAGATTCTTTTACGTGGCGTAAATCTACGATACGGAACTACCGGCTTTACTTCCCTTCCGAATGAAGCCATGCTAAGGATTTTTACACCCGAAAAAATACATCGCCCTCCGCCGAGTTTGAACCCTCGACCCGGGAACTTTAGGCTAGCATGGTAACCACTACACCCCACGGAGGACGATGTCCTCATCATTACCATACATAGTAATAAATTCATTACTTTTTATTTTTTGTTAAAAAACTTATATACAGTTCCTTCGGCATTGCCAAAGGGAGACTAGGAGGAATAGACGCTCCACCTCGTATTCTCTGACATCAACATCAAATCAGTCGTCCCAATCAACTTAACCCTGTACAAACTCGCAGTAATATTTCTTGTAATGTAGTAGTGATTGGTATCTGCCGCTACAGCCGCAGTAATGAGCTCAACGGCCACTAGAGGGCTGTAAGGAGAAGCAGGCGCTTGTTGGGTGTTTAAAATGTAGACAGCTTTGTTCAGGGGTCCTGTTCTCGGAGAATGAGATATTTTACGTCGGATAAGCATCATACAGGACCAGGTTTCACTTCGCTTCCTAAGAAAGACATGCTAAGATTGACCCACCGCTATGGGAACTAGAGGCTAGCATGGTAACCACTACATCACATAACGCCAATGTCATAGAAGATGCATAATCTTTTATTTGACAAAGAAATGTCTATAATTAATCCTTGAGAGGCAAGAGAGGAATGCTAACCTTTAGAAGCCCCTGGAACTACATCATGCTTTTACTAGCATTTTATTCTCATCGTCGTGAACATTACCGTTATCATTGTTATTATTAACATATTCCATCATCTCTAATCTCAAATTTGAATTCATCTTCGTCATATAGGAGTGTCTTGATTTTGACTCCATAAGACTATCGGCTGATTATCAATATTTTGGACACCGTCAGGTTCCATTTTAACCCTGTAGATAATAATCATTACCTCTAACTGGGAAGAAAATTTGGCAATATGCCGTAATGATACAAGAAACATAGATAAGGTGGGACAAAATTACGTATGTGCACTCTGGCGTGTTTTAAAGTTCCCGCCGACTCCAATATCTGCATGGAATGGTTTTCGCTGAACATTCAGTTCGAAGCATAGTTCACTCGAAAAATATGTTACATGTTGCCTCAAATTGTTAAAGTGTTTTATGGTGAACGAACATTTTCAAAATACAAGGAAACGTTTTAAACAATGAATGAAGACGGTTTTTTCATTTCCGAGATTCTGTGTATTGTTCCATAATTTTTGCATAGGCATACAATTTTAAATTTTAAACGCTTAAATAACAAATTAGGCTTATTTGATTGCAACAAGTGATTAACGAATATATTTCAATTGTAAAGTGCTACAAAGATGGAGCGAAGTCATTCAGGAGACCGCGACAGCATACAGAAAAGGCAGAATTTTGCTTACAACTCACATCATATAATAGGATGTTAAAACATCGGCAATCCTGTGTTTTCTACAAATTTATTGAATCCACTTCTTGTCTATGCTAATGTACAGTTAAGAAAATGCATGAGCATGCAAAACTTAATTTTATTTACACTATGTCGAATTTGGTGTTTTCTTAAATAACACCTTCACTAGCTATTTTCCACATTTTAAATGTTTTAGCATACCCTAGGAGAAATCTAATATGAACTTATATCAGATTACAACATAACAATTCGCAGTAATATAAAAATACAAATTACACACATATTATGTCGCGCTTGGGTATTTTATTTTTTTCAAACCATTGGAAAGCATAATTTTAAATGATAAATTCTCATTTAATTTAAGCAAATTCATAAAACGTTCTAAATCCAATTCGCAGAAAACAAAACAACATATCATTCGTAGTATACATTACCGTGTAATAAATTGTAAAGCTAAATACATCCTCAACAAGTTCCAATCAAAAGTGTGTAGACTTTACATGTTATGGAACAGTTATGCAGTTACTAAGAAAATGTGATTCCCTTTCGCTTAATGAAACTCTAACCTCACTGGCTGCTTGGTAGTAAACATTTCAGTCGTAAGCAAAGGTGTTACCGTCTTCAGCAGTTCGTAAATAAGTATTTAGCTCTATAACATTTACCTCAAGATGAAGTACTGCTGCCTAGGAAAATGAATATCCGTGAATGAAACGTAGTACATTTGCGCGTCATTTCTTTGGCACTTGCAAAGCCTTCGCCAAAGTTCCAATGAATTTACCTGAAAAATAAGAAACACTAATTAACTTCGGTTGCTTTAAGTGGGTTTTTAGTAAATTCTCTTTAAACCAGTTGCCTTTAGTGCTGTTAACGACCGAAACATATACTTCAGAGGCGTTTGAAAACATGAACACAGCGCCGTTCGGATGCATCTGCCTCAAATTGAAGTTTCTTCACATTGTTGCTTATATTTTTGCAAAAGTACACAAAGCCAAGCGCTTCGTATGTATCGGATTGCGCTGCTTGCAAACGCAATCCGTATTTTTACATAGCGATAAACATGAAAATAAATAAACATCACAGTTTTCAGTTGTAATTAACTTTTATTTACTGTTATTTTGTTTTTTAACATCTTGTTTCTATACAACACAGAGAAACCAATACAACGCCCAACTCTGTGATGTGGAGGTAGCGTGTCTGCCTCACATTCAAGAGTTCAAATCTCGGTTAGGGTGAGTTACCTGGTTAAGATTTTCCGGAGTTTTCCCTTATCCTGAGAGGACGTATGTCGGGATCCTCTCTAGGGATCCCAGGCTAATTTGAGCGTAATTTCAACCGTTTTGTTCATTCACCGTCCGATATGATGTACCGGATTAAAGGACGCTAATTAAACATCAAAGCAAGCAAGAAGTATGACATCCTGAAGGGTAAATGGTCCATGACGACCGAAGGCAAGAAATTAAAAAATCTGATGTGTTACAATCACGCGACTTTCTCCACTCTTGTACAAACTATTTTTACAAACGCCTATTCTCCATACTTCATGTTAATTGATATAAAAATTTGCAGAAACTATAGTATTCCTAATTTTCTTATAGATGCAAAGATAATATGGTAGGCTTTAAGCGAGAGTCAAATATTTTAAGAGCTAGTTGCTATGTGGAGCATTCCATTCTCTTTGCATGTCCAGGACATAAAAAGAAAGGAATAACAATTCCCATATGAGAAAAAGTATAAGTATTGGACAATTCAAACAAATAACAAGGAATATCTCAGAAATGGTTCACTCGACAAAAAAAGATGTATATGACAAACTGTGTGTTTTAACGAGATATGCATTTCTTTGTGTAGTAAAATTTTGCCTATCTCTTACGGTTTGGCAGTTATGCAAAATTCATTCAGAATGAAGAGAACTTTGGGATATTCCCAGAAAATTCAAGACGTACATTTAATTTGCCATGAAAGATCTTAAATGTGTGATATTTGAATCAAAATCGTTAGAACCATTTTTGGGAAAATCAAAATTTTCGAAAAATGTTCTATGTGAAAGGTCCTGGGCTCGGGGATTTTCCTGAAAACCTTCATGTCGCCACTTTGAAAGATATTGAACCTAAATACCAAGTTTGGTATTTATAGGACTTTTCGTTTTTAAGGTATGCTGTTCATAGATACACACCGAGCTTTTTTAAAAGACTTTTTTGGATTCAGGGCGCCTCAAAATATTTATTTCCTGTGAAATCTTGGTACTGAAGTTTTGGGTGGGATGCAATACTTCCCCTACCTACTATATATAGTAGAGAAAGTAAAAATGTAATGTACACACTTTTGCCATAAACTAGCCTGACAGTATATGTAACCTGCATACACAAACACCACATGTAATAAACGTTCTATGTAAAATGTACACGGAGATAATGGCGTTTATTTCCTTTATAAAATATTCGTGCATTTAAAATATTGTTCGAAATTGAATATCATATTTACAGCACATACATGGTTTTAAAGTAATCAAACAAATGAAATTGAAATTTATAGTTTGTATTGGCAGATGTTATTTTTCTATCTCAAAAAAGCTCCATTGTGGATATGCATATATTCCTATTTAAAATATTGCGCATTTTTCTCCGTAGTTACCTTCCTCCTCAATGAACCCGTACTTTAAACTTCTCCTAGCTTATATACTCACTTAATTTTCGCGTGTGTATCTATTTTAAATTCAGTTAACTTATTTTCAAAATATAAATATTGAAATATACCTGAATCAATTCTTTGATTAGATATGCTATGAAAAAACTTGCAGATATTAATTGTACGTTGCAAGCTTGCGGTTTTGGAGTCAATATGGAAAGGGAAAAAGTCATGTGATCTCCCAGATAGTTATCTACTAGAGTCAGAAAACTGATCGGTTTGCATTTTGTACCTTAACTGCTCTTAAATCGTATATGAAATGGTCATCAAGCTCATGTGAGTCTAAAAGCGGTAAACCGAATAAACTTCAACCGTCTTCTGATTTCAGAATCAGTTTTGTCTAATTCCTTCTTCAAGCCGTATTTCTTAATGCGACATACACGTTCTACATCCAATAACATTGGCCTCACTTCATACAGCATTTATTGAAACGCCAACGGCACTTTAGAATTCCGTTGCTATGTTTTTCAGTCGCAATATTACATTGAGACATTTGTCAGCAATTGATCTTATTAGTTAAATGTAAGTATTCACTTATAAGACAATATGAAAATTATATGTAGTTCATTTTCTAGTCCATGGATGTTAAATAGTTGTGAAAATACTTACAAGGGAAGCGCTTCGGTTCGAAAAGGAATGTGTTATTCAAAAATCTAAACGCGAACTTACCTTAATGTGGTTGATTATACATATGATCATTTAAATTATCATATCCTCTGTGGTTAGCTAGAAAATTAGAGAAAGCGCGATTAAATTAATCCTTTCCATATTTTGCAAGCTCACATTTATGCTCGCGTTTATTTGTATGAAAGCTGTCAAGTATTGTGCTATAAAAGTAAACCTAAGCGAACATTATAATTATTATTCTGAACAGTTCTATTGCATTAGTAATCCTGTCAATGCGGAGATCATGTATAAAAAATCTGATGTGTTAGATTCACATGACTTTCCCTTCTCTTGACAAAATATTTTTACAAACGCTTATTCTCCATCTATTACATGTTAATCGAGATTTGTAGGTGTAAGTGGAATATGGTAGGCTTTAAGCGATAGTCAAATATTTTAAGAGCTGGTTGTTATGTGGAGCATTCCATTCTCTTTACATGTCCAGGAATTAAAAATACGAATATAACGAATTCCCATTTGAGGAAAAGTATAAGTATTCGAAAATTGAAACCAATAACATGAAATATCTCCGAAATGGTTCACTCGGCAAAAAAAATGTATATGACATAAATTTTGTGTTTTAACGAGATCTACATTGTTGAACAGTAAAATTTGTCTATCTCTTACGGTTTTCCAGTTATGCCAATGTTATTTATGAATTAAAGAGGACTTTTGGGGACATTCTCAGAAAATTCACGATATACATTTCATTTCCATAAAAACATCTTAAGCATATGATATTTTAATCAAAATCGTTAGAGCCATTTTGAAAAAATCAAAATTTTCAAAACATTTTCCATGTAAAGGGTAGTCTAGGGTGGAAGAATTTTCTTGAAAATCTTCGTGCCGCATATTTGAAACATACTGAAGCTAAATACCAAGTTACGTATTTATCCGACTTTTCGTTTTTAAGTTATACTGTACACAGGCTCACAGACTCGCATCCACCATACAGACGGACCTTTTTCAAAAAATTATTTTTTTGGATTCAGGGGGTCATAGAACACTATTCTCGGGAAATCTCGGTATCGAATTCACCTATTTACTATATGTAGTAGTAAAAGTAAAAAGTGTTGATCAGTGACTTATTGCAGCGGAACTGGTTTTCGTTAAAAGAAAGCTTTTATTTTTATTTCTTTTAATTCAATTTCTTTAAACTGTTTTGGAATCGAAATAATACTTGGTGAAAATACAACGCTAATTTAACGACTTTCAACTACGTAACTTTCAACTACACACTAGGTATGAAAACATGAAGGTACGTTTTCAAATAATAATAATAATAATAATAATAATAACTCCAAAACATTTAAAGTAAACTTTCTTTCAACTAAGCTTAGTTTGATCAAGACCAGTGCTACGTATTTTCTATTAATAATACCTCAGACTTATTCCATAATAATTTCGAAATTACACATTAACATTACCGTGTTTGAAACACGACATATATCGTACACTTTACACTACAGAAAACATGTTCAGGTCCATTTTGTAGAAAAGTAAAAATCAATGTAATTAGCTAGGCCAGTAGGTTAGAGCGTTTCCGTTAACGCCGTTAATTAGTAGGCACAGTAAGCTTTCATTTGATGTGCATGTTCACTTCGTAAAATGACATGTGTTAGTATAGAGGCAAAGCCTTCTAATCACTCATCTTGTGCTCCCTAATCATCCCCTTTTATTTCTGGACGAGAACTGGACGTTATTCGTATAAGTTAATGTTCTGTGTGTCGGAACTTATCTCAAAGTAATAAGAGATTGGCTCATTATGGAGACACCAAATTGTAAGGTTCTACCAACTTTAGATAAGGGAAAACATTATAATAAGAAACTCGATACACGATTCCGAGCACTCTTATCAGTGCATATGTGACACACATATAAGAGGTGTCATTTCTGATCTAAATATTCCTCGACAAATTAAAAATTGCAAAATGGCTCAGAACTGGCGTCTGTGACTCGTTCTCAGCAGGTCGTCAGATCAAATTCCATGCAGCGGTTAATCTGATTTTGTAGTTTTCCTCGGTTGCAGTGTAAATACCGGATTGAATATTCAATACCGTGACCCAAAGCTTTACCTACCAAAATAAAAAGGCAACTACGCAACTAAGACTATCTACAACTTACCTAAGCGATTTTATAGGCGACTACTTAAATAGGGCCATGTATCCAGCATTATAATTACCACGTGTTCACGATATCAAAAGTCTACGTTCCTCCAAACGCAATAGTAACAGCAATTAAAGCGAGTGACAGAGGTCATCTATCAACATGTGCTACAAGCACGTGGTACAGGAAGGCGAATACGCAGCCAAGACCGTTTGCCTGGCACACACCAACTCAAGTGAGCCGAAAACCCCGTAATATGATTAAAGAAGTTATAGTGAAGTTAAAGAATGAAATAAAAAAGGAAAAGGTAATATCTTAACTTCAGACTCTCAGTTGCTTAACGATTAGTAATTTCTAAAATCCTTTCATTATATTTTTTGCCAATAAGCAACAAACTTTCCGCGTGTTATTTTCGTAAAATTTATTCATCGGAAATACATTAATTTGTTTTTCCAAAGTGAATTATTCTAAAAACTGTTTTACGGAAAAGAAATGTTGAATTACATTTTTCCAAATTAAGATTTTCTGTAGATTGTTTCCAGAGAAAAAGTAAAACGGAGTTTGAATATTATTTTATACATGTAAAGTAATACATTTTTGCAGAAAAAAGTAGTACCCCAAACTTTTTAGGCACTGAAGAACTCGATTTTCCCCTATATTTGTTTCTTACTCTGAAAGATGGCTCGCGCTGTTCTGCACTGTCAACCTCTTCTTTATTTGTTGTGTCTCCACTCTTCTTCCCATTCTGACTTCTTGTATCATTACTTCTGTATCTTTTTTAAGGTGGACTAAGACTGCGTAAAAGCAGACATGACCTTATCCAGCTAGAATTTGGAATAGGTATTGTCAAGCTCGTTTACATTGTTGGTCCGGTGAAAATGTCGCATCGATCTCTTCTTTCTAAAAATAAATTAAGTTTTATTTATGGCTGCTCTTTAACTGCTATGGTCCTTAACGTCCCATTCCATATTGGGCACAAAAGACCGCAAATTTCGCTCACAGGCCTCTTTATCAGGCTTGAGGTTCTTATACGTGACATAAATCTACGACACGGATACCGGCTTTACTTCCCTTTTTTACGTCAAAACAAAAAATCCATCGCCCTCCGCCGGGTTTGAATTCGCGACCTCGGGAACTAGAGGTTAGCATGGTGCCACTAGAACACGGAGGACGACTGTTTTTTTTTTCGCCCTGTTATACAATTTACATCGAAGTGATCAAAAATAGGCATTAATGTGTCCTCAAATCTTCAAAGAACTCATTTACATCGTATTGTTACATATACTAAACCAACAACCTATGGATGAAATCTGTGCAAACCTCGGATTGGCAGGAGAAAAGGAGGCGGAGATGAAGGGAGGAAAGGAAAGAGAAAGCAAAGAATGCCGAATTCCGGCAACAGCAACAGGACGCATCAGCTCAAGAAGGCACGCCGAGACCTTCAGGGCCAGAATGTCACGATTACAACGTCTTCGGACCCACCTACCTCACCCTAGCATCTCCTATTCCTAACCCTATTGTCACCTTCCAACTCCTAGGCTGCAGTCAGGGAAGTTTGTCATGGCTATAGCCTAGGACTTTACCTTCACCCGCTCCCGCCAATAGGGCGACAGCTTTCGCATGCTAACGCGGGTGCTATGCGGGACTCGCAACCCTCACCTTGGATTCCACCTTTCTTCTTCATTTTCCTTTCGGTGGGGGAGTTTTTAGTGGGTATGACCGACTATTGGCGAGTCCCACACTCTCAGTCCCGAAATCCCATCGGGACTGGTGTAGTGCCTAACAGCATTTTCTCCTCCACTCGAAAAAGACAATGCATGAACTGCTTAACTTCTCTGTATCTTCGGTTATTGCAAGTTTCCTGCAGAGCTTCAGTTAACCCTTTAAGTGTAAACACTCGCAAATAAAGCATATAATTTCTGTGACAGAATTATATTAATTCTTAGTGTAACATTCAGGAATTATAAAATGGTGTGAACAAGTTTATTTTGTTTATCCGATAACAGTGCAAAACTAGAGGTATAGCTGCAACGATTTGCATCTTACCACCAAAATTGTTAAGCTTGTCCCTAGTCTCGTAATTGGAAAACTACGAGTAAATATCTGATGTGTTACACTCACATGACTTTCTGTACTCTTCACAAACTATTTTACAAACGCTTATTCTCCATCTACTTCATGTTAATCAAGAGAAACATTTGCAGACTCTATATTATTGCCAATTTTCTTGTAGATGTAAGGGGAATATATATTTACAAGGGCAATATAGAAATACAGTAGCCTTTAAGCACATACATATCTCTGAATAGCTGGTTGCTAGGTGCAGCACCATTCCCTTTGCCACAGATTAATACTCTTTGTATATCCAAGTCAAAAAGAAATGAATAGCGAATTCCCATTTGAGAAAATAAGTATTGAAAATTTTAAGGGAATAACAAGCAATATCTCGAAAATGGTTCACTCAACAAAAAATGTATATGACATAAATTGTGCATTGTAATGCGATCTACATTTTATTTGTCATAACAATATCTTAAACATATGATATTTTAATCAAAATCGTTAGCCATTTTTGAGAAAATTAAAATTTTCGAAAAATCGTCCATGTAAAGGGTAATCTGGGGTGGGAGGTTATTCTTGAAAACCTCCGTGTCGCATCTCTGGAAGATACTGAACCTAAATACCAAGTTTGGTGTTTATCCGAATGTTCGTTTCTGAGTTATGCTGTTCACACACAGACACACACACGGACATGTTTCCAAAAATTCTTTTTTTGGATTCAGGGGGTATCAAAACATGTATTTTCGGTGAAATCTCGGTATCGAATTTTGGGTGGAATACAATACTTCCCCTACTTACTATACGTAGTAGACAAAGTAAAAATTAGCTGTCTCACTAAACTTTTCTGTCAAGAAATCAATTGTGCTGTGCATTAATAATTACAAATTATTTTGCACCAAACTTATAATCCTATTCTCTTATTTCTCTCATCTCTTACATTACTATAATATAGTAAAAGTTGTTTCCCCTTGGCGTGTTTTCGTGCATCGATTGCTAATTTCTTCGAACTCGGCTAAGGAATTCAGTTTTGTTGGCTGTTCTCCCCTTCTTTCTCTCTTAAAGATTACTTTAAATTCTCCCATTCAGATGACAAGACCAAAGGACACTTGAGGGAACTGCATAGAGTTCCTATCTTAAAATCTGTTCAGAATACTTTTGTGCTATTCCTTTAAGATTGTTTTTCACGATCTCTGCTTCTGCTTACTCCCTGTTGATTACATAAGGATGTCGATATTCAATGTCCCTCTGGATAACTACAGAGTGATCCTTTTGCGAAGCACAAAATAAAAATCTGATGTCTTAAATTCACATTATTTTCTCTACTCTCTGTTGCTTATTAGTGGGAAGACAAGCTATTCTTACGAAAGCTTATTTTTTTATCTACCTCATTTTAATCGAGATAAACCATTGAAGAAATAGCTACATTACATATAGATACAAAGGGAACAGCGTTAATCAAATGTTTAAGAACTGGACGCTATATGCTGGCCTTAAAATTCCATACTGTCCCATGCAATCGAGAGAAACAACTGAATATAGACACGACTTGAAAAGAATGACCAAGTGTTGAAGAATGTTAATAATGAATAACGGATATCTCGGAAATGCCTAATGCCACAAAAAAGTATTTGAAATAAATTATGTTTAAAGATCTACATTTTTGTTTAGTACGTTTCGTCTATCGCTTAACATATACTGTTATACAATACTATATAAAATTCCTTCCGAATGAAGGGGACTTCACAGACTATTTCCAGAAAATTAAAGATATATATTTCATTTGTGATGATAATATCTTAAACATATGGTATTTTAATCAAACTCGTTAAGAGCCACCCTTGGGAAAAAACTAACGAAAAATATTCCATGTAAAGGGTAGTATAGGGTGGGGGATTTCCTTTAAAATCTTCGTATTGCATTCTTAGAAGATCCTTAACTTTTCACTTTTGAGTTATGCTGTTCACAGACACACGCGCGCGTACTTTTTTTCTAAAATTGCTCTTTTTTGGGTTCAGAGTGCCTCA
Source organism: Deroplatys truncata (assembly GCA_030765065.1). Lineage (NCBI taxonomy): Eukaryota > Metazoa > Arthropoda > Insecta > Mantodea > Mantidae > Deroplatys > Deroplatys truncata. The sequence goes on along the minus strand of CM060987.1, from coordinate 76,583,732 downwards.
AAGCATATATTTCTGGCGAAATCTCGACAATGAATTTTGGGTGAAATACAATACTCCCTCTAATTACTTAAATAAAGACAATTACCTGAGAATTTAGCTTTTTTTCTACAGCCTATAACTACAGTCAAGAAGTATAACCGTTTCACATCATCGAAGTTGCATAAATGACAAAATAAGGTGCTTAGTAACAGCTAAAAGAAACAAAATCTTATTTACAGACCAACAACGAGCTAAATGCGTGTTACGGTGCGCTGTATTTTGGCACAAATCAGCAACGGAAAGATAACATGGACACATACTCCAATGTGATACTGCACTATCTCAGTGGGTAAAAGACGTCCAAGAATTTGAATGACACATCCGGCAAACATTTACTGCCTCGAAGTGAACTAATTATGTGGTCTTCAAGTTTTTCGTAGGTAAAAAAGGGGCATAGGAGGATGAAGCGATAGGGAAATTTTTAAAACGCAGGTCGTTATATGACTGAAATTCTAAATCCTTTTCACATCAAGATAACAAATGGAATGGGGAATTTAGCACCTTAAAAATATATTGGAAAATACAAATATAGCAAGGGATGTCTCGGAAATGACCAGTGCTACAAAAAAGTCTAGTTGCATAAATACGTTATCTTTAACGAGATTTACATTTCTCCAGCAGTAAGTTCTTGTAATTTACCAATTGTTGAACATTATGCGAAATTTAATCCGAATGAAAAGGATCCATGGGCTCTTTACAGAAAATTCAAAATGTGTAGCTCCTTAGGCATATAAATACGTTAAACATATTTTAATTAAAAAAGTCAGTCATTTTTAGAAAATTTCAAATAACGACGAGTATACGATACAAAGGATATTTTGGGGCAGGTAAATTTTATTGAAAACCTTCGGGTTGGATCATTGAAAATGCTTAACTTAAATACCAAATTTGGTATTTATCGATTTTTCGTTTTTGGGTTATGCTGTTTGCGCGTGTACACACGATCACACACACATTTTCTAAAATTGTTTTTTGCCTCAGGGACCTCAAATTGTGTATTTTTGCTGAAACCTGGATACCGAATATTTGGGTAAAATATAGTATTCTCTCTACTTACTATAGGTGGGTGATAGAGAAAGTAATAACAGAGAACTGAGTGTGGGTAGATTGTTTCGGCAGAAAACAAAAAGAAGCTGAAGAACTGGATTTGAAAAAATCTGATGTGTTGTATTTACATGACTTTGTCTACTCTTATCAAACTATTCTCCATATACTTCATGTTAATCTAGATATCGAGATGTTAATCCTATTGCTAATTTTCATGTAGATCCAAGGGGAATAGGTAGGCTTTAAGCGATAGTCAGATATTTTAAGAGCTGGTTGCTATGTGGAACATTCCATTCTCTTTACATGTACAGGACATAAAAAAATTCTGATGTGTTGCACTCACATGACTTTCTCTACTCTTGTAAAAACTATTTTTACAAACTCTTATTCTCCATCTGCTTCATATTAATCGAGATAAACATTTGCAGAAACGATCTTTTGACATGCAAAGAGAATTACATTTTACACATAGCGAACAGTTCTAAAAATATTTGACTATCGCTTAAGGCCTACTATGTTCCCCTTGTTTTGTATTTGCAAGGACAATATAAGCACAGATATATCTCTCAATAGCGGGTTGCTATGTGTAGCACCATTCTCTTTGCCACAGATTAATACTCTTTGCATATCCAAGACAAAAAAACGAATAACGAATTCTCATTTGAGAAAATAAGTATTGAAAAAATTAAGGGAATAACAAGCAATATCTCGAAAATGGTTCACTCAACAACAAAAATGTATATGACATAAACTGTGTATTTTAACACGATCTACATTTCTTGTGTACGAAAATTTTGTCTATCTCTTATGGTTTACCAGTTATGCAGAAGTCGTTCACAATGAAGAATACTTTTGGAGACATTCCCAGAAAATTCGAGATATACATTTCATTTGTCATGAAAATATCTTAAACATATGATATTTTAATCAAAATCGTTAGAGCCACTTTTGAGAAAATTAAAATTTTCGAAAAATGTTCCATGTGAAGGGTAATCTGGGGTGGGGGATTTTCTTGAAAACCTTCGTGTCGCATCTCTGGAAGATACTGAACCAAAATACCAAGTTTGGTTTTAACCGACTGTTCGTTTCTGAGTTATGTCTGTTCACAGACACACACAGACAAACACAAACACACAGACACACACGGACATGTTTCCAAAAATGCTTTTGTTGGATTCAGGGAATCTCAAAACATGTATTTCCGGTGAAATCTCGGTATCGAATTTTTGGGTGGAATACAATACTTCTCCTACTTACTATACGTAGTAGAGAAAGTAAAAAGCGAATAACAAATTCGCATTTGAGAAGAAGTATAAATATTGGAAAATTGAAAAAATAACAAGGAATATCTCGGAAATAGTTCACACCACAAAAAAAGCTTGTATGATATAAATTGTGTGCTTTAACGAGATCTACATTTTTGTGTACAAAAAGTTTATCTATCTCTTAGAGTGTACCAGTTATACAAAAGCCATTCACGAAAAGAGGGATTTTAGGGATATTCCCAGAAATTTCAGGATATACATTTCCTTTGTCATGAAAATATATTAAACATATGATACTTTAATCAAAATCGTTAGAGCCATTTTTGAGAAAATCAAAATTTTCTAAAAATGCTCCACGTAAAGAGTAGTCTGGGGTGATGCTATTTTCCTGAAAGTCTTCGTGTCCCATCTCTGAAAACTACTGAGCCTAAATACAAAGTTTGCTATTTATCCAACTTTTCGTTTTTGAGTTATGCTGTTCACAGACACACAGACGCAGACAAACATCCAAACGGAACCTTTCTCTAAAAATGTTTTTTACTTTCTCTACTACGTATAGTAAGTAGGGGAAGTATTGTATTTCACCCAAAAATTCGATACCGAGATTTCACCGGAAATACATGTTTTGAGACTCCCTGAATCCAAAAAAAGCATTTTTGGAAACATGTCCGTGTGTGTGTGTCTGTGTGTGTGTGTCTGTGAACAGCATAACTCAGAGACGAACAGTCGGATAACACCAAACTTGGAATTCAGGTTCAGTATCTTCCAGAGATGCGACACGAAGGTTTTCAAGAAAATCCCCCCACCCCAGACTACCCTTTACATGGAACATTTTTCGAAAATTTTAATTTTCTCAAAAATGGCTCTAACGATTTTGATTAAAATAACATATGTTTAAGATATTTTCATGAGAAACGAAATGTATATCTCGAATTTTCTGGGAATGTCTCCAAAAGTATTCTTCATTGTGAACGACTTTTGCATAACTGGTAAACCATAAGAGATAGACACAATTTTACTACACATAAAATGTAAATGGCGTTAAAATATACAATTTATGTCAAATACATTTTTTTTGTTGTGTGAACCGTTTTCGAGATATTGCTTGTTATTCCCTTAAATTTTCCAATACTTATACTTTTTCTCAAATTCGTTATTCACTTTTTTATGTCCTGGACATGCAAAGAGAATGGGATGCGCTACATAGCAACCAGCGCTTAAAATATTTTACTATCGCTTAAAACCTACCATATTCCCCTTGCATCTACAGGAAAATTAGCAATAAGATTGACATCTCGATATCTCGATTAACATGAAGGATATGGAGAATAAGCGTTTGTAAAAATAGTTTGTACAAGAGTAGAGAAAGTCATGTGAGTGTTACACATCAGATTTTTTATTCAGGGCACCTCAAAACATGCATTTCCGGTGAAGTCCCAGTATCAAATTTTGTGTGGAATGCAATACTTCCCCTACTTGCGGTAGTAGAAGAGAAAAGTAAAAAGGAAAAAAAAGTCTGATCTGAAAATTCATCGCAAAAAAGTGAAATTGGATGATAGGATTCATAATAATGTCCAGTTATAATTATGTTTACCGAAAAACATTCGAAAAAGGGTGTCCTGAATAACAATGTGTGCTGTGACTACCTATGTGGTCGAGTGGTGACCGTTATGGCCAAAAATACCAGGTGCTATTCCTGGTCGTGGTGAGGAATTTTTCATTAATGAGAATCATTTCCTACCCATACAGAGTATGAAAGTATGAATTTGGGAACAAATATGAGTGTCTCACAAGATATAAATGGATAAAAACAAATAAAGAAGAACCCTATATTTCAGTTCATTAGTTGTTTAAGTCAAAACCCTCGATTTGACAGTTAAGAAGTTAAAGGGGGGAGTTTACAAATAAAAAAGAAATAAAGAAACAAACAAATAAACAAACAAAGAAAAAGAAGGCTATTCTAGGTTTTAACTTTCTGCGAACCGTTAATACCTATAAACATATGTAAAGGGAGTCAACAACTACATCTGAAAAAAATTAAGACCTTGGTTAGTTAATGCGCAGTTTCTTTGATAAATGCTTTCTCTGCTTGTTCTAAGCCATTAAGTTCTCTTCTTTTAAAGAAAACAGTGCTAGTTTTACTTATGGTATGTGCCATATGTGTGTTTGCTTTATGTTAACTTTTACCTTCATAATGTGGACAGGGCCAGTTTATACATTTTTATTAGTTTTTCTCATGCAATAAACATAACCCGAGCGAAGAGGCAAGATCTTTCTCTTTGACTCCACCAGTTTTATTTCATCCATTTTTCAATATAGTCCAGAAAGACTATCAAACAACGTATGTATGTGCTGAATAATTTATATTGCAGTGAAGAGGGAAAAGGCCTATAACATAGTGGTTGGACAGCGTTGCAGATATTACAGGAATTGTAAGAAGAGGTGAAGGAGACAGTAGATGAAACAGGCATGATTTTAGTAAAGAAAAATGCAATATACCTACCAATCAGAAGTGTAGACGAAGTTATACGTTTATATATATCGGAGGTTGATAGTACAACCATTACAGAATTTTTTGCTGCAAGTTACACGAAATCTTCTTAATTTTGTAACTCTCCTCTTTGAATGTTTGTGTCTAAACATATTCTCTGCTAAATGAAGTCTCTCACTGTAGGTTATACCACCTGTCGTGTTACTAATGTAGAACTTATCAATGTTTTCTGTTTAATAAGCAGGAAAAGTTGTGTAAACAGAGCTTAGAAAATTTTGTTAGATCTTTGCACTATATTTTTACGCTTGTTTTATTTACTTATTCATGCATTATATTTATTTTCTTTCGTTTATATTCTTTGGATAATGTAATAAGTTTGTGTGTTTTTAAATCTTCTTATTTACGATTTTATACACAATTATATTAGCATTTCTTATGATACCGTTATTTTAAAATAGTGAGTTAATCTTTTACGTTCTCTACTACTGATGCAGTAATTTGTATCACAAATTACTTAAATGTAAATAATGATTGTAATATGAATATGCATTTTTATGTGACATTGATTTCAGATGTTTATTGATTGTAAATATTGTTGGGAAGTAAATTTATATTGCCTTACTGAAACTGTCAATAATAGCGCGCAATAATGCAGAGAGGGGGGTGAGCTGTTTATCATTATTGGAAACGAGGAAGTTACGTAATGTTGGCGCGTTTTTCGGTAGAAACCTCTGGAATATTTTCTCCCTAAAGCATATGTATTCATAATTTTCATTGGATATTAAAATAGACGCTAATGTTGGCGCGTTTTATTAGCCAATAGTAGTTCAGTTATAATCTTTAGGCGTATCTGGATGCAGGAGTATAAATAGGGTAGGTTAGAGGTAGCTTCATGCTCAGTTCATCAAAATTCTTTGTGCACTACACGTCGTCTTCAGTTCATCAGTTCGTCAAAATATTTGTATGAGATACGTCGGCTATAGATTCACAAGTTCGAAAATCTAAAGTATTATAAAGTTAATTATACACAAAGTTGAAGTACGTGAATTAAGAGTGATTAGTAATGAAGTTATTATAACAGTTTCAGTTTTGGCGAATGTTAAGATCAATGTATAAATGTGAAAGTTAACGTGTTCGACAATAAATGTGTAAAACCAATTTCTTCATCAGTGTAGTTTTTGGATAAAAGATTCCTTTCCGTTTACACAACCCTGATCAAGAGATATGTTCGACCAAATAGCTAGCCGGAGGACAGTAAACAAAACTTAAAATTCTTTCAAACACTAATACTACCACAAATTGCTAACACTAGATGGAGCTACAAACCGAACAAATGAATGACGTCACAAGATGGCTTCAGCACGTGATGTAAACAAACAACGTGGGTTATACACAAACATTACAAGTAATACCACCGCAAATTGGCGCCCAGAACGTGGGTCACAGTAACCAGGAAAGGAACACGATGACCAGGAAAGGATCAGAATAACCAGGAAGGGGCAGAATTAACCAGGAAGAAGTGAGATGACCAGGAAGGGGCGAATGGAGCAGTGAAATGATCTACAAGACGTAGATTCCAGAAACAACAGGGACGACAGACTACGCAGATGATTGGACATCGTAATTCCGAGATTACAAGCCAACAGGGAAATTCAAACTACAGGACAACAAAACGACGTAGATTCATCATAACACAACGCAGAAGCGACATACAAACCTAGGAGAGAGGGGCAGGAAGCTGGACATCAAAGTAACAGCAACAGACAGCATCACAAAGGTCAGAGTATAGTAATTTTTTTTGAAAACAAAATTATAACATTCAAATGTACTTGAGGAGTGGTAAGATAAAGAAGACAATGGCTACTAATAATATTGAAGAAACAATTATGGAGGGAGATAATGTAACAGTTAGCTGTAATTCAATACAGGATTCAGAAAATAGCTTAAACAATGTAGTATTTGATGGAGAAAATGTTAGTTCAGAAAGTGAGAATAGAATAGCAGGAAATGTTAATTTTGATGCTAGTATGATGATGGAAATGCTGAAAGATATTGTTAAGAGTATGAGGGAAGATAGTAGTAAGAATAATGAGAAATTAGAAAAATTAACTCAGAGTAATGAGAAATTAAGGGAAGATATGCAAAAGAATAATGAGAAATTAGAAAAGAAAATAGATCAAAACAGGGAAGATATGCAAAAGAATAATGAGAAATTAGAAAAATTAACTCAGAGTAATGAGAAATTAAGGGAAGATATGCAAAAGAATAATAGGGAATTATGAGAAGATATTGATAGGAGTTTAGAACAAAACAGGGAAGAAATTGAAAAGAAATTCATGGAGCTAGATAGTAGTATGATGAGAATGAGAAATGAAAATCAGGAAATGATAGCAAATGAAATAGGTGAAGTTTCAAAGAAAATGTCAGAAATGAGCAGGGAAATATCAAACCAAAAAAGTGAGGTTAATAATAAAATAGAACATGTTGATGTAAAATGTACAGAATTAGGTAGCCGAATGAGTAGCATTTCAAATGAGTTAAGAGATGATGGAGGCTACAAATGCAGATTTAATTCAGGTGCAAGTTAATTTCAGAGGGGAAATATCTGAAATTCAGAAGGAGTCAGAAACACAGAGAAATAAATTGTCTGAAGATTTGAATCAAAAGCTAACTTCTGAAATTAACAAACACCAAGCTGAGAATAATAAAAAATTGGAACAGACAATAGAAAATCTGCAAGGTACAGTAAATAGGTTAGAATTGAATTCAAGGGCAAATATATGTGATGTGAATGTATCAGATGTACAAAATAATGATAGAGGTAGTTCCTCAGGTATGACAAATAATGTGAGTGATGCGGCAGCTTCATCTATAGCTAATGCTGAAACTCAGAGTGCACAAGTAACACTAGAGAATTTAAATATGGGAGTAGGGAATTTGCAAAATTACAATCATATCTTAAGTGATTTTCCACTTCCAAAATTTAATGAAAACTCCAGTCCAGTACAGTTCATTGCAGAATTATCAGAGTATTTTCAAATTAAAAAGATACCTGAAGCATTGAAAATGATAGTTGTCAAAAGATGTTTGGACCAGGAAACTTTAGATTGTTTTCAAATGTTATCATGGGATGAAATTTCATATGAATACTTTAAGAGGTTATCCATGAACAAAAATTTGAAGGTTAGGATACGACTACGAGTAATGTTTAGCCACACACAATTTGATCCAGGAGGGTAAATAGCAATGAGATGTAAAGTAAATGCTGGATAGTTAAAGATGACTTGCAGAGAAATGTATTGGAACGTAAGAGGGTTAATTATTTATATGTCATTTGAAAAGAGAAATAAATTAAAAAAAAATTAAATTTTTAGTAACTGTAACAACATTTGAAAATTAAGAATGCAAAGATTGAAACTTAATATGATATTAAATTAAAAGTACGTAAATACAATTCCAAGAGTATTGTTAAAATAAAGTACAAAATAACAAAAATGGGTAAAAATAATTAAAAACAAATACTTATGTAGCAAACAGAAAATGTGAAACAGTGACTAGATTTAAGAGATGAAAATATATTTGTATAAAGGGTGAATATTTTTGTTAAATATGTTTAATAATAAAAAAAAATTTTGAATTGATAAATTTTTGTTAACAATATAAGAAAGCAAACCATTTTTTGTAACAGTAAATAAATAATTCAGGGTACAGTATTTGCTATAAAAATTTTTTGTAATGTCAGATTAAAGTCTAAACACATTAAACAAGAGCCAGTAAGTAGTAGCGAGATTAAAAAAAAAAAAAAAAAAAAAAAAAAAAAACCATGTCGTGTGTTAAATACGTGTGAAGTGAAGTGAAAGTGATAGCGTGTGTTCCAAGATTTAGGAGACTAAAAACCCAATTATAAAATTTCCAAACAAGTTGTGAATATTTATAATTATGTTTCTAGTGGGGCATATGATGCAGTAATTTGTATCACAAATTACTTAAATGTAAATAATGATTGTAATATGAATATGCATTTTTATGTGACATTGATTTCAGATGTTTATTGATTGTAAATATTGTTGGGAAGTAAATTTATATTGCCTTACTGAAACTGTCATTAATAGCGCGCAATAATGCAGAGAGGGGGGTGAGCTGTTTATCATTATTGGAAACGAGGAAGTTACGTAATGTTGGCGCGTTTTTCGGTAGAAACTTCTGGAATATTTTCTCCCTAAAGCATATGTATTCATAATTTTCATTGGATATTAAAATAGACGCTAATGTTGGCGCGTTTTATTAGCCAATAGTAGTTCAGTTATAATCTTTAGGCGTATCTGGATGCAGGAGTATAAATAGGGTAGGTTAGAGGTAGCTTCATGCTCAGTTCTTCAAAATTCTTTGTGCACTACACGTCGTCTTCAGTTCATCAGTTCGTCAAAATATTTGTATGAGATACGTCGGCTATAGATTCACAAGTTACGAAAATCTAAAGTATTATAAAGTTAATTATACACAAAGTTGAAGTACGTGAATTAAGAGTGATTAGTAATGAAGTTATTATAATAGTTTCAGTTTTGGCGAGTGTTAAGATCAATGTATAAATGTGATAGTTAACGTGTTCGACAATAAATGTGTAAAACCAATTTCTTCATCAGTGTAATTTTTGGATAAAAGATTCCTTTCCGTTTACACAACCCTGATCAAGAGATATGTTCGACCAAATAGCTAGCCGGAGGACAGTAAACAAAACTTAAAATTCTTTCAAACACTAATACTACCACAAATTGCTAACACTAGATGGAGCTACAAACCGAACAAATGAATGACGTCACTAGATGGCAACACGCAAATGTAAACAAACATTTGTAAGTAATACCGTTACAAATTGGCTACCACAACGTGGGGCTAGAATAATGTTAAATAATATAACATTTAATACACTCGCAAATTGGCTCCCAAACGTGGGGCTAACACACAACATAAACATTTGTAAGTAATACACTCGCACTACGCATTTACAGTAGGCAGAGAAAATAGATATATTGTATTCCACCCAAAAACTTGATGTCGAGATTCACCGGAAATACATATTTTGAGGCCCACTGAGCACAAAAACAGCATTTTATAAAAAAAAACTGTATGTGTGTCTGTGTGTGACTCGAAACTTGAAATGTAAGTTCAGAACATTCCAAGGATGCGACAGAACATTTTTATGAAAATCCTTCCACCTCAAACTACCTTACATGTAAAATGTTTGCTTACTTTTTAAATAGTTCTAATGGTTTTGATTAAAATACAGGATGTTTAACTTACTTTCATAACCAATAAGATGTATATGCTGAATTTTCTTGGAACAGGCTCTGAAGTCCTGCTTATTCTGAACCACTTTTGTATAATATGTAAACTCTAAGAGATAGACAAAATCTTTCTATAAAAAAACGCAGATCTCGGGTAAGCACACAATTTATATTTTATACACTTTTTTGTGGCCTGAGCCATGGACGATTCCTTTTACAGTCATCTTCTTCACGCCTTGCCGATGTCCGATACAACCAGCTGCGCATTAGCTTTTTTTTTATAAAGTTCCCTTGTTTACCCAGTCATTACTGTATTTTTACGTTATTCATTACCGCTTATTAACGCATTTACACCTATGCCCATGGCGGGACTCGAACCCGCGACCCTCAGCTTGGCGGAAGGACGAAGCTATACACTCCAGCGACCACGGCTACGGCTACGAGGGCCGGCAAGCTTCGTTACCGGCCAGCTTAAAAATTTCACCTGCAATCTACAGATATCGTAGCAAGAGGACAAATTGGTGGCGCTGTGGCCTTAGCAATGACGTCGGTCCCCTCAGGTTAACCCAGGTATCAAGCTAGAAAGGAAGTTAGCTCGGCTTGTATAGGGAAGGGACAACACCCACATCATTTCGGCTTTTCAAAATTACCAATCTAATCGTTCTTTCTATAAATAAACTATTTCAATTCTTCAGCACGTGTGGTGTAGTTTATTAATAGCTCATTTATAGGAATGGAGCGAGTTCCAATAATTGTAAAGGATAAGGCATAATTGCACAATATACATAAAACTACGTGTGTACATTGTGCAACAGAAACAAAGACTTGATAATCTTACATTGATTGTAGTAAATCAAGGAGACGATTTGCAAAGATCAACTTAGGTTGTTAAAGAAAATACATATTCTACATAGCTGCAAGTACGTAACTTCTACTTGTATAATTGCGATATGTCTTTAAACCTTTCATGTTTTATTCCTTTCCATTATTGAGACAAAGTTACAATGGTTCACCACCTGTGGAGGTATGTTCACTGTAGTGAAATACTTAACATTAAATGGGCCCAGCACTTAATTTAATTGTAATGTTGAGTTAGTTGCAGTTACTAATATATTACTGCAGATTGAATTACACAACCATTACGAAATGCCACCAGCAAAAATACCATATACAAAGGTAGCACAGCGCATTGAAAATGGTACCATAACACATTACAGGAGTTAAAACCATTTCCGAGGTATTATTTGTTATTGGTTGGAATTTTCAGATACTTTATGCTTTTCTAAACTACATTGTTATTTTTATGTTTTTCTTTCTTTTTCGTGTTCACCCACAGATAAGAGAATTTCTAAGCCAACACATTGCGATAGGTTTTGCAAAGGTTTCACTTAAAGGTTTATATGTATTAACAAAAAGTAGATAGATTAATAATTTTTTGCAAGAATAGTTAGTAGAAGTGTTAGTATAGAAAGTCATCTGAATGCAACATCAGATTTTTACTTTCCCCACCACGTACCTATAGTAAACAGAGGAAATATATTTCACTCAAAAATTTGATACCCAGTTTCACCAGAAAAACACGTTTTGAGACACTCTGAATTCAAAAGAAGCATTTTTAGAAAAAATATTTTTGTGTGTATGCGTGCGTGTGTGTGTGACTGATAAGATGGATGAACGGACGGACGGATGGATGATGGATGGTTACATAATGGGATTCTTCCTGCACATTAGCCTAAAAGGCTTATTATGCAACCCCATCGGAAGTGTCTGAATCAAGAATGAAATATTTAATTTATCCAACCTTTCGTTTTTGAGTGATGCTATTCACACAGAGAGAAAGAGAGAGAGTGGAAGAGGGAAGCAGACACAGACACACTCCATGACACACGTACACATCGACGTCTTCCTAAAAAAATATTTTTGGGGGGAAGGGGGTTCAGTGGAACTTAAAATGTATGTTTAAGTTGAAATGTGGGTATCGTCGTTTTGTGTGGAAAACAGTTTTACACAGGAGGCAGGGAAAGTAAAAATGTAGTTCAATTTAATGAATCGAAATGTGTATTTTCGGTGAAATCCGATATGGAACTTTTGAGTGGAATAACTTCTAAAAATCTGATGTGTTACATTCACATGTCTTTTCTACCCTGCATCATTTATTAATGGGGATAAACCTATTCTTATGAAAGCTTGTTTTTCCTATTCTACTTTACTTTACTTGGAATAAACGTTTGCAGAAATAGCTATGTTACACATGTCGTTAGAAATACAAATTGAATAGGGATAGTCAAATGTTTAAGAACTCGAGCTATATGCTGGCCTCAAAATTCCATACTCTTTTCATGCAATTCTAAAAACAACTGAATCTCGACAGGACTTAAAAGAATGACAAAGTATTAAACAATTCGAACCATTGATAACGGATATCTTGGAAACGACGTATACCACAAAATAAATTTGAAATAAAATCTGTGTTTTGAAGAGATCTCTATTTTTTGTGTAGTGCGTTTTCGTCTATCGCTTAACGTTTACAAGTTGTACTAGATTGCATGAAATTCCTTCCAAATGAAGAGGACTTCAAAGACTATTCCCAGAAAATTAAAGATATACATTTTATTTGCCATGAAAGTATCTTTAATATACGGTATTTTAATGAAAATCGTTAGAGGCATTTTTAAAAAAAATAAAAAATTTCGAAATGTGTTCCTCGTAAAGGATAGTTGTAGGTGTAGAGATTTTCTTAGAAATAGTCGCGTTGCATCTTTGGAGGATACTGAACTTAAATACCAAGTAGAAATCTTGAAAAAAATCTGGTGAAATCTTGAATTGAACTTTTAGGTGGAATGGAAACTTCTTTACCTACTATGCATGTGGTAGAGATAGTAAAAACCCCTTAACTCTAGGTAGTCTGGCTATTCAGCTGATGTACGTTTCACTTTTAAGCACACTATCCTGAGAGTGACCATCGCTACACTTCTATGAGAGGACTAGCAAGTCTACGGTTAAAGGAAGGATTATTCAGTCTCTGCAGACCACTGGTTTACGTATTCCATTATCTGGTGAAAAGTTTCTGCCTTGAAAGTTTTGCCTCAGCAGCGCGAGCTGCCAGAATTGATGAATAAGCAGGATATGCCAGCAGTTGGCAATCTACGTTATCACTTGCATATATTGTAACTCTAGGCTTAGAGTTTACTCTACTATGTTAGTGAAAGCGAGAACGAGGCAGAGAAAACTAGAGGGAAAGTGGTTCACCCTCAACTTTCCGCAACTTTTGTTCTTGATTACATCTCTTGATTCAGAAATTAATAATGGTAAATGCCACTTCTCCGCAAAGAATCTGCTAGAAATAACACGTATATTCCAAGTAAGCAGACAAGGGATCTTATATCCTATAGCTGGAATCTTAGGAGACAAAAATGACTATAGTTTATGTAAAACAGGAGACCCATTTCAATTTCCGATACAGGCTTTGGATTTTCGTCTTAGGAGGCCTGAAAAAGGAGGCACTACTTCCGTGAAGTTCGTTGGGAAATAGGTGTGGGGCTTCGTCACCTGAAAGAAGCGACTTAGGGTAACGAAAGCCGCACAAAAGCAGCTTACCATAAGCTGAGCTGAACTAAAGTGTACCAATCAATATTGTCTTAGATAAGAACATGGATACTTAAATATTCTCACTTTGTTTCGCTTACTTAATGGTGAAGTTGTAGAACCGTCAGAGAATGTTATTTCTAGCATAATCCCTCTGTATAAACATCTACCATTGACTTCTTGAAAAGTTGAGCGATGGATCTCCATGCATAAAAGTATATTTTCAGATGGAAGAACAAAACGTTTAGAAAATGATATTATGATTAATTGTGCATCCCGTTCCAATGCAACTTAAAACCTTGAAAGCCGAACGCTTGTCTTTCAGTACTTTATAGCAGAAGTCAGCTGATTACGATTAATATAATAATCTCAATTTGGCTTTCTAGCAAATAAATAAAATGTTTGGTTTTACATATAATTGCTTCATTACATACTTATTTACATATTTGGTCAATTTTGGTTATATACTAATGCACATATCTCCGAAATTTATATCACATAAAATCTGACCCTAGTTATAACTCAAGATTCAGGTGTATTTGGTGTACTGGGTGGCTCGGATGCATACCGAGCACTAGGTTGGGTGACCTACTCCCCGATCGCTACAGATGCTTCTATTGGATATACTGGAAATTAAAAATAAGATGTTTCAAATAAGATCCGTACTGCTCATGCACAGCAGCACTGCGACTGGACAAGAATTTGTGGCAAGAGCCTCTCTTACGGCGTTTACAAGCACAGGGTCTCCTACTCGTAAGGTCTAAGGTCCCCATTTTGAGATGTTGTGGAATATAACGGTTCTCAAGCTACTAATATTAACAGGTGATTTCATTTGTTAAAATGTTGTCACCAGCCCAAATGGGATACGTATGTTCCTTCCTTGTAAGACAATCTCAAAGAAAATAAGTTTGCTTTTGAACTCAATGTTATCTAGTCTAAAAGCGTGAATTCTGGCTTACTTTTGGCCTATGTTCGTCACAAGGAAAACTCCGTATAAATCTCACAGCCTGTTTCCGTAAAGGAGGACGTTCGAATTCTAAAATGCTAGCTAGTGAGGAGTATTACCTTTCCAGAAACCCTGAAAGGAGATACTTGTGTACTTCTTGACATCTCCTTCTGCAGCATGTAGAATATAATGGGTCCCTTAATGGTATTGTAGCGGCAACCCGCCAAAAATCCACTAAGCTCACCACAGATTGTACATAGTAATCAGCTTTTTGACATACGCCACAAAGGCGCTAGAATATAAGCAACCTGCACACAATGTAAGTAACAGTTAGTTAAGGTACGCGCCACAACAGCGCTAAGGGTTAAGTAGTTCAAGCTCAATAAACCAGATGGCGCCTCGAGTAGTTGGCGCAGGGAACTACGCCTTAATGACCACGAATGTTAAATAAATAGGCCCAAGGACGCAGCGTGTGTGCGTTTTTTTCACTTCGAGCTCTCGTCGAGTAAAGATGGGTAGGAAGAAGGCAGCCGCAGCCTCCAAGCTTCCTCCTCGTGAGAAAGCCGCCACCAGCGCCGCCACCGACGAAGAACAGCTTCCAGCCTCTCCACCGCCGCCGCCAGTCGAAGCGCCCAGCGCAATCTCTCCAGCCAGCACAGCCAGTCACACACCGCTGAACAGCGTGCCTGCGCGCTACTCCGCTGTTCAGCGCTTTTGGCCGTCTGCGGCCAAGGCGACTAAGATTCGGAATGACAGAAGTCCGACTAACCTTCATGGACGAGGACGACTACTCGGCGGCCCTGGGCGCAGGACTGCCCTTATTAGGGCAAACCCTGTTGCTTGAGGCAGCCGCAGTGTGCGACCAACTCCATGCCGCCGCTGCTGCCTTTACCGGCACACCGACGCTTCCTGTGACGCCGCTACTCTCTGCCACTATGGTAACGGGTCTCTCATCGCTGAATGCAGGGCACACGATTTGACTCATCGCCACCGCTTCAGCGCCTCCTGTGGGGGCAAGGGGCACTTCACCGGCCAGGCCGTCTGCCCACTCTACCCACCTAAAGCATCGCCGACACCAACTCCAGGACACCACAGAACATTTCTCCACCACCGCAGATCAACACCTCTCAATTAGAGCAACAGTTGGCGAACACCAACGCTCTAGTTGAGCAGAACGCGGCCGCAACAGCAGCATCCTCGAAGCGATTCAGGAGCTTCACGCTGAGTTGCTGGGCCTAGGCAGCCGACTTACCGCACTACAAGACCACTTCGACGCACAATTAGACAGCCGTTTCACCGAATTCCAACACCACTTCGACGCGAAGCTCGGTTGCGTAAATGACAACATAATATATTCTTCCAGCCGGATCATCAAGGACGTCACTACTGACCACCGCGACGGCATCGCCGAACATGCAACAAGAGTGATTAGGACTCTCCAGCCCTACATCATGCCTCCAGGAAACCACGGACCACCGCAACACCACAGACGCCAACGCTGTCAAAATCCCCCTGGACATACACCGAATGCCCGGAAGTAACAGCCCCGGGCTCGGAGCCATCATCACCTGTTAAGACACCACTGTTCGTAGGTCCCTACCAGGGCTTCGGCCGAAGCCCTGGCAGTTATCCAAAAAATTCACCGCGGAGAAATCCGCCAACATAACAGTTACCCACAATTTGCCGGGTTGCTTCGGCGGAACCGGTCACCATTATCGCCAACATGCCCCAATAAATAGAATCACCACAGAACAAAACCCTTTCTATTCCTCTTCCCTTTTCCTTCCAAACATCCTTTATATCTTGTTTTCCTTTAAACCTTTATTCCTGTTTCCACCCTCCAAAAAAGTGTGGGCAGTCAGAACTGATCACTGTACGGTCAGTGTTACCAACTACTATTGTGGGCATATGAAAGGGAATACAGTCTATTCATTCCTATCCGGATTAACCATCTTCAGACTCCACACGTTCCGTAGGAACCTCGCTTTGGTGGCTTGACGATCCCGGGCGGTGTTCTAGCTCGGTGGGTTTGCCCATCCGCGTGCCAAGTGTTGCCTTGACAGCCCTAGCACGCCACTTACCCTCGATCGTACGGAGATGACGAACCCGGCTCGATTACTTTGAGCCACTTCACTTGAGGAAATGCTCGGTCCGAGCAGGTGGTGCCTTCTCTGCCCTTACCCTCCGGTATACACAACACACAACCATGGACACATCACGACAGTATCTTAGGTATGTTATGTAGCAGCGAAGGATACTCTCCGAGTGAAATATTTCTATCGTCAGATCATGTCAACAAACGTGTAATGAGTCTCTCCACGCTTCCACTATTGTTCACTTGCTTATAAACATCTGAAGTTCTAGCAGAACAGGAGCTGAAAATGCAAAAAAGGTCGAGGGAAGAATAAACTACTTCCAGTTTCTTACGACATAGAGTTGAGAAATGTATTTTGCTGGTTATAACATATATTAAAACCATGTCATCACCACGTGTTTATGCAAATAAATAACAAATAAAACGAAAGAAAGAGAAAGTTTTAAGATTTGCAGTGCCGATGTCTATGCGTTACCATTATTTTCTGGAACAGCTACTTTACCCTGGCTAAATAACAGCCGTGCCCTGTAATCTGGTTGCAGGCTAGTCGCGTTTCCATCAATTGGGGCAAACTCCTTAAACAAGGCCGACTATCAGCGTCTTTCAGCAATTTTTGTTTCTTTCTCTTTTGCCTCTTCTGGGTTTGAGAGCTGAGACTCTCGTTGGAAATGTCATCTTCAAAACGATACAACTGGAACAAGACTCAAACAAGTCCATTGTTAATAGGCGCACGTAGGCTATAGTGCTTGACGTCCATGCTCTAGTAGATATATAAGAGCAAAAATAGCAGAGGGGTGGCCGAGGACTTCTTCCGCCGCAATAACAGAAGATTTGGCGGAGGGGATTGTTGGAAAAGCTGCAATAAATGTTTCTGTATACAGTGTAAACGCAATTTCTAGGCATTTTACAGTAATTTGGACGTAATCTAAACTTCACTTTCCGAAAAAACAAAGTGCATAATACAGTACTGAACAATGTTCATTTTATGGAGCATAGCGGTCCTCCACTAACAGCCCGTTCCCAACTTCCAACATTTAAAGCCACAGAGCAACCGAATGTTTTTCTTGTGTCTTACCTTCCTACGTAAACATACGTTCATAATCCACGAGGAAGAAGGAATGAGGCTATGAGGATCATTACTATTTTCTATTTAATTGATAAGAACTGTACTGCGTTCCTTTCAACAGGGATCAATGTTGGGAAAGCGTGTAACATTCGCGATCACACTGCTATCCATAATTAAAACAAGTATGATACGTTATATTCAAATTACTTTCTCTACCCAGTATCGTTTATTTATGTATAATGTCTTCAAATTATTCTTATAAAAGCTAATTCTACTTCAAGTTGTTTGCACAAGCATTTGAATAAATTGTTTCTTTACAACTTCGTTGTAGGGACAACGGGAATAGTCAAACGCTTAAAAACTGGCCGAATATACGGGGCTTAAAGTTCCATACTCTTTCCATTACCTCGCGGGAAACAATGAATAGCGACAGCAATTTAAAAAAATGACAAGATATTGACAAACTCAAACCAATAACAACGGATATCTCGAGAATGGCTGATACGGCTAAAAAGTTAGTGCAATAAATTGTGTGTTTTAAAAACATCCATATTTACTTTCTCTACTACGTATAGTTATTAGGGGAAGTATTGTATTCCACCCAAAAATTCGATACCGATATTTCACCGGAAATTCAGGTCCCCTGAATCCAAAAAAGGCAGTTTGGAAACATGTCCGTGTGTGTGTCTGTCTGTGTGTCTGTGAGCAGCATAAGTCAGAAACGAACAGTCGGATAAACACCAAACTTGGTATTTAGGTTCAGCATCTTCCAGAGATACGACACAAAGGTTTTCAAGAAAATCCCCTATCCCACATTACCCTTTACATGGAACATTTTTCGAAAATTTTAGTTTTCTCAAAAATGGCTGTAACGATTTTTATTAAAATATTATATATTTAAGATATTTTATGACAAATGAAATGTATATCTCGAATTTTCTGGGAATGTCTCCAAAAGTATTCTTCATTGTGAACAACTTGCATAACTGGTCACCCATAAGAGATAGACAAAATTTCACCACACAAAAAATGTAGATAGCGTTAAAATACACAATTTATGTCATATACTTTTTTTGTTGAGTAAACCATTTTCTAGATATTGCTTGTTATTCCCTTAAATTTTCCAGTACTTATACTTTTATTCAAATGGGAATTCGTTGTTCATTTTTTTTTGTCTTGGATGTGCAAAGAGTATTAATCTGTGGAAAAGAGAATGGTGCTGCACATAGCAACCAGCTATTAAGAGATATATCTTTGCTTAAAAACTACTCTATTTCTATATTGCCCTTACAAATACAAAACATGCAGAACATAGTAGGCCTTAAGCGATAGTCAAATATTTTTTATACTGAGAAATAAACGAACTGCTATGATTTTGTGAATCTTCTATCGGCTTTTGCTTCAAAGGAATGCTGATTTGAGCCAATTTCGTAAGATCGTTTCATTTTATTAATTCATATATTATTGTTTTTATAGTAGCATTTTAAATGTTCCTATTTTGGTTTATATTTTTTGTTTCCACGGTTTAAGGGCTGTTTCATTTTATTCATTCATATATTATTTGTTATAGTACCATTTCAGGTGTTTCTGTTTTGGTTTCTGTTCTTTGTTTACTGGTTTACGTTTTAAGACTTTTCATAATGCCTAGTAAGAAACGAACCAGATTTAATTTTAATGTTAAGGAGTTGTTTTCCGCGAAAGCAACCAAAGTGATTACTGGTACCTTGAGCCAAAATAACGACATATTTGGTGAGGTTAAAAACACAGTGTACAAGCAACTCGGTGATGGCGTTATTGTTTTTCAACTGTAATAAATATTGATGCTTAGAGTTCTGAAGTACTTTATAAAATTCTTCATTTAGGCAATGATTTGCACATAAAATCAATTTCAAATTATGATGGTGTTATACCATATCCGCCTTACTTGTGCGCTGATGAGGTTTGGCTGCTGTAATTGATGATGTAAAAGTAATGTTCAATGCAGTGAAAAATAATTTTTCACTACAAGGGATCATACCGAGGGATTTAGGCAGTGTGTTAAAAACATTTTTATGTCCTGGACATGCAAACAGAATGCAATGCTCCACATAGTAACCAGCTCTTAAAAGATTTGACTATCCCTTAAAGCCTACCATATTCCCCTTACACTTACAACAAAATTAGCAATAAGATAGAGTCTGCAAATGTTTATCTCGATTAACATGAAGTAGATGGAGAATAAGAGTTTGTACAAATAGTTTGTACAAGAGTAGAGAATGTCATGTGAGTGTAACATATCAGAATTTTTTGTAGTAATTATTTTCTCTCTCTTATCTTTTGCCAGTTATAAAAAAATATACAAAATACTTTCCGAATGAATGTTCCTTTGAAATTGTTCCTAGAAAATTTAACATATACATTTTATTTGTTATGCAAATATGTGGTATTTTAATCAAAATCCTTTGAGTCACTTTTAGAAAATCAGACGTTCATAAAAGTGTTCCATGTTAAGCATAGTTTGAGGTGGGGCATTTTCTTGAAAATTGTTGTGTCGCAACTTCGGAATACTGAACATAAATACCGACTTTGGTATTCATTGCACTTTTCGTTTTTGAGTTATTTTGTTCATAGACGCGTGCGCGTGCCGCGGACTTTTTCTAAAAGTCTTATGTGAAAAACTAAAATGATTTTCTCTTCCCACAATCGTTTGCGTATATGTAAGTTCTATAATCTTCTAAAAACTGTTTTTATGTGCTTCATAGTAATCAAAATAAACATTTGTAGAAATACCTACACATTGTACTTAAAAGAGATATAAAGAAAACTGAATAGATAGTCGGATGTTTAAAAGCGGCTCGCTATATGCTGGCTTTGAAATTTCATACTCTTTTTTAAAAAAAACTGCACACAGAAAAAGTGACAAAGTATTGGCAAAATTCAAACCAATATTGACGAAATCGCGAAAATGGCCGTTCCCAGAGAGTCATTTGAAATAAAATATGTTTCTAAAAAGGTCTACATTTTGTGTAGTAAATTTTTCCCGCTCTCTTACTGCTTACCCGTTACAGATGATTATGTAAAATTTCTTCCGAATCAGGATTTCACAAGCTATATCCAGGCAATTCAAGATATACATTTTATTTGCCATATAAATATATTAAATAATGATATACTAATCAAAATAGTCAGGGACATTTTTGAGAAAATAAAAGATATCGAAGCTTCTCCATATAGCGGTAGTCTGGTGTGGGAAGATATTCTTGTAAGTCTTCGTGTTGCAAGTTCAGTATTTCGTTTTTGAGTTATGTTGTTCACAGATAGACAGAAATACACACGCACACCACATATACAAAAGGATATTTTTCCACAGATTTTTTATTATTGTTATTGTTGTTCAGGAGGCCTCAAAGCGTGTATTTTCAGTGAAATCTCGATATCAAAATTTTGCATGGAATTCAAATGCTACCTTTACTCTAAGTAAAGTAGTAGAGAAAGTAAAAATAATTTAAAAATACGCCAACGAACTTTTGCTGTTTAGAGCAGTTCAAAAGAGATCATACTGAACACCTAGGAGCAAACGCTTGTATCTCAGAAGCCATACACGCTTGCTTACTGTATATTTGTTTCATGTTTTGGTATATACTATCAGCTATTAGGATATTAGATATTTTTACTTATTTTAACATCCTAAATACAATAAGGGTAATTAAATTATAGCGTCAGTGTCACGTATTAACAATCATAGGACGTAATTATTATTTGGCCTAAGGTTAGCTAACGCAGATGTGATATCGATTAGGGTTATGGCGACATATGTTATATTACGCAAGTGCACAACTGACGTCAGCTGCAGGCCTCACAGAGAGTATGCAAAACCAAGGTGTCATCTCTGATTGAACCGCTGAAATGCTTGACGACAATTTTCCACAACCGCGTATAAATGAAGCTTCACTAGTTTTTAACAATATTTAACTATCTATGAAAGTAACTTAGGATTAATGATTCCGTTTTCACACTACAAACCTTGGTATAAATTCCGGTTGGGTCAAATTGCACTGCAGGTTCTATTCTGTTCTCACGGCGGTTTTGACGCGTTCTTTTTCTTCCCATTGCATGCAATCATTCATTCATCGCAGAATTGAATCGATTATCTACTTAAAAGGAGTTATGCTTACAAAAATAATCAGATAATTAAACCAAAATTAAGTTATGATCTGATTGAAAGGCATTTAAAGCAGCTGTCACTTTCTTAACATGTCCGTTTTATTCAACATTCTGCAAGATCCTGAATTGTGTATAATAATGGTGAAAACCGGAACAATGTATGATTTACCATTCAGGATTTGCACGGTATTTTCCACACCGCAGTTCACTGTGGTGACGTCATACGGCTGGCTTGAAGTAGTAGCTATATCTTAGCGAAGCAGTTATCAGTCATAGCGTTAAGTTTTAACAAGAATGTGTAGATGCTGTGGTGCCTTAAATCTCCATGCTTTAAAATTGCACTTCTTTGAACTCGTCTCATTATTTATACACGTTATTCCCTTTTAGCCGTTTTCTCACAAAGGTAATCCAAACCGAGAGAAGTACCAGCCTTCCATTTCCTGCTTTTAGGTTTAATTTTCTGGAGTGACGCATGTCGCTACGGTCAGTAACTTCTGATACAACATACTCGTGGTGAAACTTATGTCATTTAATTAACTCAGTACAGATGTTAAAAGGTTGTGTCTCCACTCAAAAGGTTTCTTTTTATACCTACTTCTTTTTATACACCCAGTCTCCAACGGATCTAGAATATTTCATGCAACTGCCCACTATTTTTTGTTCTCTTAGGGAAAGCTATGATCTAGAGCAACTACATTGAGTTGACTAAATAGCTAGAAATAAAAAATTTGTTCATTTTGGCACATACTTCAAATGCTCATTGTGATAGGTTTCAAAGTTTCCTGTATGATGAAAAAGATTTATATGCCTGTCGCTTTAGAACTTTACATTATTTATGATAGTGCACAAGTCATTGTCTTCTGTGGCTTAATACATAGCCAGTTTGTGCTGAGATTGCTTACTGAATAAAGTTATCGACTAGTTGTAGCAGATGATTTCTTTTAAGAAAATTTGAATTTCTTTTTTGAAGGTTTTCTTTTCTAAAAATTTAGAAGGCATCACATTATCTTTCAGTCTAGAGCTTTTGAATTTCTCGTTCTTTATTATTATTTTTATAATATCCGACTTATTAAAATCACTTTCTTTGAAATGAGCTCCACATACTGTAGTATTACTTTCTCTACTACGTATAGTAAGTAGCGGAAGTATTGTATTCCACTCAAAAATTCGATACCGAGATTTCACCGGAAATATATGTTTTGAGACCCCCTGAATCCCAAAAAAAGCATTTTTGGAAACATGTCCGTGTGTGTCTGTGTGTATCTGTGAACAGCATAACTCATAAACGAAAAGTTGGATAAACACCAAACTTGGTATTTAGGTTCAGTATCTTCCAGAGATGCGACAAGAAGGTTTACAGGAAAATCCCCCCACCCCAGATTACCCTTTACATGGAAAAGTTTTCGAAATTTTTAATTTTCTCAAAAATAGCTGTAACGATTTTGATAAAAATATCATATGTTTAAGATGTTCTGATGACAAATAAAATGTATATCTTGAATTTTCTGGGAATGTCTCCAAAAGTGCTCTTCATAGTGAAAGATTTTTGCATAACTGGTAAACCATAAGAGATAGACAAAATCTTACGACACAAAGATGTAGATCGCATTAAAATACACAATTTATGTCATATACATTTTTTTGTTGAATGAACCATTTTCGAGATATTGTTTGTTTTTTCCTTAAAATTTTCAATACTTATTTTCTCAAATGGGAATTTGTTATTCATTTTTTGTCTTGTATATGCAAAGAGTTATAATCTGTGGCAAAGGGAATGGTTTTGCACCTTGCAACCAGCTATTAAGAGATGTGATGTGCTTAAAGGCTACTGTTTTTTTATATTGCCCTTGTAAATATATTTTCCCCTTACATATACAAGAAAATTAGCAATAAGATAGAGTCTGCAAATGTTTCTCTCGATTAACATGAACAAGATGGAGAATAAGCGTTTGTAAAAATAATCTGTACAAGAGTAGAGAAAGTCATGTAAGTGTAACACATCAGATTTTTTCTTATTGGCACAAAGCTTTGCGTTTATAGCAGCAACCTATTTGTTGCATACATGTCTCTATCAGGGAATGAGTAACAAGCAACATTTCTGTTTACGTCGGAATTATTTCCACAACCATAAGCACTGCACCTTACACCTCACACAACACTAGGAACGGAAACCTGCCCTACAATCAGAAAAATAACAACCGAATTAAATGCAACGCAAGGTTAACTAACCCCTCATACTCAAAGCATGAGGATATTGTGCTGATTATTTATATGATGGCAGCTTACATTTCGACACTTGTACATATTTTCAACGCATCAATTTGTTGCTGTCCCTCCTCTGTTGTTTGCAATTGGCGACGCTCTCATCGCTTGTACCTACAGCAGCAGCTGGCTCCGCAGTTATTACCTGAAGTTTGACTACTACACCGGTGGGATGAATTACTGCCTCTCTTGGAGAGTTTGGATCTTTTTCGCCTTTGGTAGCCTTTGCTAGTCTTTCTGGTAGCTGTTATTCTACGTGTCAGCTTCATTTATTTAATCATTCTATCTTTTAGGTTCATTAGTCGTCCAAAAGTAGCACTTATTATTGCATAATCATATGCAGAGACTCTTATGTATAAAAATTTGATGTGTTGCACTCATGACTTCCTCTACTCTTGTAGCAACTATTTTTACAAACGCTTATTCTCCATATGCTTCATGCTAATCGAGATATCGAAGTGTTAATCGTATTGCTAATTTTCTTGCAGGTACAAGAAGAATATGGTAGGCTTTAAATCGTTCAAGAACTGGTTGCTATGTGGAGAATTCCATTCTATTTGCATGTCCAGGTTATAGAAAAAATCTGATGTGTTCCACTCACATGACTTTCTCTACTCTTGTACAAACTATTTTTACAAACGCTTATTCTCCATCTACTTCATGTTAATCGAGATAAACATTTGCAGAGTCTATCTTATTGCTAATTTTCTTGTAGAAGTAAGGGGAATATATATTTACAAGGGCAATTTGGAAATACAGTAGCCTTTAAGTACATACATATCTCTTAATAGCTGGTTGCTAGGTACAGCACTATTCACTTTGCCACAGATTATAACTCTGTGTATATGCAAATACAAGACAAAAAAATCTGATGTGTTACACTCACATGACTTTCTCTACTCTTGTACAATCTAATTTTACAAACGCCTATTCTCCATATGCTTCATGTTGATCGAGATATCGAGATGTCAATCTTATTGGTAATTTTCTTGTAGATGCAAGGGGAATATGGTAGCTTTTAAGCGAAAGTCAAATATTTTAACGCTGGTTGCTATGTAGCGCATTTCATTCTCTTTGCATGTCCAGGACAAAAAAAATGAATAACGAATTTGAGAAAGAGTATAAGTATTGAAAAATTTAAGGAAATAACAAGCAATATCTCGAAAACGGTTCACTCAACAAAATTAAATGTATATGACATAAGTTGTGTATTTTAACGCGATCTACATTTTTTGTGAAGTAAAATTCTGTCTATCTCTTACAGTTTACCAGTTATGCAAAAGTCGTTCACAATAAAGAATACTTTTGGAGACATTCCCAGAAAATTCGAGATATACATTTCATTTCTCATGACATTATCTTAAACATATGATAGTTTCATCAAAATCGTTAGAGCCATTTTCGAGAAAATTAAATTTTCGAAAAATGTTCCATGTAAAGGGTAGTCTGGGGTGGGGGGATTTTCTTGAAAACCTTCGTGTCGCATCTCTGGAAGATACTGAACCTAAATACCAAGTTTGGTGTTTATCCGACTGTTCGTTTTTGAGTTATGCTGTTCACAGACACACACACACACAGACACACACACGGACATGTTTCCAAAAATGCTTTTTTTGGATTCAGTGGGTCTCAAAACATGTATTTCCAGTGAAATCTCGGTATCGAATTTTTGGGTGGAATGCAATACTTCCCCTACTTACTATACGTAGTAGAGAAAGTAAAAAATGAATAACGAATTCCCATTTTAGAAAATAAGTATTGAAAAATTTAAGGGAATAACAAGTAATATCTCGAAAATGGTTCACAAAAAAAATGTATACGACATAAATTGTGTATTTTAATGCGATCTACATTTTTTGTGTAGTAAAATGTTGTCTATCTCTTATGGTTTACCAGTTATGCAAAAGTCGTTCACAATAAAGAATACTTTTGGAGACATTCCCAGAAAATTCAAGATATACATTTTATTTGTGATCAAAATATCTTAAACATATGGTATTTTAATCAAAATCGTTAGAGCCATTTTTGAGAAAATTAAAGTTTTCTAAAAATCTTCCATGTAAAGGATACTCTGGGGTGGAGGGATTTTCTTGAAAACCCTCGTGTCGCATCTCTGGAAGATACTGAACCTAAATACCAGGTTTGGTGTTTATCCGACTGTTCGTTTCTGAGTTACGCTGTTCACAGACAGACACGCGCGCGCGCGCGCGCGGGCATGTTTCCGAAAATGGTTTTTTGGATTCAGGGGGTCTCAAAACGTGTATTTCCAGTGAAATCTCGGTATCGAATTTTTGGGCGGAATACAATACTTCCCCTACTTACTATACGTAGTAGAGAAAGTAAAAAACACAATTACGAATTCCTATTTCAGAAACGTATAATTTTTTGGATAATTCAAACAAATAACAAGAATATCTCTGAAATGGTTCGCTCGACAAAAAAATGTATAGGACATAAGTTGTGTGTTTTAACGAGACCTACATTTTTTGTGTACAAAAATTTTATATATCTCTTACAGTTTACCAGTTATGCAAAAGCCATTCACAATGAAGAAAACTTTTGGGGACATTTCCAGAAAATTCAAGATATACATTTCATTTGTCATGAAAATATCTTAATTATATGATATTTTAATCAAAATGGTTGAGCCATTTTTGAGAAAATAAAACTTTTCGAAAAATGTTCCATGTAAAGGGTAATCTGGGTTGAGGGATTTTCTTGAAAATCTTCGTGTTGCATCTTTGAAAGATACTGAACTTACTAAATACCAAGTTTGGTACTTATCCAACTTTTCGTTTTTGAGTTATGCTGTTCATAGACACGCACACACGGACCTTTTCTAAAAGTACTTTTTTTTATTCAGGGGTCTCAAAACATGTATTTCCGATGAAATCTCGGTATCGAATTTTTGGGTGGAATGCAATACTTCTCCCTTCTTACTTATACGTTGTAGAGAAAGTAAAAATGCGTCGTGTTTTGGAGCCATCTATATAATGGAACAGTTTGCTGATAATATCTTTGATCATTTTGTAGTTATTTGGCTTTTATGAGCTGGGGTTTTGGTTTTAAAGTGTTTGGCGTTTTGCATAACTTTGTTGTTCAATTTCCTGATAAGGGGAGTTTGTTACTAAACTTGTATTGCTTTTACATGTTCTCAACAAACAAGAGGGTTCCACATTATAGTTTTAAATGTGTACTCTTTCATTAAGTTTTCTGTAAGGTTTTCAATTCCAAATATATCTAATTTAACGGGTAAATTCTGGGGCAGTCGTTTGACAGAAAATTTACCTGTCGTTACCATTTACCCTTTTGACCCTTGTCAAGTCTCCTACCTAATACAATAGTAGGACTGGTTTTAATGTAGGTCAAACTAGCTACCTGACAAGTAATCTTCAGGTGTCTGATTTACGACAAATGGGACGTATTATTATCATTATGGTTATCATTATTATTATTATTATTATTATTATTATTATTATTATTCGTAATATTAATAGTAGTAGCGTTATTCATATTATGAAATATTATACGGAATATTACATTATTATTATTATATTATAAACGTTGTATACTATAGGAAGTGTACAATTAATAATGCTCAAACATTATATAAGTTAGATGCATCATAAGTATTACTACACAAAATATATCTACTTGTCTGCTGACGCTGTGACAGTGTTATCAATACCAGAACGCTTTTAAGTAGAATAACTGAAACAGAAGCAATTAGGCCTATCTAATGTAATGATAAAACAGCAGAGATATTTTAACATCCAGGATGTTGTCATTTGAGTAGTTTATTCGAACAAGTCGACCGTGATTCGGGAACACCTGTATAAAGCTTATTATAGATTCTAATCACCATCATTAATAATTCTGAAAATAAAATATGTATCTTACAACAGCTTTCAACTTGTTAACCTATTCCGTTGTTTGTATTGTAGGACGAGAACAAATATTTAAAATTCTCTACCTCCTATTCCTTCAATTGTTACACTATTTTCCATGTTAGTGCAGAATATTCCCCTTTCATCTTCTCTGTGTAATCCTAGGTATAACCTATAACATCGGAGACTTCGTTGTGGTAGGGTATTTTTAGACGCCCAGCAAATGAGCGAATAAGGTCATCAAGTGATCAGCTTTGGACGTTGGCGGGCTTTTGGACGCAGCGAATTAATTCGCTGCTCCCGATCACAAAGAGATAATTGTACGCCTGCTACCAAAGGGAACCCTGAGCCGCCCTCCATAAGGCGGCTTAGCTTTCGTGTTTTCTGGCGCAGGGTGCCGTATGTTCGAGTCCTGCCTCGAGCGTAGTGTTTCTGTTAATTGTGTGTGTGTGTGTGTGTGTGTGTGTGTGTGGAAACACAGTAGAAGTGGGGGAGAAGCAAAAAACTGCGCAGCGACAATACTTATACAAAGGAACAAATTCCACACTTTACTCTTTTTCTTCTTTTTAGTTCTAAAAGGATTATGCATAAAGTTTTCTAATGTATTAGAGGCGTTTATGTTCACTGTAGATGCATGCAGATTTTTCATGGAACGAAACAACTGAGAAGACTTTGTCCAAAAACGAATTGCAGAAAATAATAATTAAAGAAAATGTATTTGGTTGGGAGAAGCTTCTTTGAACTTCATTTGTTAGCCTTTGGCATAATTTTCACCGGACTGCCTCTGTGGATTGGTGCTTAGCTTCGAATTCCAGAGGACCGGTTCGATTCCAGGCTGAAGGATCGAATTTTTTCCTAAGCCAAGAATTATATCCGATTCTTCCTAGAGTCCGGAAGTATGAGTGAAGGGTAAATGTATGT
The DNA here is from genome assembly GCA_030765065.1 of Deroplatys truncata. NCBI lineage: Eukaryota > Metazoa > Arthropoda > Insecta > Mantodea > Mantidae > Deroplatys > Deroplatys truncata. The sequence goes on along the minus strand of CM060987.1, from coordinate 76,554,700 downwards.
GTGAAAGTTTATAAAGAAAACTCAACGTAACAAACATAAAGGTTAACAGAACAGTAACTTAAACATTACTGAATAGTGAACAACATTGCTGGTCCAAAGCTAATTAATAGTTACAAAAAGAGTATAAAAATCAAAGAATACCTGGAAAATTAGCAAATGCCATCTTACAAAAAGAAGTAACTGATTGTATATTTGTCATAACTATGGAATAATTACCTGCGTAATAATTAAATTTCGGAGTAAAAAGGATATGACAACAAAATGTGCAGTTTTAGTATGCCAGTTTAATACAATTTCTGCTACTGTAAGCAAAAGTGTAACAGAAAGCAAGAAATATATTTTATTGTATATGTTAACATTTTTTAAAACAACGGTGGGTTAAATGGGCGTTTGTAATTATTACTTTTCCAATACTTATACTTTTTCTCAATTGGGAATTCGTTATTCATTTTTTGTCTGGATATGCAAAGAGTATTAATCTAGGGCAAAGAGAATGGTGCTGCACACAGCAAACAGCTATTAAGAGATATGTCTAAGCTTAAAGGCTACTGTATTTCTATATTGCCCTTGAAAATACAAAACAAGGGGAACATAGTACGCCTTAAGCGATAGTCAAGTATTTTTAGAATGCTCCCTATGTGTAAAATGTAATTCTCTTTGCATGTCAAGAAAATAAAAAAATAACAACGAATTCTCAGTTGAGAAAAAGTGTATGTGTTGGTAAATTCAAAGAAATAACAAGGAATATATCGAAAATGGTTCACTTTACAAAAAAAATGTTTATGACATGATTGTGTGTTTTAACGAGATCTACATTTTGTATGTAGTAAAATGTTGTCTATCCCTTGCGGTTTACCAGTTATGCAAAAGTCGTTCAGAATGAAGAGGACTTTTGGGGACATCCCCAGAAAATTCAAGATATACATTTTATTTGCCATAAAAATGTCTTAAACATATGATACTTTAATCAAAATCGTTAGAGCCGTTTTTGAGAAAATAAAATTTTTCGAAAAATGTTCCAGGTAAGGGGTGGTTTGGAGAGGGGGATTTTCTTGAAAACTTTTGTCGCATCCCTGGAACATATTGAACCTAAATACCAAGTTTGGTGGTTAGCCGACTTTTCGTTTTTCGAGTTATGCTGTTCAGACACACACACACACACACACACACACAGACACACAAGACATACACACGGACATGTTTCCAAAAATGCTTTATTTTTTTTATGTTTTGGACATGCAAAGAGAATGGAATGCTCCACATAGCAACCAGCTCTTAAAAGATTTGACTATCGCTTATAACCTACCATGTTCCCCTTGCATCTACAAGAAAATTACCAATAAGATTGACATCTCGATTACCATGAAGCATATGGAGAATAAGCGTTTGTAAAAATATGTTTACCTTCTTTTTTCTCTCTATACTCTTTGCTCATTTAACGCACCTTTAACTTGGAGGTCATATCCGAAGGATCTGTGGGTTCCCTGATTCGCGTGATGAGCATGTTTGGACATATAGTCTTAGTTGTATATTTGCCTTCCTAAGTCATTTATTTTCTTACTATTGATTTATTCGGAGGTTGGAAATGCACACGTGCTGGACAGATATCCATTTTATTGCTATTTCTTTTAAACTGTACGTGGAATTTTTTATCGTGGTACTGAATAGCCAGTCGAGTGATTTACCTAGTGATTGAGGTGAGGTCGTTAAGGAACGGATTCGTGAACAACGGTACAAATCTCGCCGGGACGGTCCTCCCTGACAAAGGTTTTATCCTCAAAACTGGAAAATGTGCCCTATACTTAACTAGAACTTACATCAATAGACGAGGAACCACAGAGTAGTGTGAAATCAGAAACAGTGGCACGCCTTAATGTAGGATTTTGTTAGATGAACTCATTTAAAATATTGATTCAAGACACTCTCAAGGGCGGTCTCTAACTGTTTTCTGTAATGTATTTAATACAACTGTAATTATTGAATCCTGCATGTACATACGTACAGAGCAAATTCTAAAATTGTAAGTCAATGAGGAAAAGAGAATTTCTGCGGAAGAGGGTTGGAATATGATAAAACGCCAAATATACTGCAGGTAGGTGTTGCCACTAACACCTATTAATAGCAATATACATGTTTTTTGGGGAGTAACAGGAACTAAGAAGCCTTTATAAAAACCGAGACAGTATTCCTGAAGTGATTGCTTTGATTCTGAAAGACAAGAGACCACACTACAAGAATGTTCTGGCAAAATATGATTATCTTGTGGGCACTTGCGCGAAGTATGCTTGAAATCGATCAAGGGGATTACGCATTAGAAAATCCAAGGCAAGCTTCCTGAAAATTTCTAATGATGGAGTTCGCCTGAGAGATCGCATAAGATAATTCATAGAAATTTAAACATTGGTATTGGTGCCTTCGTGCTTAGTAAGTTTTTTAAATCAGTTATTATTTATAACTTCTTTTTAAAAATTAATGTTCTTATGTAGTCACATACTCTCATTCCTTGTTCTCTGACGCCAATAAGTGGAAAACACATGTGAAATATTACCTATAAGTGCAACAATAGATCAACCGTCTACTGGAGGGTTAATTCACTATTAACATATTTGTGTTAAACATTTCAAAAATATCGTATTAAAATTTCATAGCAGAGAGCATTTTCAATACTACAGGATGATAAATGCTGATTTCAGAAGAAATTATTTCAAAATTCCACCATAAAACAAATTACTTACGAACTTCCGTTTAAACAGTGGAATTACGTCGTATATTTTCGTGTAATTCAAATAACGAAAACGCTCTATGGCAATAAAATTTTAAACAGTTACCATATTGTTTTTCTAGTTTCACAGTTACGTCGCCTTAAAGCAATTTATTCTAAATACCAACGGTAAGTTGTGAATAGTGAGTTAGTTATTCCAAATATAAATATATAACCGGTCTGCCAATTTATCAGAATCATAAATGCCTGTAAACGATTCAATTGCCCTCCCTCGTGCTAAATGAAATTACCTCCGCTTAATGCTGCTTTTCCTCTGCCAAAGTTTGTTGGATTGTGCACATTGATTTACCTATTCTTTCCCCAATCTCTTTTTAAACCTTTAACTATATTCCGTATTCTTATGGACCTCTGGTCTTAGCATACTCTGCATCATTCTACCGACAGGAATGGTCGAGGTCGTTAAAGTCTCTCTGTCTAGGATTTTTCCAGATTTTCCTTAGTATTCATAACTGGCAAATACAGGGAGGTACCCTTCCCAAAGCTCCTTCGCAAATTACGATTTAATTCCTTCAGTGTATCGTCAGCGTCCACAACCAATGGTTCCCATATGTAGTAAGAACGTTAAACACTTCAAAAACAGAGCTCTGCATCATGCTTCACAAATACTTAGGTAAATTCTGAAAGCAACTTCTCTGACTGCCCTCTTTTTGTACTTAATTAAGCTTAGATATTTTGCTAAATTCACGGTACACAAGATTGCGCATCCGCACGCCCTACATACACACATGCATAAATTCTGTTCTCCTTTCCAAACCAAAAAATATCGGCGAGGAAGATGCTAATCCCACAGTCTGCAGAGTTACCTGAGCAGTGAACACGCCCCTTAATGTGGATTCACTCCGATTTGGACAGAAGATTGCAAGGATCAAACGTTATTTATACGTCTTGTTTGTCAGGATGGACAGTTTTCTTGGATGACGGTCTCTCTTGCTGTACAGCCAAGTGATTGGACGCGATCCTAAATGTGAGCTAAAACTTTCCAAAAATTAATGCAGTCGTATTCACAAGCGAATCAGGTGTGCGCACCCTTTCGCAGCCAAAATCATTAATTAATGGAGGTGTATCTAAATTAGTATTTGCTTTATTTGTACTAGTATAGTTTAGGGTGAATTAAGCATCATACTACATAAACAAAATATGAAATAACTTAAATATATCTGCTTCATTTACGAAAAATTTGGCTGAATAACTTTTTTGCCTGATGATTAGCGCCCTTGCCCTAAAAGTCGCAGTGGAACCGAAGTATAAACTTAGCCAGTTTTCCTGATTTTTGTTTCAGTTGATGGTACTGGAATTGCCTAATTTTAACCGGCTTTGAAATTTCATTTCATAAAAAGGATACATTACGTGTTCGTGTATGTAACGTTTCGCAACTTTCCCATCCCCATCCTTGATTCCGCTTTCTTATTACAGTATAAGGTTAGATGCATATCACTTCGAATAATTTTGCTTGGAGATAATTTTTCATTCCAAATACAAATGTTGGAATATGCACAGAAAGACAACTTGCCACATGTTGGTGCCTTCTTTGTCGACTGCATAGAACATGCTGTAACGTGAGCCATTTGTGAATGTGAATATAAGATGTATGTGCTCACGAGCCGTAATGAGCTCAAGGAAAATAAAGAAATTAATAAAGGTGGAGATAAAACTAATAAAAGCAACGTCTGTATCAGAAAGAGTGAAATAAAGCAAAGTGCAAAGTTCAAAGTCTTGTTGGAGTGCGAGCTTTGTGAAGAACGATAACGGCCATCTCTCTGCCTCGAAGGCCACATTTAGAAGCAGAGGTAGACACGGCATCAATGAATATTAGATTCAGAGTATCGGCAAACGAGAGTCCATGGGATAATGCAGGTTGTGCAACTGGTAAGGGTAATTTGATCTCTACCGGGTGTCTACAAAACATGTCTCCTCCCAACAGCTTCATAACCTGCCGTACTTTCGACCAGGCTGACATTACAATAAGAACGTATCCTATAACTCGTTCCAGTTATCTTCGTGAGTAAAATGTCAACAACCTACTTGGTCCCAAAGCACATAGTATGAAATCGTAGTAATAATCTGCGTATAGTAAAGAGCAAAATGGTGTGACATCCATGTTACAAAAAATTGATAGTGGCACTGAGCACAAGTAGTTGGTTGTGGCCCCGACATTGCTGGTAGCTCTTCACAAAAGAGCAAACTTTCTGGTTTTCTTTTTAAGTTTAGCGTGCTTTAACCGACTAGGTTATATAGGACAGTGAATGGACGAAGTGATTGAAATGATGCTCAAATGGGCTCGGAATCCCTAGGGCTTACAGTTATTCGACTAGATTTGAACTCGGGACCTCTCGAATGTGAGACGAACACGCTATCCCTACACCACAGAGGCGTGATCAAATATTTTGGCTTTTTCAAAATCTTTCAATTGATTATAATTACTATTTTTTCAATTATTTTGATGTGGAGTTTACAGAATTGTTACATGTATTTAGTAGAGCAAACTTTTTTATATAACATCTCATTTTGTGATTATAATCGGTTTTCGTAAAACATGGAGCTGCACTATCGTTTTGCAGTTACTATAGGTCTGCTGAAATTCCCAAGTATTTTAAAATGGTAGAAAAATTATGCATTATGAACTAGATTGAGATTAATTTCCTGCAGGACCGACTTAGGTTGTTCACATTTTGGAAACCCGGACCGTGTTGGATTGTTTACATTCTGGAAGACGGGACCGAGTTAGTATTCGAAAACAGAAAAGGGATCGACTTAGGTTGTTTATATTTTGGAAGACGGGACCGAGTTAGGATTGGAAAGTAGAAAATGGGACCGACTTAGGTTGTTTATATTTTGGAAGACGGTACCAAATTAGGGTTCGAAAGTAAAAAATGGGATCAAGCTAAGTTTACATTTTGGAAGATGGGACCGAGTTAGGATTGGAAAGTAGAAAATGGGACCGACTTAGGTTGTTTATATTTTGGAAGACGGGACCGAGTTAGGATTGGAAAGTAGAAAATGGAACCGACTTAGGTTGTTTATATTTTGGAAGACGGGTCCAAATTAGGGTTCGAAAGTAAAAAATGGGATCAAGCTAAGTTTACATTTTGGAAGATGGGACCGAGTTAGGATTGGAAAGTAGAAAATGGGACCAAGTAAGGTTGTTTAAAGTTTGGAAGACGGGATTGAGTTAGGATTCGAAAGTAGAAAATGGGATCGAGTTAGGTTGTTTGAACTTTGGAAGACGGGACCGAGTTAGGATTGGAAAGTAGAAAATGGGACCAAGTTAGGTTGTTTAAATTTTAGAAGACGGGATTGAGTTAGGATTCGAAAGTAGAAAATGGGATCGAGTTAGGTTGTTTATATTTTGGAAGACGGGACCAAGTTAGGGTACAAAAGTAGAAAATGGGATCGAGCTAAGTTTACATTTTGGAAGACGGGACCGAGTTAGGATTCGAAAATAGAAAATGGGACCGACTTAGGTTGTTTATATTTTGGAAGACGGGACCAAGTTAGGGTACGAAAGTAGAAAATGGGATCGAGCTAAGTTTACATTTTGGAAGACGGGACCGAGTTAGGATTCGAAAATAGAAAATGGGACCGATTTAGTTTGTTTACATTTTAGAAGACGGGACCGAGTTAGGATTGGAAAGTAGAAAATGGTACCAAGTTAGGTTGTTTAAATTTTGGAAGACGGGACCGAGTTAGGATTGGAAAGTAGAAAATGGGACCAAGTTACGTTGTTTAAATTTTGGAAGACGGCATTGAGTTAGGATTCGAAAATAGAAAATGGGATTGACTTAAGTTGTTTACATTTTGGAAGATGGGACCGAGTTAGGATTGGAAAATAGAAAATGGGACCGACTTAGATTGTTTATATTTTGGAAGACGGGACCGAGTTAGGATTGGAAAGTAGAAAATGGGATCAAGCTAAGTTTACATTTTGGAAGACGGGGCCGAGTTAGGATTGGAAAGTAGAAAATGGTACCAAGTTAGGTTGTTTAAATTTTGGAAGACCTGACCGAGTTAGGATTCGAAAGTAAAAAATGGGACGAGATGGCTTTCACGTACAATAATAGTTGCTGCTCACAGCCCCTCAGTCTTACCGTTCTCTCCCTGTTCTTTGAAAAACGGCCAATAACCTGAAACATATGTAACTTTTTGTACTTTCAATTTCGGTTTTCTATTTTTTGTTTGTAAAGTATAACTTTGAACGAATTATCTTTGTATCCTTTTCTTTTGGGTGCGGTTTTTAATCGTTTCTTTATAGTACAGCAACTGTACTTGTTTCAAGAGTGTTTAACATTCATTTCTGAAGAACTTGCAGTGACTGAGAGAATATAGTCTCGATATTATTAGATGCCACTCTCGTTGGGCATAAGCAATGCGCACTAGCACGATCAACAATAGAAACGGGAAACTGAATAATGCATTCTCATCTGTCGATCGAGGTAAACTTTCTCTATCACTTAAGCAGAGAAAAGATTTATTTCATACTAAATTTTACATTAAAATTTCTCCACAGGACTTAGGAGTTGTCAGACGGAGGAGCCTCCAGTAACTAGAACACGGCACCGCACGTAAGTATAGTGGGCCCTTTGTGCTTCCAACGTGACCCTTGGTAGGAAGGGATGAAGGGGAGACATGAAGGGCGACCAGATCCGGATGACGATGTGCGCTAGCAAGAAGGGGTCCCTAACAATTCCAGAATGACACTAGTCCTGACGCCAGCTAGCCCTGCATTAGCCGGTGAAATCTCGATATTAAATTCTGGGTGGAACGTAATACTTTCTCTACCTTCTAAGTACGTGGTAGAGAAAGTAAACCTGATAAATTTACGCGATTAAATGAAATTAAGTACACTGTTTAAATACCTATTAAACGGTTTGTCAACATAAGCATTTAAAGTGAGGGATTTTAAATATTTCAATCTTTTATTTGATTTTTAGACTGAACTCCATGAAATGCGAGTCAAATACAGAGGAGTAAAACCGAGAGAGATGGCTCCGCGGTATCGTGTGAGGCTCGCATTCGGAAGATCCCAGGTTGACCCCCACCCTGACCATGGTGTTTTTCGTGGTTTTCCCCTGTTCGCCAAGCCAAATGCCGAGGTGGTTTACTCTACCACGATTTCTCTTTTCCTATCACTTCATCTCCACTTCACGTTTCAAGTGTGCTTTCAGAACTTGCGGTGCTGGCACGGGAAGATGGTGTGGATGCATGCGCGTTGGAAAAATTTCTCCTCTTCAACGCCAGAGTGAGCTGTCTCGCCTGTTAGGGTCGCTGCGTCGCCCTTTTGGTATTCCTCGACACTGGTGCGCGGGTGTTCAAACTGGACACGTTAGGGCGCGTCTCTGTGGGCCTGTCTGCCTGCGGACCTGGACCTCCTACGACTCCTTCAACCCCCCCCCCGCCTCCCGGGGGGGTCTAGCCACAATAGATCAAAATTGTTGCAGTGCGCGAGATATCCCCCTCCGGAGGAATAAACGTTAAAATGTGCCCATCAAACCCAAACACTCGTCCCTTTACGAGGGATTTAATGCTCTTATTTCTAACGAAATGGAGCAAGTTTATATTTTAAAAACTACATGTTTAAGAATGACGTAACACCATTATGAATTTAACACATAATTACAAACATTTCCCAATGGAAATTTACGCTTTTGTAAATATTCAATATTCTTACTTCCGTGCACTGTCAGTAATCATGTAACGTTTTAAGTCTAATGCTATGTTGCTTTAAAATATATCAGAGTTACACGAACATAAACAGAGGGAAGCTGAATTTTGTGGCTCTGAATATATTAGTCCTTATTATAAATTTTTATTTTCTGTGAATATAATAATCAGTATTAGCTTATTTGGGGAAATAGTTTCTTCAGTAATTTATTAATTACTGAAGAAGCTTGCACGTTCTAACTCCCACACAATAGTGACCTTATTTATGCTCCAGTGGTTATATAATTTCCAACAATCATATCATATAATCTTAAAAAATGTCCTAAATTGTAACACTATTTCATATACTAATGAATAACGCTAAAAAAATTATTAGTAAGCGTAGCTTGCAGCATGTTTGGTAGTTGAGGGCACTGACAGAATTCTGAGTACCAAGTGATGAACAAGAAACCAGAGTGCCTTTCATGACCATAAGATATGGCGTAGTACCTCACAAATAAAAGTATTAACGCTTGTCCTGTGACCTACTTTACAAATAATAATAATAATAATAATAATAATAATCATAATCACTTGCATTTATGCCAGCAAAACCTTTGAGGTGCAATTTGTTCATTTGCATAATATCTTAAAGACATAACATGAGAAAAAAAATATTTTCTTCTCGATACAGAAATTAATGTAACCACCATTTCTATCTCAATTGTATTACAAAAGTCCAGTTTTGAAAAATTTATAAGTTGTATCCACCAAGACTACCTTCAGAAAAGAATTAAGTAAATAAAATGAATACTTGGAATTAATTGTTCTTCCACACAAGTCATGTGTAGGACAAGGTTGGAAAGGTAAAATCAGATGACTGAAAATGCATTGCTATAGCCGGGACTTGAATCACGTATCTCCCGGTTTCTCTAACCAACTGAGCTACCATGGCAACATGCTGGTACGAAATTAAATTCCCCAATTGATTTGAATTGAATGAATAATTAATTGCATTTTATTTTAATTTAGCTATACATCTACATATTTTTTGTTAAAAATCCTTGCTTGATACACTTCATTAGTTTTCACAGGGGCAAAGGATGAACTTTTGCAGAGATCATCACTAAATAAAATAAAACTACTATTACACGTCCTGGCTCCTGGAAGATACGCCAGGACGTACCATCTCAAAGTTTATATATTTATTTCTCAAGAATATCTATTTATATTTCAAGTTTTATTTACATTTCATATTTCAGATATCCACTATCAGATATCACAGATACATCACTACTGGAGTTCTTTCTGTAGGTGTGTGAAGACAAGTAAATAAATGCCATGTGATAACTATGGAAAAACTGTATTATAAGGTTATCACGGTTTTAAAACACTTATAGTAAAAACAGATTTTTTGTAATATTAAGTAATCAATCCCCGAATAATCTATCATTTTACTGCTGACTGAGCACTAAAACAATCTAACAACTATAGATAGCTGAAGCGCATATAGCTACTGTTACTAAGTGACCTCAGTTCAAAAACGATATTCTCCTTGGAACATAGAACGTGAATCAACGGCGGCGAAAAATTGTTCCACCAAGCACACCAGCGAACCGGTTATAAAATGTTCCTTATACCGAAGAACATGAACAAAACATGGAAAAACAGTATTCCTCCAAAGCACGCGAGCAAATAGGATACTAAGTGCTTCTTGTACCGAAGAGCATGAACAAAACACAGAAAAGCGTATTGCTCCAAAGCACGCGAGCAAATAGGCGTCCGAAGAACGAACAAAACATGGAAAAACAATATTCTTCCAAAGCACGTGAGCAAATAACTGACCGAAGAACGAACAAAACATAGAAAAATAGTATTCTTCCAAGGCACGTGAGCAAATAGGCGTCCGAAGAGCGAACAAACATAGAAAAACAGTATTCTTCCAAAGCATGTGAGAAAATAAGTGACCGAAGAACGAACATAGAAAAACAGTATTCCTCCAAAGCACGCGAGAAAATAGGCGACCGAAGAACGAACAAACAGAAAAACAGTATTCTTCCAAAGCACGCGAGAAAATAGGCGACCGAAGAACGAACAAACAGAAAAACAGTATTCTTCCAAAGCACGCGAGAAAATAGGGGACCGAAGAACGAACAAAACATAGAAAAACAGTATTCCTCCAAAGCATGTGAGCAAATAAGTGACCGAAGAACGAACAAACATAGAAAAACAGTATTCCTCCAAAGCATGTGAGAAAATAAGTGACCGAAGAACGAACAAACATAGAAAAACAGTATTCCTCCAAAGCACGCGAGAAAATAGGCGACCGAAGAACTAACAAAACATAGAAAAACAGTATTCTTCCAAAGCACGTGAGCAAATAAGTGACCGAAGAACATGAGCAAAACATGGAAAAACAGTATTCTTCCAAAGCACGTGAGCAAATAAGTGACCGAAGAACATGAGCAAAACATGGAAAAACAGTATTCTTCCAAAGCACGCGAGAAAACAGGCGACCGAAGAGCATGAGAAAACACGGCGAAATATTATTCTACCACGCACGCGAACGAATGGGTTACGAAATGCTCCACTTTTATGTGGGAATGATTTTTAGGTAAATAGTAAGTGCTTAATTCTCACAACATGAAGAAACAACATGCAAGTGTTTAGTGGTGATAGCAAGCTCTTGCAATGGAAATAAAAAGGAAGATTCGCATACTTTTAAGCATGTCAGTCAATTTATGTACCTGAATCACTGTAAATATGCAACATAGAGTATTTCGAATATTAGGGCTAAACACCATGAACAATTTATGTCATCCAAACTCTGTGTTTTAATAAACCCTGCACTTTTCCTGTAGTAAATTTTCTGTTTTCCCAGTTATACAAAACTGCACAAAATTGAGACCGTATGAAAACGACTTCACAGGTTATCTACTAACAGAAAATGCAAGATTTTCATTTGCATTCTTACATTCATACATCGTACGTTTGTATAATCAAAATAATTGAAGCCATTTTGAGAAAATTAAAAATAAGATTATTTTTCACCATAAAGGGTAGTTTAGAGTAAGGAAATTTACTTGAAATTCTTCACTTTTTTGGCCTGAACACTGTTTTGGTATTTTGGTATTTATCAAACATTTCGTTTTTACTTTCTCCATTACTTACCAATAGAAAATAGAGAATTTTGGGAATCCCTGATTTAAAAAAAGAATTTGTAGAAAAAGTAACTCTGTGCGTGTATGTGAACATAATACCTCAAAAAATGAAAAGTCGGTTAAATACCAAACTTGGAATTTAAGTTCAGCTTCTTTCTAATATGTGAAGTGAAGATTTTCAAGAAAATTATCGCTCCAAACTACCCTTTGCATAGGAAAGTTTCGTAGTCCTTTTCTTAAAAATTGCTGTAATGATTTCTATTAAAATACTATGGCTTTAAGACATTTACATGAAAAATAAAATGTATATTTTGAATTTTCTGTGAATTCTGAAGTCTGATAGTTATATAATGTGCCTATTTCTGTTTTAAAGCACGCTGTAACTCGTTGCTAATGAAGAATTAGCTTTTTTTAGTTGTATATTCTCTACCACGTACCCAGAATGTAGAGGAAGTACAGTTCGATACCAAGATTTTACCGCAAATACCCGTTTTGAGGCTCCCTAAATCCCCCCCAAAAAGTTCAGTAGGTCTGTGGGTGTGTGTTTTTGTAGGTAACATGAGCCAAAAGCGAAAAGTTAGACGAATACAAAACATTGCATTTAAGTTGATTATCTTCCATGGATACACACTTCATCTTTTTCTTCTTCAAGAAAGCCTTCCTACCCCCAAACGACCATGGACTCTTCAGTTATTTCTTTATTTTCTCAAAACTGATTCTAAGGATTTTTATTAAAATACTATATATTTAAGATATTTACATAACAAATAAAGTATAACGTTTTGAATTTTCTGGGAATTGCCCATGAAGTTCATCTAATTAGGAAGGACTTTAATGTAATCTTGAATAACGTGGAAATCATAAGAAACCGAGCGAGGTGTCGCCGCGGTAACGACTGGGACTCGGATTCGTGAGTTACCGGGATTGATTTCCGGTGATAGTCCACTCTGACCCATAGAATTTTTGGGGGGTTTCCCGGGTCGTTAGGCGAATGCTAAGTGGTTTCTTTCAGCCCCCGAATTTCCTCTCCCTCCATTTCGATCCATTCACCATTTCATTCATCCTTCAGCCAGTTAGCTCCGTTTTATGGTTGGAAGTATTGGCGATGGTGTTTCGGTGCGGCGTGGCAGGAGAATGGATGCTTTCTGTGGAACTTTCTCCGTCCTTCGGTTTTCGGCTGGTTGCCGAGGTTTAACGCACCGCCCATTCAGAGCGGAGTGTTGGACCCTCTGTGAGGAGTGGGACCTCCTCGGTGTGCCTATCCGACTATCGGGGCGTCTCAGTCTGAAAGCTGTAGGGACACTTAATTGCTGTGCCGTCACTCCTGGCTCCAACCAACCGGAATCTCCTCTCATCTACTCCGCGCTACCGGGGCGCCCCCTTGTTGGGCATAAGTAAAATATCCTCACTAGAGCAGTCCCCGCTGATAAAGGGGCAAAAAAATCATAAACAGGGAACAAATTATATGAAAGTGATAAAATCTTACTACACAATAGCCGTAGATCCCTTTTAAAAACACAATTTATTTCAAAGAACTTTTGTAGCAGCAACCATATCCGATATATCTGTTGATATATTTTGAATTATTTAATACTTTGTAACACTTTTATGGTACTGCTGCTATTCACTTGTTTCTCGTAATTCAGTTTCAAAGCCAGCAATAACTAGCCGATTTTAAACATTTAAACTTCCGACTATACATTGACTTCCTCCATTCCTCCCATAAAAACTAAATGTGTAATAAAACTATTATAGCAAATCTTTATCTCGATTAAACCGTAGAAGATAGAGAACTAAGCTTTCGTAAGAACAGTTTGTAGAAGCTATATAATAAGAAATGACAATGGGTTGCATAAATCAAGTGAATGTAACACAACAGATGTTTTTAGTAGTTCTATTCGCACGCACAGCCAAATACATACACTCGTGTATTATATCTATTCATTTTAGAGCTGCAAGCATCTTTCAAACCTACTAAATTTATATATACCACATGAGTCTTCTCATCCTGCGGATTGGTAACTAGACAACCTTGCATTTATAGACGATGCGAAATGCAGATGCCGCACCGCATTCACCAGTCCGCTGTTTAGGGCTACGGTAGTGTTTGTTACTAACGTGTTCTATTAGTGCAGTGGTTAATATGCTGGAAAGTCGTGATGAAGGTCGGAAGTTCAAATTACGCCAGCGAATGAATCAGTTCTTTATTCATTGCCGTTCATGTTCCGAGAACGTTCTAGCAAATCACGATTTCTTTCCGAATGCACTAGAAAGTATATTTGCCTATAAATACGAAGTTTCTAGCCGTTCGTGCTCACTTTGGAACAATGTTTTCGAATAGAGAGTACCTGGACATGCTGTTAGTATACGGGGAAGCGCAGTAGAATACAGCAGAGACACGTCATCTATACCAACAGAGCTTTCCGCAGAGAACACTTCCTACAGATCACATGTTTTTTAAGAGTTGCGAACCGCCTTCTGGAATCAGGAACAGTGCACACGACACCACATCCACGAAGAAATCGCCATGCCTGTGACGATCGTGTGACTGACTATGCCATTCAGCATCCTCATTGTAGAACAAGAAACATTCACAGGCATTTCAATATTAGCCAATCTTCCGCGTGGAGAATACCACATCATGCAAAGTTTCACCCTTATCATCTTCAGCTACACCAGAAGTTACTGCAGCCGGACCATGGACGGAGAGTGGCGTTCGCTAGGGGGATCATGTGACAAACTGAACACGATCCACATTTTTTGACAGCTGTGTTATTCACAGACGAAGCAGGGTTCCACAACACAGAAAATGTAAATCGCCACAACATGCATTACTGGAACACTGTAAACCCACATTTGATGTGAGAGGCGACCTTACATGTCCGATGGGGTTTCAACGTTTGGGATGTTTATTCGGTGATCATCTAATAGGTCCGTATTTTTACGATGGCCAAATCACTGGGAATCGCTATATCCACTTCCTACAACACCAGCTGCCTACTCTACTGGATGAAGTGCCGTATGTGGTACCAACATGATGGGGCGCCAGTTCATTCGGCCCGTCGTGTAACGGCTTATTTCGATGCGACCTACCCTGTGCGATGGATCGGACGGCAGCACGCTCACCAGATCTAACACCGTTAGATTTCTTCTTAAAGATATCGTGTACCAGGAGCGGCCAATGGCCCCTCAACAGCTCAGGGAACGCATCATCTGTATTTGCCATTACATCATACCGGCCATGTTGCACCGGGTTAGGCTGACAATGATGGTTAGACTGAGATCTTGCATCTGCCGGCATGGTGGCCACTTCGAACATTCATTACAACCACATGGAGTAAGCGGGCAAATTGTAACGGTTAATCTGTGTGGTTTGGCATGATGTCATAGTCGCTGTTAAAAGCATTACATTGGGAACCAGAGAGGTTCACAACGCTCATAATATGGTTTTGCAGACCTTATCTAGTTTGGAAAGGTAGAATCAGACAACTGAAAAATTCAATGCCATAGCCGGGATTTGAACCACGGATCTCCCGATCTCCGTCCGGTTGCTCTAACCACTGAGCTACCATGGCAACATGCCGGTAGGACATTAAATTTCCCAACTGATTCGCATGTTTCCGGGTAAACCACAAGAAGATCTCAAATTATATTGAGACGACATACCCTAATGGCGACTTACAATGTTGTAAGTACTTTAAGTCCCGGGCTTCATAGTTTCAACCACTATTAGGTCAATTAATGGAATTAATTGTTCTTCCACACAAGCCGTGTGTTGGATAAGGTTGGAAAGGCAGAATCAGACAACTGAAAAATTCAATGCCATAGCCGGGATTTGAAAAAACATCCCACCCTGACACTGAGAGCTTCAGTAGCAATTTTATCCAATTTTACAAACTTTTATTCTTTAGCATACATCCACGCATCCCTTTGAAAACGCCCCTGAAGGAACAACCTGTCACATGCATCGGTTGACAAAACCATTTGAAAACAAAATGGCAGATCTACACAGAGCGACCAATTGGATTTAAGCCGTTAGTCAATGTATAGCCTTGTCAAAAAATGCTAAGTATTAGGTAGATAATTTCTCTTATTTCACAAACTATGGCGTATTTCAGATCATACAATGATTGTAATGACTGATGCAGTTTATTTGTTAGAATTAAAACTACCAAACCGAGCTCAAAGCACTGTATGACGGTGCAAAAATCATGTAGATTCGAGGTGGGGTCTATTTCTGCGATTACTAATTCGTATAGGATCCTCAGTTCGCAAGGGAGCATTGGCCGAATGCTATCATGGTTTCTTTAACACTGTGCCACTTTAATTCGAGTTCAAATCCTTCAGATGAATTTTAAACCTTTTATTGCCTTTTGTTTTATCTCGTTGGGCCTATAAGTTGATATGATATAAATATCATTTTGATAACATTATAAGTGTATACAAAATAGAATAATCGTCATGGTTCCCACCGCAAAGAAGAACCGCAAAGCCCAAATCATATATGGGCACACTCATACGTGAAGAATCCAGGCAGATTACACCGCGCATGTTACAGCATGCAAGAAGGTCTCTCCGGCAACGTACACAAATGCGCATTGATGAAGGAGGTCGTCATTTTGAACATTTACTTCCTTAATGCAATCCACGCTCTTTAACAATTTATTATTCTGTTTACTCGTGAACTTAGCACATTTACAACCCGTTTGTCAATAGAAGTGAAACATAAGGTTTAAACATGAAACAAAAACTGCTTTATTTAATATCGTCAATATGCGCCCAAGAGAATGAAAGCTAACTACGTAACACGGTTTACAACACCAAATACGGTACAGATTATTAGGGTAAACATGATACACAATTATCTGATTATAATTCTTATGTCTTTGGCTCACAGGAGAGCCAATAACAAAGATAAATAAATTAGTACACTAAAAATACAGAAAATAAACACAAGGACAGAGAAAAAAAGAACCAAAACCATTTTGTATTTGTATCAGATTCGAACCTCCGAAGCTAACGTTTGCTTCACTACCTTCTGGGAGCTAAACCACTCGGCCAGAACCACGTAGTTCATCCCACTCTTCGGGAAAATGTTCCTCTATCTCCTTGTAAGCATTATATCCATGAAACGCCGTCTTTTTAAGGCGTTGGCAGCTCTTTGGTTCTCATTCAGGCCTTTAATCATTAATGGAGATTGCGTATAGTACCAAATAGAAAGGCAGAGCTACCATAGTAGTTTGTTTGCTAAAAGGGTCCATGTTTTCACATTAGACTATAAACTGCGGGTTGCATAGATACTAGGGTCAGCTGACTCACCTGGTGTGTGTGTGTGTGTGTATATATATATATATATAAAATTCATTCATCAATTACTAGTTTTTTGGCTTGACATGTTCAAATATGCCTAGGTTCCGTACGAACTGAGTGCACGTATGTAGCAGATTGTTTTTTGTGCTGATAGGTTTATGGGCATGCACCCTTAGGCCCATTCATCCACTGTAGTGTATTATGTCATAGTAAGCAAAACATCAGTTTACTTCATACAGCTCTGTTAATTTTGGTAGTAAGTTGTGAACCCTGATAATAATTAAAAAAAGAAGAAAGAAAGGCGAAAAGTATCACTGGCCGCAGTAAAGCACATTCACTGCTACGTTCACCTGCGCTGTACCTTTCTCTTTGGTCACTGAAGTGAAACTTAATTCAAGCTGTGTCCTAACTATTACATGGACGCTTGTATCAAAGTGTAATAATTTTTATTATACTGAAATGTGTAGGTATTAAAAACGGTGGAATAGTTGGACCATATCCTTCAAAGTTTAAATTATTTATTATTTATGTTGCTAAGTAATGTACATTTTATTATTGCAGATAAGGGAGTTTTGCCCTAATTTCATGCATGGGGATGACCGTTTCTTCAATCCAGTTCTTTACTAACTACGTACAAGTTAGAATAGGATGCGACAGTATGAAGACACTTAGGCATTAACTGCGACAATCTCGTTTAGACTATTCCATATTTATTACTTCATAGAAGTTTCAACCTCTAAAGTGAAAGGGAAAGTTGAAGTAAAAGAAATTATGGTTATCACCACCAATTTATCGTTTTGTAAATACCACTTTTCTGGATTTTGTTTTATAAGCATTTCCAAATGATGATCGTTGCATATGGTTGCCCAACTGCCTCTCATATAATTTTCAAACGTGAAGCACTGAACTTTTGTGTCTGATAAACCCAAATGATTATTTTCCTAAAGAAAACTTAGTTAATAAACTACTGTCCATAATTAAAGGTACAGGGTATTTAACTAAAACAATAGATAACACAACAAAACCTTAGGTTTCTGTGTTAAGGGCAATTACAACTAGACTCTATCACTACGATATTCAAGTCAAGACATGGTTGCCCATAATTCCACTCAGAGGTTATATTATAATGTTATTCATTTATTTGATAGTAAACTACTATTATGCATTTACCAGTTGTTCACTCAAAATTGTATGGATGCATTCTGTACGTAATGGGTTGAAAATAAGAATAGTAGTCGTTTTGTAAGCCGTTCCTAAAGTGTAAGTATCCAAAGTTTAGTCCAGACTGGTCAAATGGTTCAAATTTGTACATAGAGGCTGAAAATAAATGTAAGGGAAATCTTTTGGAATTGTATGGCGTAATTTTCTCTAAGCTCTGTAGCTTAAGTGTACAAATTTGTGCAGTCGAGATTCGTCTATAAATGGTTAAAATTAAATGCTAAGAATAGTTTTGAAACATTTCGAGGTACTATGCGATTGAATATGATGGTTGGGTAGATAATGAAGATTGTAAGATAATCTTATGACATTTTAAGGTCATGGTATAATTGTAAAATATTTAGATCATATGGATTAAACAGTTAGATTTATATATTAGGAAGTTGCTTAAAATATGGTTGGGTAATTAGTGATATTTATAAGGTAGCCTTTAATTTTCATTGAGTCCTACAGCGAAAGTGTACAATGTTATGTCTAGAGGGTTGATTTGTATGTTATGGACTGAACTTAAAGACTGAAGACAGCGGTAACAAAATATTTTAAAATTGCAGAGTATATTATAATGTTTGTCACATTCTAAAAGTATACCAAGTTTTAACAAAATCTTACGAAAAATACTCATTTATGGTAAAGTTGACGAAATTAGAGGTAAATCGGAAACAGGTGATAATGTACGCCATATAAAAGCCTCCACCTTCAATGACTCAATTTTAAAATACTTTGGGCCTCCCTATTTAGGGCTTTGGATTGCAAGTCATTAAAATATTATATAATTTAATTTTACATTGTAATTAAGGACCGAATATGTAAGTTCTCATTTTCAGTACTTATATATAAGTATTATATTGTATGTAAGTTTGATTTTCAGTCAAAAGATCTAATAATTTACAAAGCATAAATAACTGAAATTCATGTTCGTAATAAAGTGCCAAAAATATCCTCTGATATTGATATTTAACGAAACGGAATTTAAATTGAGGGATATGAATATGAAACTACCGTTAAACTTCCACAGTTTCAATATTATTGGAAGTATTTTATAGCCTATGTCACTCCGGAAGGACAATGTTTTTCAATAGTGAAAATACTTCTAAAAATCGGCTCAATAGTTTGCGAAATTTACACACACACACACACACACACACACACACACACACACACTGACACGGGAGGACAAATCAAATTACGAGAGGGAGGTCCTCCTTGTCTTGTTTTCCTCGTCCTCATAATGGCAAATACCGGAGAGGTACCCTAACTTAAGCCTGGCACATTTACCAAATTTCTATTCCCGTCGATAAAATCAAATCCACTAATTATATTACTTCAGAATTTTACAGCAACAGGCAATTGCGATTGGCTGAAGTTGAAGCCATTCTTGCACCGATTGGACTGAACAAAATTAAAAGCCTGGCTTAGAGATGATAGCATTACTTTGAGCAGATGATGTGCAGGCATTATCATTGCATAAGTGTAGAAAAGTGCAGAACCGTGTTTTCATTATTCTTCCATTCTCCGTAGAGTCATAGCTGTCTGGGCTTCTAAAGCAAAGACTTCGATTGTAACTCCTTTCATTTAAAACTTAGTATCCAAGCAGTTTAGCACCAAAATACACTGAATACGTTTTAACTTAATTCTTTATAGGACGTTAATAATGCACGAAAGGCATGGCATTCACAAACAGGAATTTTACAATAGTAATCCATGTAGTGTTTTCTTTGTTAGCTTACCTCAAATGATAATTGAAATATAAATGCATAATATAAAGACTGGGATAATATTTTGGTTGCTGTCATATAGGGTTTCTTTCCGAGATCTGTTATTTAGTTTACTAAGGGCGTAGCACAGAAAGCGAAGTAAAATTTAAATTATACGACAATATTACTACATCAATTTTCCCAAATATATTCAATGTTGAAAATAAACATTTCACATCAATAATTGTACGTTAAGAATTATTTATATGATCGTATCTCTACTGAATTTATTGATGATACATCGTAATTGACTTCCTTTGAAAAGTTATTGGTTTAAATCTTCTTGGTCAAACTTTCCCTTTACATAGATACCGAGAACAAAAAGAATATAAATCACAAATGGTATATAAAAGCAACATTGTCAGCATAGATTATTAAATGAAATAAATATCTTTAAACAGAGATAAACGAATACATAAACTAATATAAAGCATTTCAAGCCTTATGCCAGAAAATATGTTTAATGCTATTGGGTTTCATAAAGAAATAAACGCAGATTAATATATGCATACCGTAAGACTAAAAATATGATGCGATACATTTACATGACATTTTGTATCCTCTATTATTTATTAGTGGGTATTAGTTTTGCTAATTTTATTTTTCCGTCTACTACATTTTAATACAAATATATGCAGAAATAGTTGTATTATACATTTCGTTACGGATTCAAAGGGACCAGCGATAGTCAAATGTTTAAGAACTGGACGCTATATGCTAGCCTTAAAATTCCATGCTGCTTCCATGCAATCCTGAGGAACAACGGAATACTGAAAGGACCAAGTAATGAATAATTCGAACTTTTAATAACGTATATCTCAGGTTTGTTGTGGCATAAGCCATTTCTATTTTAAATAAATTGAGATCTAACATTTTTTGACTACATTTTCGTTCATCGCTTAACGTTTAGCAATTGTACAAGATTATACAAAATTTCTTCCAATTAAAGTGGAATTCACAGGCTATTCCCATAAAATTCAAGATATACATTTTGTCTTGTAAATATCTTTAATGCAGCGTATTTTAATCGAAATCGTTAGAGCCATTTTTTAGAAAATAAAGAATTTCGAAAAATGTTCCATGAAAGGTAGTTTGAAGTGAGGGATTTTCTTGAAAATCTTCGTGTCGCATCCTTGGAAGGATTTGATATTTATCCGACTTTACGTTTTGAGTTACGCTGTTCAAAGACGCACATCCACACAGAACAGAAACACGCCCGCGCGCTCCTTTTGTTTATTATTCAGAGAGCTTCAAAACATGTATTTCAGGTGAAATATGGGTATCGAATTTTTGGGTGGATACTATAGTACTATAGAAAGTAAAAATCTCACATGACTTTCTCTACTCTTGTACAAACTTATTTTTATAAACCCTTATTCTCCATTTACTTCATATTAATCCAGATAAACATTTTCAGAAACAGACAGATACACACGGATATGTTTCCAAAAATGCTTTATTACTTTCCTTACTACGTATAATAAATATTATTGCATTCCACCCAAAAAAATCCTTATCGAGATTTCACCGTAAATACATGTTTTGGGGTTCCCTAAATAAAAAAACATGTTTAGAAAGAGACCCGTGTGTATGTGTCTGTGTGTCTGAACAGCATAACACAAAAAAGAAAAATTCGTTCCTAGATTCAGTACCTTTCAAAGATGCGACGCGAAGATTTTCAAGAAAATACCCCCACCCAGACTACCCTTTGCATGGAACATTTTTCAAAGGTTTTTATTTTCTTAGAAACGCTTTGACGATTTTGATTAAAATATTACATATTTAAGATATTTTCATGGCAAATAAAACGATGTCTTGATTTTTCTGGGAATGTCCCCAAAAGTCTTTATTCTGCAAGGCTTTTCCTGGTAAACCGCAAGAGATGGACAACTTTTTTCTGCACACAAAATGTAGATCTTGTTAAAACACACAATTTATGTCATGTACAATTTTTTTTTGTGGAGTGGGCCATTTCCGATCTACTCCTTGTTATTTGTTTGAATTTTGCAACACTTGTTCTTTTCCTCAAATGGAAATTGTTATTCGTTTTTACTTTCTCTACTACGTATAGTAAGTAGGGGAAATATTGTATTCCAACCAAAAATTCGATACCGACATTTCACCGGAAATATATGTTTTGAGGTCCCCTGAATCCAAAAAAAAAGCATTTTTGGAAACATGTCCGTGTGTGTGTCTGTGAACAGCATAACTCAGAAACGAACAGTCAGATAAACACAAAACTTGGTATTTAGGTTCAGTATCTTCCAGAGATGCGACACGAAGGTTTTCATGAAAATCCCTCCACCTCAGATTACCCTTTACATGGAACATTTTTCGAAAATTTTAATTTTCTCAAAAATGGCTCTAACGAGTTTGATTAAAATATTATATGTTTAAGACACTTTCATGACAAATACAATATATATCTTGAATTTTCTGGGAATGTCTCCAAAAGAATTCTTCATTGTGAACGACTTTTGCATAACTGGTAAACCATAAGAAATACACAAAATTTTACTACAAAAAAGTAGATCGCGTTAAAATACACAATTTATGTCAAAGATTCTTTTGTTGAGTGAACCATTTTCGAGATCTTGCTTGGGATTTCCTTAAATTTTCTAATACTTACACTTTTTCTCAAATTAGTTATTCATTTTTTTTGTCCTGGTAATGCAAAGAGAATGGAATACTCCACATAGCAACCAGCTCTTGAAATATTTGACTATGACTTAAAGCCTACCAATTCCCATTGCATCCACAAGAAAATTAGCAATAAGATTAACATTTCAATATCTGGATTAACATGAAGCATACGGAGAATAAGCGTTTGTAAACATAGTTTGTACAAGAGTAGAGAAAGTCATGTGAGTGTAACACATCAGATGTTTTTATGTCCTATACATGCACAGAGAATGAAATGCTCCACATAGCAACCAGCTCTTAAAAGATTTGATTATCGCTCCATATTCCCCTTGCACCTACAAGAAAATTAGCAATAAGATAGATTCTGCAAATGTTTATCTCGATTAACATGAAGTAGATGGAGAATAAGCGTCTGTATAAGTTTTGTACAAGAGTAGAGTAAGTTATGTGAGTGTAACATATCAGACGGGGATATATAATTATGTATTTCCGGTGAAATCTCGCTATCGAATTTTTGGGTGGAATACAATATTTCTCATACTTACTATACGTGGTAGAGAAAGTAAAAATTAACGGCAAGATAGCCAGTCCAATTTGGATAATATATTGTTAGCTGACGCTATTTTTACAGTAGACGAGATAATGCAACCCCACGTTCATTTTTAAGTTCACGCAAAAGATAGCAAAATGCATATTTTGCTCATTTGCCCTCATAGCTTAGCAGGCAAATGCATGCCTCGTAATGAGAACTACCTCGTTTTCTTACAGTAAAATTAATATTCAGTGTACGGTTGAGTGTTGTAGCTCCTCAATTCAGGGGTTCCGAACTCGATTCCCGGCAGAGGGTGACTAACGTTTATTTGATTAGAATCATTTTCTGCCCTTCCGCCTGTTCTGGATGTGTGGATATGCTAGAGAAACAAATCAAACAAATCAGTAAAACTGATATAATTGTTTTAATTATGCGGCATACATGCTTAAACACAGAAACGTAACTTAATCATCTTTGTTTTCAAAATAAATTATCCAAAAGTGTGAGCTGTAACAGAAACGTACATTTTTCACATAAGGTATTAATACATTTTGAGTTTTTTTCGAAGAATTTTATTCAACTTATTTTGAAAACGAAGAAGAGCACTGCATTTGAGTGTGAGCATAAATTCTAAAAAATCAAATAAGCAATATGAAATACTGAAATTACATCTATTATGTGCGTAATGGACAATGTGTTTATGTGAAAAATAAACCTCCTCACTGCTTCGCAGCAATCGGCGCTCATTTGACAGTAAGAATCTCCCCTCAACCACATTCTCACCCATCACCCTCCTCTCAACAAGCGGTTAAACCCAACGCGGGTAGGCACGCTTAATAACACTTCATCGGGCTGCCCTCAGCCTGCCAACTCACCTCGAGTAAGAACTGATGTGACTGAGTGATGACAGAATGAAGTTAAAGGCCCATACCCAGACATGTCAGTGTGAATCTAAACGATGCCGACTTATTAATAGAGCTGTAACATCTAGAACGTTGGACGTGAGGTTGATCGCAGCTATGTTACCTCGGGACAGTCACCACCGTCAACAACAGATAAAGCTGCATGGTCACTTCTCCCTCCAACTCTCGGAGATGGTGACTTTTCCGTGATATTTTCCGTGTAAAGGCAACTTGCATTCTTACAGCGATCCTAAATGTTACAGTTCTACTTATTAGCAACTCGTTCCCCAGGAAAATATTTTATCACGGAGCTGTCAGCGTGCATTCACGTTCAAAGCAAAATAATTATGAGATGGTACATGATGATGATGATATGTGTTTAAGGGCGCTCGACTGCCAGGTTATTAGCACCATTTTAAAACAGATCATGGCAAAGGCCAGAAATAAAGACCAATATAAAATATCATGGTAAAGGCCAGAGATATATATGAATATAAAATCATACCAAAAGACAAAGATAATGATCAATATAAAAATCATAGCACAAGTCAGCAGCAAATATGAATATATAAAATTAAACCGAGAGGTATGAAACCCCTGCTATGAACATCACTAAATCTGCATTTGGAAATATACCTTTGACACAAAATTAAAAATCCTATCAACCGTTTGCCTATCATCCGCCAAGACCTCTGCAAGACTGGCCAGTAGCTGCACAGATTCCCGAATACGTGCTAGAGCATAGGTCTCCAAAATACGGCCCACCAGTGTCATCAATACGGACCGCGACAGCTAATGGCTTATTATTATTGTTGTTGCTGTGATAAGTTGGATAAAAAAGCCACAGAATGGTAGTAACTCCGTTTTATTTACTTGTTAGGTAAAACTTAATGACAAGTATAATATGCATAAAATTTAACTTAAGCATAATAACTAACAATAATTGAAATGAATCCCACTATCATTATAAACTAGTGAACATCCCGTGGTTTCAGCCTCCGTAGTTAAGTGAGGGTAATGAGTATCGTATATGTATATTTACCGATGTTTCGAATGTATATATCTTAAATCACACATATGGTTTTTATCCTGAAAATCCCTCAGGAACGGAAAAGATAAATTAACGCATATGAAACCGCGGAGTGTCCACTTGTAAAAAATACTAATGAGATGATGTAATCGCGATTTTCCACAGACAATTGTGGCCAATTTTACTTATACCAATTATTAAAGGAGATTTAAGATGCTCATCGGTTAACTTAGATCTGTAAACATTCTTTGTGTACTTCATTTTGGAGAATATTTTCTCACACAAATCACGGTACTCGGCGATGAAGCAGTACGTTTTGATTAGCTAAATAAAATTACAATCACAGGGAAAATAAATATTAACAGTAGGAATAGTAATGAAAAAGACTGGGAAGCGAATGTTACTAAATTTGAAGAAGGGTTAAACAGTGCCACCAGCGGCCGGAAACGGGTGGTTCTTCCCTCTATTGTTAAGTGTCCCATTAGGTTGCCTGGAACGCATATGTGCAGAAACAGGTCAATGTTCGAAAAGCAAGATAGCTTTAGGCATCCAATGAAAGAAGCTAGAAATCAGGTGATAGTGGAATGGGGAGATATAAAATTTGATATAGAGAAACAGGAGAGTTTAGAAGACGCACTTGGTCGTGGTAGTTCCTTGGAGATGGTTCTTAGAAAATGTGTCGGCGGATAGGTGTGATGCTAATAAGCGCAGCAATAAGGAAATGCGCGTGTGCGTCGACGCAATAGCAGGAATCAGATTTTAAAACGGTGAGGGGAAATAAACGAGCAGGAAAATAAAACAGTCGTATTCACCACTAACCCGAGATCCATGCAAAATCCCTGAGTTAGTACCGAACCCGGGACCATTCCTGAAAATCCCGTGCCGCCAAATAGCCATGTACCTCCGCAAAGAGAAGAAATACCACCGCAAATTGGCCGCCGAACGTGGGTCAAGAATAAAACCGAAGGAAATACTACCGCAAATTTGGCTCTGAGTCTGGATACTTTGTAGACCCCAGTGCTAGAGCAATACACTCTAGCAACACGTGACGGACCGACAGACCTTAGCTACAAAGCGGACAAATAGGAGCAGGGTCACCCTTAAAAAGATAACCGTGTGTAAAATTGCAGTGCCAATACGCAATCGAGCCAAAATCACGTCCTCACGACGAGATATGAGACGGTGCATTCACGCTATTGATGATCTATTCTTAGCATTCAAATGAAAGTCATATCGAGTATTTCATTAAATTTATTTCCGCTTGGTTCCTTTTCATACGTTTATTAATGTATAATTATTGTTGCGGTAATTTCACAGCTTTTCCTCTAGTATACCGCTTCTTATTTATTGCTTCGTTTATACGTTTTATTTTACTTTCTCTATTACGTATAGTAAGTAGGGAAAGTATTGTATTCCACCCAAAAATTCGATACAGAGATTTCACCGGAAATATATGTTTTGAGACCCCCTGAATCCAAACAAAGCATTTTTGGAAACCTGTCCGTGTGTGTATGTGTATTTGTGTGTCTGTCTGTCTGTCTGTCTGTGAACAGCATAACTCAGAAACGAACAGTCGGATAAACACCAAACTTGGTATTTAGGTTCAGTATCTTCCAGAGATGTGGCACGGAGGTTTTCAAGAATATCCCCCCACCTCAGATTACCCTTTACATGGAACATTTTTAGAAAATTTTAATTTTCTCAAAAATGGCTCTAACGATTTTGATTAAAATATCATATGTTTAAGATATTTTATGACAAATACAATGTTTATCTTGAATTTTCTGGGAATGTCTCCAAAAGTATTCTTCATTGTGAACGACTTTTGCATAACTGGTAAACCATAAGAGATAGACAAACTTTTACTACACAAAAAATGTAGACCGCCTTAAAATACACAATTTATGTCATACATTTTTTGTTGAGTGATCCGTTTTCGAGATATTGCTTGTTATTCCCTTAAATTTTTCAATATTTTCTCAAATGGGAATTCGTTATTCATTTTTTTGTCTTGTATATGCAAAGAGTATTAATCTGTGGCAAAGGGAATGGTGCTTGACCTAGCAACCAGCTATTACGAGATATGTATGTGCTTAAAGGCTACTGTATTTCTATATTGCCGTTGTAAATATATATTCCCCTTACATCTACAAGAAAATTAGCAATAAGATAGAGTCTGCAAATGTTTATCTCGATTAACATGAAGTAGAAGGAGAATAAGCGTTTATAAAAATAGTTTGTACAAGAGTAGAGAAAGTCATGTTAGTGGAACACATCAGATTTTTTATTTATGGACTCTTTAACTGCTGTGGTCCTTAGCGTCCCATTCTATATTGTGCGTGAAAGACCGATAATTTTACTCAGAGGCCTCTTTATTAGGCTTGAGGTTCTTTTGTGTGCCGTAAATCTACTACACGGGACCACCGGCTTTACTTTCCTTCCGATGGAAGCCATGCTAAGGATTTTTAAGCCCGAAAAAATCCATCGCCCTCCGCCGGGTTTGAACCCGGGACCTTGGGAACTAGAGGATATTTATTGCTTCGACAGGATGAACTGTAGAAATTATAAACCGCTCCTACAATTAATGCGCTACTTCAGAGTAACAGTTTCATAAACATTGTAGTTAAAAAAGAAGACAGACCAGCCACTCATCTATTCTGCGCACGAAGTAACGTTGAGGTGAAATGCAAAATGTCACATTATTCAGCTCGGTAGTGTGAAAACAGCCACATCACAGAGCGTAACCCGCTAGCAAATCGGTCTCTTTCCCGGAAGCACGGAAGTTTCTAACAAATACTGTCTGCATGACACAGGCGCAGAAAGCAATGTTCTTATTCCATTGGGACAACTGTATACTTCGTGAACGAAAGGGGTTTATGGGTCAGCACAATGGTTGCTGTCGTGCTCGCTACTCGAGCTGTGTTACTATCTCACCGGAAATGAGATTACTGTTATTAAGCTTCACTGTTAACACAATAATGAAAGTATGTGAATAAATGGAAGTAGTGAAATAAATTTGCTTCCATTTTAAACTGCCGGTGCACACAAAGTTTGAGTCATATTTTGATACTATTTAAACAGTCTGATAAATATATATCTTAAAGATAGGTAATTTAAGCTAAGAAACCTTATAGTTTAGTTTCATTTATGCTTCGTTAATGTTTTAACTTGAATCTTCATTTATCTAGTATTTTCTCTTATTTACTCGTAGGTATGCCATAGGAGAGCTTAGAAAAAATAGAGCATTTATATTATATTTCGCAAATTACACGTGTCTTAAAGCTTAAATATACATTTATGTTCCGTTTATCATATAGAAGAGTTATACTCCTTTTACTTTCCCTATTATTTACCTATAGTTAGAATAGGAAGTGCTGCACTCCGCCTAAAAATTCGATACCAATATTTCACCAGAAATGCACGTTTATAGATTCCCTGAACCCAATAATAGCTTCTTTAGAATAAGGTCCTTCAAATGGAAGTCATTCTTTTTTTTCTCGTGGGCATACAAAGAGCACGGAATTTCAGTTATCACATAGTAAATTAAATTACATTGAGTTATATTTATAGACGCTCTTTAACTGCTGTGGTCCTTAGCGTCCCATTCTATATTGGGCGTGAAAGGCCGGTAATTTTGCTCAGAGGTCCCTTTAACAGGCTTGAGGTTCTTTTACGTGCCGTAAATCTACTACACGGAACCACCGGCTTTACTTTCCTTCTGATGGAAGCCATGCTAAGGATTTTTACGCCCTCCGCTGGGTTTAAACTCGCGACCTTGGGAACTAGAGGCTAGCATGGTAACCACTACACCACAGAGGACGACATTATCACATAGTGAACGCTTTACCTTCTATATCGTACAGTGAAATGTGTAAATGTGAATTTGCTTGACAAGAAGTAGCTAGAATAATAAAGTTTTGTAAGAGTAGTTTGTAGAAGATCGAGTAGAGAAAATCATATGAATCTAACACATATATATATATTATTTTAATTGTTTTTAGGAGATACTGGATTAAAGTTAATGCACAGCAAAGTATTTACTCTTTTCATAAAAGCAAATAATTTTTTAAAACGTTTCGTGTGTTATGGAACCCAGGGAGTTTTCATAACATTTAGATTATTCATTGAAACTATTAGTAATATTACCTGACCAGGAACTTCAGCAACTTCTTGGTGTGACTAAAGATGACATGTTTCCTGCAGAAATAATTTGAATAAAATTTCAAATTTCTAGCATATATTAAATAAATCTAAAATGCATTATAGTGATACATATTTGATTAATTCATCATTAATATTGTCAGTGCTGTAAGATCGTTTACTCTTCAATTTGTTTGCTTTCAATAGCTCATCATAGATAATTAAGTGTATCTAGATTCTCTCAATCTGTGTTAAAATGACTTCTTCTTCGGTTACTTCTGTCCATAAAGTACGGAAATATTTTAATCCACTCTTCTTATGTATTTACACTTAACTTTATCTTGTCTTTATCCCTTTTATGATGTTTTAAATTATTATATGTCTTCTCTGACTAACATGTATAACGTGTTATAGATCTACTGCTTTCCTTGAATAAAATTGATGTTAGCTGTGTTCTAATATTGGTACATTTGTTCCTATATTCATTAAACTATTTTGTTGTAGTTCAAAGGTAATTTACCCTATGCTTATTTCTATATCTTGACCTCACATTTTTAAGCCTATGCTTTTATACATTCCCTTAATCATATTACTGTAAAGTTAAACATACTTTTTGTCTTTCTACATATATTTTATAGAAATCACCGCCCTCCTAACAACTTCATCTCCTACTCCTTGATTTCTTCGCACAGTGTATTCCTCATTTTGAACCTCTTTACACTGATGTGTTCTATGCTTGAGTGCATGGGACTTTTCGATACAAGAAGTAGTAGTTTATCTTGGTAATACAGTGTTAAAATGTCTCTAGTTCTAGGAATCTAGTAGCAGTTTGGAATTCTGCTCGTGTTAGCTGGATACAAATGCATATGAACCAATGAGGTCAAGGCAGCTGAAATGTCCGGTTTTAAATTCTGATAGACTGGGAAAACTTAATTAATATTAAGGATTAATAAAATGTATTCATTGTATATGAAAGCTAGAGAAAAGTAAATATCTCACCATAAATAAAATGTAAAGTTCAATGCTGTAAACATAATAAGCATTAATGAATCATGAGTTAAGAAAAATTATTGTGTAAATAGTTATAAATAAAGAAAACCAGACAGTTTTGGTAAGTATTTTCCGCAAGTCTAGTTCTCAGCTGTCTTCCAGTCAACTAGTAGCAAGTTTGCCAGACGTCCCGGTTTTTACGGGGCAGTTCAAGATTTGTGCTAAATGCCCCGCGTCTCAGACAGTTCCTATCGGAGCCGGTAATTGTTCCGTATTTTTTACTATTTTGGAACTTGAAAAAAAAACAATCTTTTCACCTCTGGAGTTGGTAAAACATACTGTTATATTTTCTTTATACTGCAAAAAGTAATTCCCTGTATATTTTACCTAGTTATAATAAGTGTAGTATTGATACTTATTCACTTACAACTTGATCATTGTCTTCAAATTTGGTAATTTTTGGGGGTTGGCAGGTGGCAGATATGAACCTAATAATAATTATAACAACTAACAACTGCTGTGCCGCTCTCCCTTTTGATTGATATCCGTCAACAATGAACGCGTTTGTTAGAAGCCTATGAAGTAAACCGGAACACGTGGTTATTTTGTTGGTAAACGGGAAGTAAATTAATAATTGATATCGATAAGAATTTGAAACCCATGTTAAAAATATATAAAAGGCTGCATGTTTTTAGTAAGGATTGGGAAAACGAAACTGAATTTAGCGATTGGTTAGTATACAATGGCGACGTTAAGTACAAAGCATTTTGTAAATTTTGCCGTGTTTCTCAGCTACACATGGGGGTGGGGTGAAATGCGCATCTGTCCCTTAATTTGATTTCAAATATATGGCAACCCTGACAACTAGTAATGACAAAATATTGTAACGATAGCTCAATTTTCTGAGCATTTATAGGAATAGTCCCATCATAAACCAAAACACTTCACCTTGAAGTTCGAAACTATTCTCAGTTAAGTAAGCTCATAGGAAATTAGACAGAGCACTACAGATGTAACTCCTTCCAAATTAACATAAATACAGTTTGAAATTCCATAATACTAAACCACTCGAAGTGAAACCTATGACGGGTTGATAGAGCTAACTAATTATTTAACCACTCGTTTTAAAATGCTGCAATATCAATGTCTGAAAGTGCTCATGGTTATGTACATAACTCTGTTGTACTTAAAATAGAATATCATTAATAAAGTAAGTGTCTCACTGGCTTATGCAGAGCAGCCCTGACTTTACGGACTGCAAAACCAAACTATTTTCTTTACACGTAAATCTTGAGAGAACTTCTTTTCGATCCAGGGTGAATCTAGGTGAAATGTTAAATCCCGTACTATGTTTACCTACCTACATAGTATAAAAGCACATTCGTTTGCACAAGTAGAGTTGAAGCGGTTAGGGAACATTCAAATTCCTATTTGCTGGAGTATGTAAACATGAGTTGGTGATGAACCAGTAGTTTCTGCATTTTTCATGCAGAAGTGCACACACTACAGCCCAAGTAATTACTTTTCTGAGCCCTGCAAATGGTGCCAGTGTTGCCAGAATCTCTGCTGCACAATTGTCCATCTTCACGGTAAAACCGAAGCTAAATAGTAGCTTTCTGATTTTCCTTCATCAATTTAAATTTCTAGTTGCATAAAAATTATTTAACTAAACATTATATGACAACATAGCATTTTGTTAATTGATACAAGATGTCAAATCCTATATGGCAGGTCCTCTCCAATCACAGCTTTTGCATAAATGTATTCCATTTAGAGATAACTCTTGTAGATCATAACATCTCACACGTTCACTTTGTCACAAACTGATCAATAAATGGCATTATGATTACATACATATCTATGTAATGAGAAAAGCAAGCCACAAGATGCATTTCTTTCTGTGCTTGTAGTACCAGTACATTTCACTATAATCTGAAGTGGGGAAAAGCAACGTGTATATAATTTATATCTTGAACAATGTTGTGTTCATAGGGGATGTATTGTTTCTCTATTTATATTGTTTCTCTGTTTCTATTGTTTTTTCTATTCATGTGATCAAAAACTGCTAATCATTCCAGTTAACATTTAACAACCTACAGAAGGGTTTGGAGCTGCTTCAAAGATTTTTACAAAAACTATAAGCAAATATGTGTCCTACGGAGCATAATTTCTAATAATAACTTTTAATTTTATCATTATTACTCACTGTTCAATTATTGAATACGTTGTAGTTGTGCATTTATGTTAGAATAAAAAATAAAACAAAAAAATGTCAAGGTTAGGCAACATTAGACTATACAACTTCGTTTTACGGCAAGCGATTAAGACATAAGCCGACTAAGTAGTCCAAAGGCTCTTTTGGCCATTATTTAATGACCTAACAACTGTATTCTTACTTTCTCTACTACATGCACTGTGTATTGTATTCCACCCAAATATTCCATGCCGACATTTCACCGGAAACACATGTTCTGAGGCACCCTGAATCCAAAAAGCGCCCTTTTAGAAAAAAATTCTGATGTGTTACACTCACATGACTTTCTCTACTCTTGTACAAACTATTTTTACAAACGCTTATTCTACATCTACTTCATGTTAATCGAAATAAACATTTGCAGGCTCTATCTGATTGCTAATTTTCTTGTAGATGTAAGGGGAATATATATTTACAAGGGCAATATAGAAATACAGTAGCCTTTAAGCACATACATATCTCTGAATAGCTGATTGCTAGGTGCAGCACCATTCCCTTTGCCACAGATTAATACTCTTTGCATATCCAAGACAAAAAAATGAATAACGAATTCCCATTTGAGAAAATGAGTATTGAAAAATTTAAGGGAATAACAAGCAATATCTCGAAAATGGTTCACTCAACAAAAAAAATGTATATGACAAATTGTGTATTTTAACGCGTACTACATTTTTTGTGTAGTAAGATTTTGTCTATCTCTTATGGTTTACCAGTTATGCAAAAGTCGTTCACAATGAAGAATACCAAAAAAATTCGAGATATACATTTTATTTGTCATAAAAATATCTTAAACATATGATATTTTAATCAAAATCGTTAGTGCCATTTTTGAGAAAATTAAAATTTTCGAAAATGTTTCTGCAAAGGTTTACTTGGTTAAAATGAAGATAGTAAAATAAGCTTTTGTAAGCAAAAGAATAGCTTTATGCATTAATGCTTTAGAGGTATTTTCTCATCAGAAAATTGCTTATAAAAATCTGTTTATTTCGTGATGAGGAATAACGAAACAAAATTAATGTTGGTTCCCAATTACGAAACGTAACTTCACCCTCAAATGATCATCCATAGCTGGTCCAACCATTCATTGCGCTCTTCGTACACAACCATTCAGAATTTTCGTTGTTATTTACATTGGTGTAAGAAAAATTGCAAACTGCTTTATACAAACGTAGTTTAGTTTTTTTACTAGGATTGAGAAAACAACATAAAAAGGTAGGTTACCATTTAAAAAAATTAATTGACTCTAAAATGGCCATCACAACGTCCTCCAAACAAAACAACACTACTAATGGCATTTACTTTCCCCCATAATATCAAGCAACTTTTACTCAAGACATTTCTTTTTACAACGCTTAGTTTTGGAGATAATGTAGTCTCAACCTGAATAGTCCATCCCGTATAGCCATGTGAATGTAAACGCATCAGAAATTTTACTTCACCTGGCACCGAACTTTTCAAGATATGATTTATATTTGAGGGCGCTCAACTACTAGGTCATTAGCGCCCTTGTAAAACGTATCATGGCAAGGGCCAGAGATAAACATCAGTACAAAAATCATGGCAAAGGCCAGAGCTAAAGATGAATATAAAAATCATAGCAAAAGTCAGAAATGAAGATGAATACACGGGTGGACCATTTAAGTTAAGACTGTAGAATATCTCCAAACTAAGCGTTGTAGAAAGAAATATCTTTAATAAAAGTTGTTTGATATTACGGGGGAAAGCAAATGCCATTAGTCGTGTTTTATTTGGAGGACGTTATGATGGTAATATTAGGAACAATTTTGTTTTCAGATGGGATTTTTTAATTAGGGTCACTATAGATTGACCCTAAAATGACCATACAACGTCCTGCAAATAAAGCACCACTAGTGCCATTTACTTTCTCCTATATTATCAAGCAACTTATATTGAAGACATTTCTTAGTTTTGGAGGACTTAAATGGTCCTCCTGTATACAACTAAACCGAGAGGTATGAAAACCTTGATATCAATAAGACTAAATACACTTTTGACACAACGTTAAAAATCCTTTGAACCGTTTTGTTATCGTATACTAAGACTTCTGCAGAACTGGCTGACAGTTGCAGAGTGTCTCGAAGTTGGGCCCCAGAGATACACTCCAGCAACACATGATGGACCGACATATTTTCGCTACAGAACGGACAAAGACTCCTTAAAAAGCTAACTGCGTGTAAAATTGCAGTGGCCAATATGAAAACGACCAAAATCACCTCCTCACAACGAGATACACAAACGTTTACCCAGTTGAACGAAATGTCTTTCACTACTCTAAGTTTATTTTCGCGGAGAGCTAATCACTCCTCAGGTCAACACGATAGCATCGCTATTTTCATAAAAAGACTTAAGGTTTTCCGACATCACACGAGATATTGTAGCCCTGGGTTTTGTGGTCGCCGTAGCTGCCAAATCTGTCAGTTCATTTCCCGGAAAACCAACGTGACCAGGTATCCAAGCACCTTCCATTAACGCCAGAAGCGTACAAAACATAGAAGGCATCCTGGATTTGCTTAACAATGAGACGATAGTTGTACAGCCCACAAAGGCTCTGAAGTGCACAAAGGGAATCACTCAAAATGAGACAGTCTCCCAATTTCCTGCGGCTCCGAAAATGACATACAGCTCTGCACTATAAATTGAAGTGTTGCCATGAAAATCGAATTTATAGGGGTTCGGTTGTATAAACATAAGTACATCCAGCACCGTTGGAGCACTTAGATCGGTCGGTTTAAATAAAAATTCGATTACTGTAACTTGATAAAAATTGTTGAAACTAAACGTAGGCATCGTAGACTTCTGGTTATGTTATCATCCCAAGATCTACGTGAGATTTCGCATGTAATTAAGGGCCTACTTAGGAAACATGCTGGGAATTTCAATATCATGCTTTCTAAGAAGCTCCCGGAAACGAACACCTGTAGGTGTTGGATTAATGGAGCTGTTCCTATAACGTTCGCTCAACGCGGTGTTTAAAAAAAAAAACGAACGTTGGATGTATAAGTATACACTATAGGCCCACAGCTATAAGTTCCTAACAAGACATCACATTGATGTTGCAGAGGAGGTTCTGCCGATTCGGTGTAAAGATTCATAATGGATTCATAATGCCTAATCCTTTTAGCACAGATGGTCGTGCTGAAGAATAAACGATACGCACATAGTCTAACTTGGATCGGACCAGTGCGCGATACAGTTGCAGCAAAACTGTCCGATTCGCTCAAGGTTCGCAGCTTAATATCTGCAATATATTTAGCCACATCGTGCTTTCAGCTGCGCTATACTCGATGACCAGCTAAGCTTTCTATCAGAAGTCAACTCCAGGAATTTCATCTCATCTGCGAATGGAAGTAAATCTGGACTGAATCGAAGCACAGGTGGTAATCGTCTTCTACGGCGCAGATTGACTTCTTGATTAGAAACAAAGCCGTTTTTAGAAATCCATTCTCGAAGATTATCTAAACATCGTTGCATATGGCGTACGCTGAGAAGTACAAAACACGGCAGTCGTCTTCAAATAAGCATGACGATACCCCTGGAGGAACACATTTCGAGATCGAATAAATTGCTGTAACCAAAAATAATGCTTAGTACCGAACCCTGAGGCTGGCTATAAATGGAATAATACAAAAAAGAAAAAAATCCAGCCTCTAATAGCTGATATCTAAACGGCTTAAGCCACAAAAAAAGTATTTTAAATAAATTGTGTGTTTTAAAGAGATCTACTTCTTGGTGTAGTAAGTTTCCGTCTATCGCTTAATATTTACCAGCTATACAAGATTATGCAAAATTTCTTCCTACTGAAGTAGACTTAATAGGCTTTTTCAGAAAATTTAAGATATACAGTTCATTTTTAATGTAAATATATTTAGTATATTGTATTTTAATCAAAACCGTTATAGCCATTTTTAGAAAATTAAAAACTTAGAAAAATGTTCCGTATAAAGGGTAGTTTGGAGGGGATTTTCTTGAAAATCTTTGTACTGCATCCTTTGTAGGTACTGCACCTAAATACCAAATTTGGTATTTATCCGACTTTTCGTTTTTGGGTTATGCTGTTCACATACACTCCGACACACACACACAGACACACACATACACACACGGATCTTTTTCTAAAAATTCTTTTTTCTGGATTCAGGGGAGCCCAAAACATGTCTTTCCCGTAAAATCTCGGTATCAATTTTTGGGTGGAATACAATACTTTCCCTCTTACTATACGTAGTAGAGAAAGTAAAATATGCTGACAAAAGGAATTAGTAAGTAAAAATAATATTTTAACGTTGTATGTTGATTCACTTCAAACTATTATTATATTGGCTTTCTCTTCGAAATTAACAGGGAGAAGGTATTAGAGAAAAGCTTATTTCCCATGTTTAATTCCTTGGTCCCGCGTTTTATTTCCATCATGCATAACGGATGTATGTGAACTGTCATTGTAGAGAAAGTGACGTGAATGTATTACATTAGATTCTCAAGAGTTAAATTATCTTGTTGTGCCTATAATAATAAAGCGTGCACAGTCTGCCAAATAACATAGAAAATTATCATTCTACCTTCGATGCAGATAGAACAATTACGAATTATAAGTCGCTCGATAACGAAAGATCGAAATTTTCACATCTTTTCCCATCTGCTATTTTTCGATAAACGCTTGATAAACAAATTTAAATATGTATTACAAATTACTTACTAATTGTTACTGTTATGCTAATTTAAAAACAAATCACAAAGGAAAGTTGAAACAAATTTCAATAACTAATTGTTAAGCTTAGTCTAATTTCCATTGTCGAACCCTGAGACGCCGTAAAGCAGTGGGAACTAGAAAGCCCTGAAGTTAAAAGCGCTTGCATACATTATTAGTCGCCTTCACAGTATATCTGGGAATAAATGAGAACACCTTGGAATTGAACAAGAACATGTAACAGGTGAAACAGTTAAAGGTAAAGCAAGTTTTGATGTCTTGTCATGTTAGCTTAGGAGTATAGTCGGAACGATAGTCCAAGGTCTATGATTTGAGTCCCGGGTATGGTATGAACTTTTCAAATTTAATTTGTTTCTCCACGTACACTCGGTCAGTGTGAAAACTCTTTATCACAACATAAAATAGGAGCGATTAAGGCTAAAAATACCATGAAAATGACTCAGGCGGTAGTGTGAGGCTTGCATTGGAGGTTCCAGGTTCAATTCCCGTTGGATCAACCACATTGAGATTCTTTTAATCTGTTACGAAAATAAACTTTTGTTGGAATTGTTGTAGAAGCTAGAAAAAATAAACGATAGTCGCTATAAAAAGTAATGTGAATGTAGCACATATTTTTCCCTATTTGTTTCCTTAGTGAACACAATTGTTTGCAAGAATGGTTTCATTACATTGCAATGGATACGAGGGCTCAAGGAAACAACGTCCCCTAATTTTGAACCACGCGATCCCTGCTGCCGTGTTCGAAATACGCTCCGTTCTTGGAGTCCCGGCAAACGAAAAGGGAAGCCCTAACGGATGTCAAAAAGGTTTGGAGACTAACACTGAGTAAACGGTAGGACTAGGGAATACCTGCAATAACTGGTGCCCGCTTACTAAAAGAACTTAGAACTATAAGATATAAACGTATAAATTTCAAATGACTATTTCCCCAAAAAACACCTACTAGACCACAAATCCTGTTGAGCAACAAATGCACAATATCAGCTGTCCAAAAACACACAATATATTAGCATTAAGAAAATGTATTTACAAAAAGGCAATTGCACTTAAGCTGTCATCAACAATAAATTAAATTTATTTGAACAGGAGAAAAAACAAAAGATTGTTTAAATATGAAAATAATGAAAAATTGAAAAATAAAACTAAGTGCAATAAAGCAATAGCATTAATTGAAAGCAATCAAAGGCAAAAAGCGAATTAAAATAGCCAATATATTGAATAATATTGAATCAAGGCTCAGTGACAGTGTTCAAAACACAGTTTTCAATGCAAAATCCAAACTTTAGTTTGTTTCAGGTTGGCTTAAAAATATTATAAAAACCAACTGTAATGGTAAAGCACAGTTAGGGCAAGGGTAAACTAAAACAATTACCTGTATTAAAGCTATCCAAGAAAAAAATTAATATAGCATTAAAGAGGAAGGAAATTGAAATAAAGTACAAACAAAAATTTTATCATAATTTCTGAAAGGCGAAAACAAATAACTGCATGAACTATATGACAAACGTTAAAGTGAAATTAGCTGGCCAATGCAAACCTGAAACCACTAAGTTTTACCATTAAACATGCAAGCCAAAACAAATAAAGGAAAATAAGTGAGCAAAAATTATCAGAGTAATAGTAATGCAATTAAATTTGTCTTACACCTGCCCCCAAAAATACATTTAATTAGTAAAGGTTTTATCACAATAGAGTTCGGATATACCAAAGAACTTTCATAAGAAATAGAGTATTTCCCAAAATAAAGCAGTACAGGCCATAAGCACACTTAAAGGGCGATAAGACCTTCAGGAAAAGTTTTCATAAACTTCAGAAGGAATCTAATTTCAAACTATAAATTTTGAAACTATCCTCAATGGAAAAATAACCTGTACACATACAGTGCAAGTACAAAGTAATTAGCTATGAAAAGGTTTTACAATTATAACAACTAAACCTTTGAGAGACAGAGGTTCATTGGGCAATGTCTACAACGTGATACAAACTCTTTACATTAGCTCTAACATATGACGAAATTTTGAAATGCCAAAAACGAATTCCACAATGTGCAAATAATTTAAGTATGCACTTCCTCATGGGCACAAAGTAGTATGTCCAAACTATCAAAATTCAAGGCGTAAGTACAATAAAGCACAAAGAAAATCTGAACTGTCTAGCGTGTTGTTACAGTGAAATGGGGAAACGCCTAGTACATTTCAATCACACTCATTCGTCGGTTTAGAAAATTCACAAACAGGTGACTTGGAAGTCAAACCCAATTATCTTTATATGTCAGCATAAAATTTTAAAGTTTATTCCCCGATTTACACATCATTTAGACAACAGGCGAAATTACCCAATTTCACAAATTCTGGAAAACCTAGCAACACATTTATATTTAACCTGCCTTTCAGTTGCTACGAATAAAAAAAATACCAGCAGGGCTTGAATCCACAAAACCTGGAAACTTACCAGCAAAGCACCATCACAAGTCGTAAATTTGCTTTATGACCAACATACCCTCAGCCACTCACGAACACCATTTTTCATGGTTTAGCTTTAACAGCAATTATAAAACAGCCCGCTCACACTATTCAAATCAAACAGGGTTAACTGCAAAAACAATTTCCTACCTTTAGCAGAAATTCACAGCAGAAGTAGAGTTATCTTCACAATTAAAAGGTCTACTGCAGAACGAAATGGCAGACTCAATCTAGCAGACAAAAGGCCGAAATAATTATGTCGTCTTCCACCTCGATTGCACAAACATGGAAAGCAGGTCTCCCATCTCACTTCATTCAACCGCCGACTTCAACTGCCACGAGAGATCCGGTCCCACTCGGCACGTAGCCGGACAATCCAGTTGGCCACACACACTTCCATGGAAGTAACAAGCGAGCGGACTAGACGCGGGCAAACATAGAGATATAAAAAACTCGTGTGTGACTGAAGGTACGCAGGAAATGGTGTAAATCTTTACAATTTTGCAGCTATCAGCACAACGTGTTGTAGAGCTGGAAGAACAGAAGGCTGAAGCGATGGTCAAGTATGTACAATACGGATCGATTTGAAATTCCAAATTCTTTCCATGATATTGTGAAAAACAGTTGAATGGTGAGTGAACTTAGAAACCTGACAAAAATACTGAAATGAGTCTTTCCAATAGCAACTAATATTTTGGAAATGGCTAATGCCACAACAATTATTTGAAATGTTGTATAGGAAGTGGTATATTTTATGTTTTACCAGTTGTACAAAATTATATGAAATTTCTTTAGAATAAAGAGAACTTCACAAAAATTATTAAAAGAAACATTTTATTTG
Organism: Deroplatys truncata; assembly: GCA_030765065.1. Taxonomy (NCBI): domain Eukaryota; kingdom Metazoa; phylum Arthropoda; class Insecta; order Mantodea; family Mantidae; genus Deroplatys; species Deroplatys truncata. The sequence continues at coordinate 76,514,321 of CM060987.1, read as the reverse complement.
CCCATACATATACTATTTTAAAAGCGATAGAGCATTTTTTAAAAAATCTGATATGTTGCATTCGCATGACTTTCTCTACTCTTGTACAAACTATTTTTACAAACGCCTATTCTCGAGCTTCTTCATGTTAATCGAGATAAACATTTGCAGAAACCATCTTATTACTAATTTTCTTGTAGATGCAATATGCATTGTAGGCTTTAAGCGATAGTCAAATCTTTTTTTAAATCTGGTTGCTATATGGAGCATTCCGTTCTCTTTACATGTCCAGGACATTAAAAAGGAAAGAAAAAATCGAATAACAAATTCTCATTTGATAAAATGTGTAAGTATTGGAAAATTCAAACAAATAACAAGGAATACCTCGGAAATGGGTCACTTGACAAAAAAAAAACATATGACATAAGTTGTGTTTTACGGAGATCTACATTTTTGTGTAGTAAAATTTTGTGTATATCTTTCGATTTATCGGTTATACGAAAGTGATTCCGAATGAAGAGGACTTTTGGAGACATTCCCAGAAAATTCATGATATACCTACATTTCATTTGTCATGAAAATACCTTAAACATGATATTTTAATCAAAATCGTTAGAGCAATTTGTTAGAAAATAAAAGTTTTCGAAAAATGTTCCATGTAAAGTGTAGTCTGGGGTGGGAAGATTTTCTTGAAAATCTTCGTGACACACCTCTCAAAGATACTGAATCTAAATACCAAGTTTGGTATTTATCCGACTTTTCGTTTTCGAGTTATGCTGTTCACAGACACACGGACACAGACACAAATCCACACAGACACACGGACATAGACACATATACGGACCCCTTTTTTGATTCAGTAGGTCTCAAAACACTTACTTCTGGTGAAATCTTGATATCGAATTTTTGGGTAGAATGCAATACTTCCCCTACTTAGTATACGTAGTAGAGAAAGTAAAAATTAGGAATGTGAGTGAAAGTAGTATAGGAGAAATGCGAAATATCGTATATTTCCCTCTGCTGCGATACATTAGTCTGATGATCAACAATAGTATTGCACAAGGCAAATCCATAAAAGTGGCTAATTTAAATAGTTTAATCGCAGTAATAGACGCTCATTAACAGCCTGTTAGGTACCTTTAGTTCGTGTATCACGATTTTTTTTATTTAACGCAGAGAGGAGCCCTAGAAAGCAAAAATACGACATTGAAATGTCATTAAAATGCATGTTTTGGAGTCCGGACACAAAGCTATATTTTTTTGAAAAGACCATTGTGTGTGTGTGCGTGTATGTATGAACAGTTAGTTCAAAAACAAAAACTCATATAAGTACCAAACTTTCTATTCAAGTCCGGGATTTTTCTAGGATGCAAGGGGTCACCTTTACATGCAAAATACTTTTTCTCAAAATATCTAAAGATTTTCATTAAGAGCTCATATTCCCGAAATATTGGCATGACAAATAAAATGTTTATTTTTAATTTTCTGTAAACAAACTCCAAAGCCCTGTTGATTCTTACAACTGTATACAACTGCGAAAACATAAGAGAAGTGTAGAATTCCTTAGTATTTCAGTTTGCGTACAACCACTCTTTTCTTAGCATTAGACGTTTCGGAAGCATTCAATTTTTTATGTTTTACTTTTTCCCACTTGAAACTTACTAGTGCCAAGGAGCTACTACCAGCTTTTGGCTTATTTTGAAAGGTTTGTCTTCTAGAGTCCAAAGAATCCAGAAATCTTATATTAGGGTACCCTTGCAAAATATAAAATACACTCGGGTACAAAGGTTCTTCAAAACCTTTTATACTTGGATTGGACTGTGTGTGAGTGACAAATTGTGGTGTCTTTAAAGCTTTATCAAGGTTGTGTGAATTATTCCCACGGGTTATCTCATATATATCATTAACAGAAAGTAGACAGAATTACTTTTCTATGACTCGTATAATATAACGTCACCAAACATGGGTTTACAAGCAAAAATTGCCTCTAGAACTAAGAGGTGAAATCTATAGATTTTATATATTTCTAGATCTATAACAAACGCATTAAGTTTTGTTATAGACTCAACCAAACACCCCAATATAAAATAAAAGTTATAAAGGTGAAGTCGTGTATTACCCGTTAGATTTGTACTATACTCTTTGCGTAAATATTCGTTAACTTTGCTGTCTACGTATTATATCTTTGGAGAACTCTTAAAGATTCATTGACTTAAACAGTGAAGTCCACTCTCATTCACAGTTTCCATACTCTGTAAGGCGTAAGAATAATACTACACCGAGAATCAAAGTCACGACCGCAAGAGCAGTCAAAGTTGATGTTCCCAAATCAAAATTTTGAGAAGTACATATATCCTTCCAATCAAATTCACACCCTCTGATCTGCGCTTTCGGCTGTGTGAAATCACAAGGAAATATGCAATACTTTACCATTTCTTCTCTTTCTGTTTCGTGCCTTTCATCCCAAGTGCCTTCTCTATCTAAACATTAAACCTAGAACCATGTTACGGAGCACTGTATACATAATATAGTGAATAATAAAAAAAATCTTCCCTTGGGTATCCCGCTTTCGGCTGCAAGGTCTCTTTTAGCTGTTGTACAATTATTACCCTATTTGCCTCGCTTCACAGAAGTGAAATATTCAGCAGCACGCTTTTTGTAACTGGTCCCACCGCCGAGCTTTGGTTTGCTTGGAAACTGATTGTGGTTCATATTACATGTTCTGGAATACAATAACTAATGTTTGTTATTCTTTTCAAATTAAATCCCACCGAGTAAAAGAATCTGATGTATCACATTCACACGACTTTTCTACCCATTACAACTTTACATAATCCCATATATTATGGTAAACATAACAGAGTACACTTTTATTCACGTTAGATTATTCGTATTCCATGTTAGACTACAGATAATCACAAATTAAGCAATATAAACTTGGTTGCAAGCAGAAAAACGAAACACAACGGTCAGAAAAAACACACAGCTGCCCTCGTAGCTCAGTCGGTAGAGCGCCTGCCTCTATGCGAAGAATCCCGGGTTCGATTCCTGGTTGGGGGTTAGAATTTTTCTGTAGTCAAGATACTTTCTATCCTCCCCAGAGTCCGGAAGTATGAATGAGGGTCTGAATGTGTGTGTGATCGAATATAAAAACTCAAATTCTAAGAAACTCAACGACAAGCGAAGACGAGCTAAACCATTGCCTTAGGCAATAAATTCCAAAGGAAGAGCCGTCGGTAAGACCAATGTAGTTAAAGGCGGAGTATAAATGGGAAAACAATGGTAACCGTTAAGCATGAACTAGTGAACACGAGGTCCACGTTTCAAACCTAGACGAAACATTCTACCTGACCGAGTTGATTTATTATTTTTTTGTTTTTTTTGTATTTAAAGGGATTCCTTACTCCGCATAACTGAAAAATGCCGTTAAGGTACCCTAAACTTCCTTTCGTAATTTCCATTTCATGTAGCATCAGTATTTATCACCGGTGGTGCCTTATATAGTATTATCAGGCATTAAAAACTGTACAAATAAAAAGCAACTATTCGACATGTCGTTAACTTTTAGCTGCAGAGCACCCGTTAGCGTCGGTTTCTCTCTCTGTCCCCAGATCCGTCTGTCTGTATGAAACAACTAACCAGTAGCTGAAAGTACCAATTGACGATATTATATATATATATATATATAGGAATTTGAAGCTAAGTTGTTGATACATTTCAAATTTGGTTTGAAATCGGTACAAAGTTGAAGGTGCTTAAAGTGAAGAACCTCCTTCAAACTTTTAACTTTTAGGCAAACCACTGCACGTATGGAGCTGAAATTTTAAACACAAGAGATTTAATACAATTCGTCAATACATATCAAACATGGTTGAAATTGGCATAAAATTAACAATAGTTATAATAAAGGCTATTTGAATACAGGTTCCATTTGGATATTCCCGAACCGAGGCTGAAAACTTGAAACTCTGCTAGCTAAAAGAAATACTGCAGTGAAATATATAAATAATTGACTGCATACCGGCGGGAGGAAATAAGTTCGTTGTTTTTTTATTACTTTATTTAGCACCTACTGACATCCAAACATTGGATATCAAATTTCCCGGAAATAAGTATGTGTTATGTTACTGAATAAAATACACACTCTTAGAAAAGAACCGCGAGTGAGAGAGAAAGAAAACAGCGTAGCTTAAAATCAAAACGTCGGATAGATACCATACTTGATATTTAAGTTCAGCATCCTCCAAGGAAGAGACAGGAAGATTTTCCAGGAACCCCCTCCGATTCTAAGCCATTTTTTACGGAAAATGTTTCGTCGTTTTTGGTTTACTCAAAACATGACAAAAGATATTCATTAACATACCATGAGTTTAAGATTCTTGCTTGAGTATTAAAATGTATATCTTAAATTTTCTGTCCGGTTCATAGGGCATGCATTTTGTGTAATTTTGTATAACTGGTAAACCATTAGAAATAATCAAATACAGAATGTATGTAAAATACCTTTTTGCAGCATTAGTCGTTTTCGAAATATTCCTTATTACCTCGCAGCCTGAACTATTATGCGGGATCTGTAAAACGTCTAAGGTGATTCTAATATTTTTCCTCAAGGGCTCATTCATTAGTATAAGGTTGTAAATGAATATTAGTTTTTTATTAATTCAGATGCTTACGTAATGTTTTGTGTCTTACTTTATGGTATTTTGTAGGTATATATTCCTAAACATTTCCTAAAAGAAAACAATACCAATAGATTGCATAACTTTACCTGACTCCACATATGAATTATATTAATTTTCTATCCATTTCAAATTAATTTTAATCATGAGTATTTCTTAGCATTTTTCATTCAGGCAGACTTACAAATTGCAAACTACACTTTCAAATATATAATGAAATAACACCTCGATTATATTAAATGGCGAGAGAAAAATTTACATGGAACATTTTTCGAAATGTTTGATTTTCTAAAAAATGGCACTTACATTTTGATTAAAATACCATATATTAAAGATATTTACATGACAAATAAAATATAGGTGCTCAATTTTCTGGGAATGGCTGTGTATTCCTCTTCATACGGAATTTTGCGTAACCTTGTATAACTGATAAGCCTTAAACGATAGACGAAAGCGCACTACACAAAAAATGTAGATCTCTTTAAAACACAAAATTTATATTAAATGAATTTTTTATGACATAAGCTATTTCTGAGATATCCGTTATTAAGATTCGAATTGTTCAAGGTTTTTATCATTCTTTTGAAGTGTTATCGATTTTCAGTTGTTTCTTGCGACGTCATGGAAAGAATATGGAATTCTATGACCAATATGTAGCATCCAGTTCTTAAACATTTCACGATCGTTGTTCCCGTTGTATCTATAATGACATGTGTAATGTAGCTGTTTCTGCACAAGTATATCTGATTTAAAATGAAGCAGATAGAAAATTTTGTTTTAGTAACAATGGTTTTATACCCACTAATAAACGATATGGGAGAGAAAGTTATGTGAATGTAACACATCAGATATACATATATATATGTATATATAGATATATACATATATATCTATATATATACTTGTGTGCGTGTGTGTATTTCTTTTTTGCATAGCTTCTACAGACTATTATTAAGAAAGCCTTTATTTTTCATGATAATCGATCTAAATCTTTGCAGAAGTAACTTAATTACACATTTCATTTTTGATGCAAGAAAGATAGAGGAAACCGAATCCACAGTCATATGTTTAAAAGCTAGTTGGTAATACTGGCTTTGAAATTCATACTCTTTTCATAATATTCCAAAACACAACGGAATAGGGATAGCATTTGAGGCAGTATTTTTAACACTTAAATGATTTAAGTCTAATTATATAATATAAAATATAATAACAGCCCGCCTTAAAGCAATATGTGCATAAATATCATAAAATGCATGTAACAGTCATTGTACTAATGTTTATATTAATATGTACATGTTCAATAATGTTATGTGAATGTATTACGTAATTTAATAACGTAGGAGCTGTAAGAATTATAGGTCAAAGTTTGCTAACAATGAGGTAACAATGAGGTAACCTTGAGGCAATAATGAATTAGAAAGTTTAATAATGCTACTGGTATTTCTTGGAGCAACAATAATGTAATTTTTGAGACAGTTTATAAAATATCCAATCAACAACCAAAAAAAACTTAAGTTAAATAAAAGTATACTATTGGAGTAGGAATAGTCAATCAGAAACTGAAATAGGGCAAATTGTACAAATTCAGAGTTCAGTTGTTAGTAGACAGCGTTCCTAACCGGACGCGAGACGCGTCCTCGCGAAGTTTAATATGTATTCAGTGTGAGACGAAAATAGTTTAAGTGTTTAAAGAGTGCAAGTAATTAATAAATAATCTCACAGCTCTATATCAGAGAAGTGTTATTTTAGTCGTGTCAAGCATTAATAAATGGAGTGAAGTAAAATTATAATCTGTGTAAGCCTACATTCTTCAGCCGCACCACGCCTTGTTAAGATATTCATGTCTCTATAAATTAATACTGACGCAGTATTTAAAGAAACAGTCAAATTACAAAGTTAATATTTTTAAACTTGGGGCAAAGACTACCGGAAACTTTGTTTACCATACGTGCGGTTGCAACTACTTCAAGTTCGGCACCCCAACAGTTGAACCACAATACAACTCCTTCTTCAATACAACCTACTTAAAAATGGCTTTCCATATGTGAAGCAACAATCATTCTCACATTTTACGAAAATGACCAACTGTTGTGAACATTCAAACCAATAATAATGGATATCTTGTAAATTAACGCCACAGAACGTTATTTGAAACAAATAGTGTGTTTTAAGAAGGTATACATTTACTGTGTTGTACGTTTTTGTCTATTTCTTATTGTTTACCCATTACACAACTTTATACAAAATTCCTTCCAAATGAAGAGGGCTTCACAGCCTATTCTCAATAAATTAAAGATGTATATTTTATTTGTCATAAAATACCTTAAATGTGTGATATTTTAATAAAAAAAATCATTAGAGACATTTTTGAGAAGATCAAAAATACCGAAAGTGTGAATATAAAGGGTACTTTGGGGTTTGGGGATTTCCTTGAAAATCTTCGTGTCGCATCGTTGAAAAACGCTGAACTTAAATACTTTGGTATTTAGGCGACTTTAGTAATTCTATGCACACACACACACACATACGCACGCGCGCGCGCGTACGTTATCTTGCTGCCAGCTTCTCCCTTTGCTACGTCATGGTACACGGGCAACCCTTGCTAATAAAAAATCACTAAAATTACGTCAAATGTGTATTACGGAATATGAGTGCTGTTGGCATACGAAAACCGAGATGTAAGCATGTCGAGAGGAAGAAGGCAGGAAAGTCATGTTTATGTACCACATAACCTCAAATGACTATTAAATACTAACTTGCGCAATTCCGAAATAAGTAAATAACCTTAAAATGTAAATATATTTCGTAACGGCGATTACGTCATTTCTGATGACATAAACTTAAGCTAATGCATGTACCACATAAGTATTAAATAATAAACTCGTGCAATTCCGCAATAGGTAATTAAACTTAAAATGTAAATGCGTTTCGCTTATTTAACCATCATGGAGTTATATGTGATAGTATAATTGATAAACGGTATGCTTTAAATATCCCATTTTACAAAATTAATTTCAGCAAATTATTGGGGATTAAAAAGGAATTGAAAATGCATGATAACTATTAATGTGTTCTATTTTCCGTAAAATCAAAACCCTATGCCCTTTTCAATCTGAGTTTTAATTGGCTGCTCAATCACGTAACTTCACCTACCCAACAATATGTTTCAGTCCCACTTCCGGTCCATTCCTTCATGCGTCACTTCTGTTCCTCTGTGGAACTCGTTCACAAACGTTGGTATGATTTAGCGACGTGACGTAACACAGGAAGAAGTTGGCAGCAAGATTATACCGCGTGAGTCTTTTCATCCTGTGGATTGGTAACTAGACAATCCTGCAATTTAAGACGATGCAAAATGCAGGTGCTGGCATCGCATTCACCAGCCCGCTGATTAGGGCTACGGTGGTGCTCGTTGCGCAGCGGTTAACGTGCTGGAAAGTCATGGTGAAACGATACTTCCATGCCAAACTATCAGTTCTCGTTAAATTTATAAACATTAAAGTTGCAGCCGGGACCTTCACCACTAAAGGCCAACGCGCACACTGTTGTACTACGACTGCAAGTCACTATACGCACAGTGGTGCAAAGCAGTCATTTCGGCCGAAATTGATACGACGCGATGCAGTGTTTACCGCATAGCCTGTACAACGCCGGGACTGCATAACTTCTCAATCCGCAGGCTGAGAAGACTCAGCTCTTTCTACAAATGGTGAAATCTAGGTATCGACCTTTTGGGCGGTGTGTGATACTTTGCCTACTTACTATGTATAAGCAGTGGAAAAGGTATAAATTTTTGGTTTGAAAATTCAAACCAATAACAATGAATATCTCAGAAATTGTTAAATTGCATACGTTTTTGTTGGACATAAATAGTGTATTTAAATGATATCCACTTTTTGTTCAGTAACTTTTTGTCTATCTCTTATGGTTTAGCAACTATATAAAGACGACCCACAGGCTATTCGGAGGTAATACAATTTATTTTTCATGCAAATATCTTAAATCCGTGGCATTTTAATCAAAATTATTAGAGCCATTTTTGAGAAAATAAAAAATAACGAAAGATGTTTTCCATGTATAGGATATTTTGAGGTGAGAACATCTGTTTTACATCTTCGTGTCGCATCACTAAACCTGACAGACAGATTCACACAGAAGTTTTTATAATTTTTTTTATATGAGTAGTATACAAACAGTAGAAGAGAAAGTAAAAACGTTTTCATATATAATGTAGAAGGGGTTTCAGATCCACAATTCAGAAAATTATAGTTATCGAAAGCCTAATCCTACAATTTAAAAACTGCTATGGTGTACGGGTGTACAAAGGAGGCGATTTATATGCATCCTAAGCAGTATTTGGTAATATCCAAGGGTGTAAAAAGTAAACACTGCCAGAAGGGTATTTATAAAACTTAGCTGCTACAGGAATAAATGTTAGTAAAATTCAATTCAGTTTTATTTATGGACGCTCTTTAACTTTTGTGGTCCTCAGCGTCTAAATAGGGCGTCAAAGACCGTTAATTTTGCTCAGAAGCCTCTTTATCAGGTTTGCGGTTCTTTTACGTGCCGTAAATCTACGACACGAGACTACCGGCATTACTTCCCTTCCGAAGGAAGCCATACTAAAGATTTTTACACCCATCCCCCTCCGCCGAGTTTAAACCCGCGACCTCGGGAACTAGAAGCTAGCATGGTAACCACTACATCACAGAGGACGACATAAATGTTAGAGAATTATACAAAACGAGCTTGACTAGATACTTACCTATGTAGATAACAGCTCAAATACAGAAGAATGAAGGACTTTAAAGAAGTAATGAGTAAATCAGCAAGAGAAATCTTGGGTACAAAGAAAAAGTTCCAAACAAAAAACTTTTCAAATTGGCTCAATGCAACGCATAATATTGGACACCCTTGTTGAATCAGATACCTAGGGAATTTTTGGGGAGAAGCTGAACCGAACTAGTGAACTATCTTATCGTGTAGCTGAGTAAGTATAGTAGAAACTTGTATGATTAATTTGGTGGCATGGAAGAAACACCGCGAATAAACACTATTTAATAATTCCTGCAATCGACAGGTACATACCTTAATTCGTTCAAAAATAACTTACACCTCTCAGTTATCAAATCAGGTGCTGTTGTTAATAATTACATTTATCCTACAATTATTATTTAACGGAATTGAATTGTATAAGTTAATTTTTTTTTCTCCACAGAGTGCTAACTACACTTGGGGTGGAAACAGTTTCAATATTCTTTATTTATTTACAAAACATAGCTCTGACAATTTTGGTTATGCCATGGTTTTGACGTTTTCATAACAAATAAAATAAATTTCCTTGGAGTAACCTGTGAAGTCATCCTTACTTTTGGTGAATATTAGAAAATTGTATTCATGAGAAACTATATAGATGGGAGAAACATTTCAGTGAAAACATACATTTCATTGCCGGTAATCTTAGCCCTAATCGCTGGAGCAAATATTGTAGCTTCGGTGCTCTGCTAAGCTGGGGGTCGCGGTTTTGAGTCCCTTGATGGGCATGGGTGTTTGTGTGTCTATTTCTGGTATATGTGTAACCGTAATTGCAGTAATAAGCGGTAAAGTAAACAGAAAAAATACAGTAATAATAAACTGAGAAAAACAGGGAACATTAAAAAGAAATTAAACTTCAAAACTTTTCCAAAATAAACTTATTCCTAGTGTCAATCGTTCTCGAAATACTTCTAACTATATACCTGTTTAACTTTTGCCAACTACATTCATACCATACAAATGCTCTGAAAATTTGCGATTTTCTTTTAAACAAAAACGAATTATAACAGCTG